>CM055910.1:34761508-34849008 GCA_029582155.1 Panopea generosa | reverse complement strand
GAGCGATTGGAGGGCTTCTCCGAAAATTCTATACGACCACATCCACACAGCACAAAAGTGACTTATCTGAGCTATAGAAGTTAATGCATAATATATATTATACCAGGTATTTAAAAATAGGTTATGTTAAACTTTTATCATCAAAAAAATATTGTGATTATTTTTGTTTCTGTTGTTATTGAAACGTGCAGGTGACCAATAAATATATCAAAATGACATAACTCGCGAAGTTATTAAATGATTAATCAAATAAAAAAAACCTAACAACAACGGTGTAATAACTATTTTAGAACTTTGCCTATGAATGATGTGTGCTTTGTTTTTTATTGTTATATATTAATTGTTTGGCACACTGACATCTTGTCATTCGCAACATATATTATTTATTCATAGGCGACTGACGGTAGATTGTGCATATATAACACAACGCTCGCTATCACGCGTGCTAAATCAAAATACCGTGATAGCGTCTTAAAAGTAGGTTAAGTTAAGTAAAAAAAAAAAAAAAAAAAGGATAAATTTGTAATAAAAATATGATATCATATGACAATGGCTGACTACTCTCCTTCCGGTCTGTGTTTTTTTTTGTATATAAACTGTCCGTATTTGCTGCAACACGATATCCATATTACATCGTTAGTAAATGTCGACGGTTTTGTTTTGTTTATTTGAATGTTTAGCGTCACTTTATATCATCGAGGGCTCACAGACGATCAGTTAACCTAACCTCCCCCATTCTTTGGACCCTGGAAGGTTAACCAGTACTCTAGCACACCCACCCCGCAAGTAACCGATAACTTTCCCACTCACTTGAATCGGCGGTGAGAGACGAAGAAAAAAAATGCGACGCATTGTCGTATATTAATTTTCGCATAGAGTGTGGCCGGGTGGGGATTCGAACTCTCGACCCTTGAATTGATAGTCAGACGCTTAGCCGACTGAGCTTAACGTCCCAATTACTCTCACAAAATGACTTATTTATGTGTCGACGTGCCGTAAAACACCATTCATTCATTCATTCATTCATTCATTCATTCATTCACATTCATTCATTCATTCATTCATTCATTCATTCATTCATTCATTCATTCATTCATTCATTCATTCATTAACCGGCCTGGCAAATGTCGATGGTGACAGGAAAAAATGTATATATTTTATATCATGAAACAAAATGAGTTTCCAGTGTCGTGCTTCAACAACATGTGTGAATTTTAATTCAAGTCTTAAAACTCTTTATCAGTTTTGACTGATTGACTAGAACAAGTCTAAAATCAATACCCCACTGGCTGATTTCTTTAATTAAGGTTTTAAGTATGTCAGCATACATTTAAGTGTATTGGTGAAACAGAATCCTGGATCCTGTTTCAGCATATTAAGTATAAATTATATACAGTCAAATCTGTCTTAAGCGGCCACTCAAGGGAAAGAGCAAAATGACCTCTTAAGGTAGGTGACTGCTTAATACAGGTTTATTTTTAACTTAAATCATAAACATTGGATATAGAAAATCCGGCTGTATAAAACAAGTGATTGCTTAATAGAGGTGACCACTAACACAGGTTTGACTGTATTTAAATTTAAGAAAATCATCCAGTCGAGTTAATGACTTTGACTGGTTTCAGACAAATTGCATTAGTTTCATCAAAAAGAATAACGTAACCAGTCAAAATTAATTTTAAATTTTTAAGGAAAACTAAGGGGAAATATTGAAAGAGAGGCACCCGTCCTGTATCATACGGGTCCTTCACTGAAACGGTTTATACATTCTACACGATTCAATCTAAATAATCGCAAAATATAATATAAATTAATATCACTGCGGTCATGGCACCACACAAAATTTTACAGTTACAGATAAAAAATAAACAGTGGCCGGTATCACTAAACAGATTTTCCTCAACTCAAAATTCTCAATATCGGCAAAGTCTTCCTCCAACTCATAACACATTACCGAACCACCTAAAGTGAATATAGGAACACATCTATACTCATTGGAAAAAGATATCAAGCAAACGTATCAGTGTAAATAAAGTTAGAACATTTCAAAAAAATTGAGTTTAGGAAAATCTCAAGTTGAGATGTTGAGATGTTGAGTGAAACGGGAGCTTGACGCTTAAAATCATCCGAGCATTTAACCCTTTACTTCACCTTTGGACACCTCTAATATAGATGCCTTTGGACATCTCTAATATAGACGCCTTTGGACACCTCTAATATAGACGCCTTTGGACACCTCTAACACAGACGCCTTTGGACCCCTCTAATATAGACGCCTTGGACGCCTCTAATATAGACGCCTTTGGACACCTCTAATATAGACGCCTTTGGACACCTCTAATATAGACCCCTTCGGACACCTCTAATAAGGCGCCATTTTGGAAATACTTTCAGTCATATGATAAAATAAAATGGCGGCCCCCTTATGCCATCTGTTTATATACATGTACATTGAAAATAAACGTTTGTTAATCAAGACTGATATTTCAAATTTACCTATAAAAATGACCCATGTCGAGTGTATTAATAAAAAATCGATATAACAACGCCATATATAATCAACTTAATGAAGGATACATTATTTGTTACTTTCACGCGAATGAACACTGACTTGTAACACAGGCGATTCGCGTTGGTGTATTCTAGAGCTATACACGAGGTGTATTCTACGGAGGATACGGAAATACCCGATGTTTCACGATTGATATAGACCCCTTCGGACACCTCTAATATAGACGCCTTTGGACACCTCTAATATAGACGCCTTGGACGCCTCTAATATAGACGCCTTGGACACCTCTAATATAGACGCCTTTGGACACCTCTAATATAGACCCCTTCGGACACCTCTAATATAGACGCCTTTGGACACCTAATATAGAAGGCTTTTAAATTATTGGGTGAATTATGTTTATATTAACTGACAGAGTTGAAAACAGTGCAGGAAGTGTTCAGATTGCTCGTTATGCACTGTTTTCAAAGGCCTTCTGTAATTGGTGCGGGAAAACGCGTATCTATGGGGTAAAGGGTTAACTGAACATTTTAAGATTTTTGGACTATTTGAATAAAAGTATTGAACCAAGATGCCCTTTTCTAAAGTTTCTAAAATATTAAGAACAGTCGCAAATTAGTAAACATCGTCAACATGTGTTGATGCTTTGACGGATGACCTAGATTAAAATCAAACCTTTACATCCCTGGCCCAGGGCAGCAGTTAATGAATTTGCTGCTTTTTAGTGTCTCATTAGCCGACGAAGTGACCGCTCCCTCAAGCGATATCTGTGTTCACACGGTCATCGGATGATAAGAGGAAATGGTCAATGGAAATTGACAGCTGATAAAACATAAGATATTCAATAACAACACAGAACAAACGTAAATGAAACGTAACATTATCGTGGTTCAATCCTCCTTCACGGCTATGTGTGTTATCCTAGAGCAAGACACGTTATCCGTATATGCTTAGAACTGGTTCTACTCAAGAATACCTCGATCGTGTTTTGTCTTAAGTTTTAAGAACATGTTGAAATATCTTAATGTGTAAAAACTTCAGACAAACTACAGCAACAACAACAGCGTAATTTTCCATGGGTATCATATGCTTTTACATCTATAGAGAGGACTCAGTGGCCGAGTGGTCCAAGGCGCCGTCTCATGATCACTTACCTCTCACCGCTAAGGTCGTAGGTTCGAATCCCGCTCGTCCAAAAACTTTATGTGAGAAAGTTTCCAGTTACTTGCGGAAGGACGGTGGTTATACCCAGTCTGACTCAGTCTGAGGTTTTCCTCCACCAATAAAACTAGTTATGCCATATATAACCTGAAATGTGTTGAAAATGGCGTTAAACCCCATTAAAAATACATCTATAGATTAAAGGGACGTACGGAAATATTAAAATTCATGTCGCGGAACGATTAGCCCAATGGTAGAGTATCGGACCCTTGATCAAGGGAACGTGGGTTCAGTCCTCCGCCACAGTTATGTGTCCTTGGTCCACACACTTTATCCGCATATGCTTAGTACTGGTTCCAGTAAAGTCTTGTTTCACATTCAATGTAAAATAAATAAGTCTAAACACATATTACGTATATTCACGTATTAAATCAATCTTTACGCGTACTGTTTCTTCTTCTTCTCTCTCTCTCTCTTTCTAATAAATAAAGTGGTGTCATGCCTGTTTTGAAAATGAGAATGACAAACGATGTAAACATTTTATATTGGTACTTCCTTTAATGTTGTTTCTATCCTGCCGTATAACCTTATACAAGTTATGTACAATAGCGATGTGTGGTTTAAAATACCATTGTAACGAAAATGTTCAGAATGTTTGCGTTAACTGGATACATGCATTAACCGTGTTGTGTGTCTCTTTAACGGGTGCAGCATTAATTTGGTACGCTAGGCCAAACAAACAATATGAAATACCAATCAAGTAATGGATGGCCGTACAATAACTGTATAGCTATGCTACGGATGTGAACTCTGGATCATCGCGTCCAGTGTGGAAAAAGCTCAAAGGCACTTGGTCACTAGATTCATGAAAAAATGGAATGTATACCTTTAATGGGAGAGAACGTGTCTTAATAATTGGTTGAACAACTATTGAATTTATCAGTAACGCATTTAAACATGACAACGCAAATATGACACATATCATAATTCTGCAGTATGTCAAATTTCACGGTCAGGTAATTAGATAAGAAGCACAGCGACCAAGTCATGCACAATACACTAGCATTTTAATGGGGGGTGGGGTGGGGGGGGGGGGGGGGTGGAGGGCAAGGATGCTTGGATGCTTGGATGTCTTTCGATATCTAGTAATTAAAGATTACTCGAGATTACATGAGCCGCGTGGCTATTGGGTCTAAAGAATTAATTCTATCTGTTGGATATTATAACTAATTTAACTTTATATACTACACTCGGCGAAATTTAAACACTATTGTGAACAAATTGGGTATGTTTGAACAAGGAATTAGTGAGACCTTATAGGTCTTTGGTTTTCAAATCCTCTAAATTTACGACTTACATCAGATTATTTCAAATTTGCATATTATACATGTCGTTATAATCAATTTACTACTCCGCTACAGTAAAACGATTTTGTGTTAAAATGCCCCTTTTTTACAAATTTTATAATTCATTGAATTTGCCTTAAGCTAGGTTAACTTAGCAAGGTTAAAAAAAAACCGTTTTTAATTACCTTTTCAACGGTTGCCCACAGTTTGAACGTAGTCAATTTATGTAGGGCATGGACCTTACCAAATTGTGATTAGCATATATGCATACACCAAGTGCAATGTAGAGTTAATGGCGGGGATTACGTGATTGTCGCTCGTTGCATCTCTGTTCATATCGGATGGGTAGAACGTTATGCATATTGAACTTTATATATACCAACTTGTTCCATTTTTTTACCTTTGTACCGGCAATTTTTGTGTAGGATTATTTTTAGAATTGAATCAGTTAACGGAACACCAGACGTCAAGTTAAACTACTTTGTTTCGTGCCGCAGAAATAAATCATTCGTAATATTAACAAACATTATTATATTAATTAATGTATGTTGATCTTTTTTTTTTATTTATATAAATTATCATTAATTTCATACTAATAGCCAATCTTGTCTTTACAACTGACTGTCAATCCAATGGTCGTCAGTTCGAGACCCAGCCCAAACAAAATCTCCGTAATGACTGATATATACGACATTGTTCGTCTCTCACCGTTATTTCAAGCGGGAAAGTAATCATTTCTTGCAAAGACAGGAGTGTTCCAGTGCTTGGTTTACCTTCATGGATCCCAAGAAATGGTTGTTATATTAACAATTCGTTTATTAACCAGCAACGGCAGAAATGACGCGATAATGGTTAAAAACAACCAAACATATTGTAAGGGAGATAACATCTCTTTATTTGTCCATCACTAACATAGTCTTAGTAGTCTCCCTTTATATGAGCATTCTCTCTCGATTTGCTGTATCACAGTTATCTCGCTTTGATACTCTAGTTAGACTAATGACGATGACGTTAATGTTAAAGAGGATGGTGATGATTGTCATGAAGCTGGTAGTGTCGATGATACATACGTTGTGATGGTAATGGTGAAATTGTTGATGTTGAATATTGAGATGATGATGATGATGATGATGATGATGATGATGATGATGATGATGATGAACTTGATGACGATCATTCTCTTATTATGAAAAGACGCTGAAGAAAGAGAAAAAGAAGAAGAATATGATAATGCTGATGCTGCTGCTGCTCTGCTGCTGTCGATGATGATAATGATGATGATGGTAATGATGAAGTTGACGAGGTTAAAGACGCTCATGATAATGATAAAGCGTACACAAAGTAAAAACATATACATAGATTTAATATGACCTTGACGCAAAAGTTACGACTTCTGCAAAAGTGCTACTGGACACTATTAACATGTAGACACATTACACAGGATGTGTTTTTATTCAGAAATGTCCCCGCAACACAATATAGGACAAAATCGTCGCTATGAAAACATGTCTGACATATGTGATTTGTGCGACGTCTCCGGTGTTAAACAAACCGATGGTGTATTTTACAAGGGAAATAAAAACACAGATGAACACTAAATATCATGTTTTGCTACATCCTGCATACAAGGTCGAGAATCCTGTATTCTATGTCCCAACCTATATTTTAGTTAAGACAACATGAGATGATATTTAAATGAGATTCATTAGGTCACTTTTAAAGGTGTTAATGAACTCTGTGTTAATTTGTCATCTTTGGCGGTATATGCGTTTTAACGCCGTATATTTGGCAATTCAATGACTATGGTTAGATGATGTCCATCCGTCCGTTAATGTGCCAGTCAGCAAATCAACAATTAAATTTTAGTCAGTGCGCATTAATTATTGAAGAGAACTTGAAATAATGAATCATTAAGGTGTGAACTGCACAGCTTTCATTACTTTCATTACTTTCTCTTGATTTTATAATCACACTAAAAAGAAGATAAATTCTATTTTATTACTGATTGTTGCCCTTGTTTGACCCATACGTTTAAAAGGAATAAAATATGATTGAATCTATGAAGGATACGAAATATTAATAAATGCTGTTAATAAGAATAAGATGTGTTTAAAAAATAAAGACAATTTGCTCACATATCCACCAACATTAGAACCTGTCTTAAGTACATTCTAACCTGTCTTAAGTGGCTACCCAAGTCAAGTGTCTGCTTAATAAAGTTGATCGCTTACGCAGGTTTGACAGTAGCTTTGTGAATGGCTAGTCCGATAACCATGTGACTGGCTAGGATTTCATGGACACGTGTCTATATGTAACACTGTAGAGAGAAAGAACATACACGTATCAACCCACCATATTGCAACAACACGCAACCCGGTGCGCAATTTATTAATTCAACTAGCACCCCCCCTCCCGCTTCCTGTGATCGGTCCTGCAGTTCTATAACCAGTATCGTAAATTGCTGGTTGTCATCAGATTAATTGATTACAGGTTTAGCGTCATTTTATGCCTTTGAGGGCTAACAGACGATCAGTTATCATTACCCCTCTTTCCTGGGATCCTGAAAGGTTAACCAGTATTCGAGCCCACCTCATTTCCGCAAGTAACTGATACTGTTCTTGCTTTAATCGGCAATGTCGTATATCAATCACAACGGAGACTGTTGCCGGGTGGGTATTCGAACTCACCACCCCTGGATTGATAGTCAGACACTCTACCGACTGAACTATGTCGAACGTCTATCGGAAGCGCAGCACAGATGACACAATTTGAACGCATCGGGCTTAATATAAATATCATATGAAATAAACAATAATGCTAACACACGATGAGTTCAGTTTCTCACACGGAATGCAACCACCGCAACGCAACACAGTAGCCTACTTTCGTTGCCCAGCTCCGCTTTAAATTAACTTGATATACCTCGTTCCCTAGTCATCAGTTTATATTTTATTTATATAACTACCTAAATTCAACACGAGAACCGTGTCCTGATGACGCCGATTGTGATGATGCGAACAAGTGAAGCAATTAACATATTCATTTTCTGAACGTACTCAAATTATTCAAATTAAATGATTGTATGACAGACTCACGAGATAGGACAGTGACTGTGCATCTATAGCATCGTTAAGTACGTGAACTCATTAAGAAACTTAAGTAAGCGAGTGATAATGTTCTAGATCTACTTGGTTTATTTGCATATGTTTGTGACAGGATGATACCAACATGAGATTGTTTGATTTTTTTCCAGTTAGAACTCGATGAGCTTGTTACTGATGGCGAAACTAATGAAAGCATGTGATGTGTTTACTTATTTTTTTTAAAAAAAAATGTATTATACGAAACTGCGCACTTCTTCTTAATTTAAAAAAATGATAGTATGACACGGGTGGTCTTTATCCAACAAGATTCAATACAATATATTAATCCTACTCTTCTTCTTCTTCTTCTTCTCTATCTTCTTCTTCTTAATTTATCTCTTCTTCTTCTCCTTCTTCTCCCCATTCTTCTTCTCCTTCTTTTTCTTTTAATTCTTCTTCTTTTTTCTTCATCTTTTTCTTCTACTTTCCCACCCACATTATTATCATAAATAACCTTCTGTCGATTTTGTGATCATCATCATCTGCATCGACTGTTGCAGATGTAGCAGCAGCCTCATAATCATCAGCAGCACCGTAGTCATTCCAAGCATGATCAGTAGACAAACAAGTATTAGCATTACCACTATCGTAATCATCATCATCGTCATCTTCATCGTTATAATTATCGTCACCGACATTACAAATGCCTCATCCTCTGTCGTCGACAACATTATCACATCGTAATTATCATAATCATCACCATCATCATTATCGTTATCATCATCGTTATCATCATCATAATTATCATGGCCGTCATCGTCGTCGTGATCATCAGCATCATTATCGTGGTCATCAGCATCATCATCATCGTCGTTGTCGTCGCCATCTATCATCATCATCATCATCATCATCATCATCATCATCATCATCATCATCATCATCATCATCATCATCATCATCATCATCATCAACATCATCATCATCATCATCATCATCATCATCATCATTATGAATATCTGATAATCATGGTCAGTATCAACATCCTCATTATCATCATCATCATAATCATCATCGTCATCATCATCATCATCATCATCATCATCATCATCATCATCATCATCATCATCATCATCATCATCATCATCATCATCATCATCATTATCAATATGAATATCTGCTAATCATGGTCAGTATCAACATCATCATTATCAACATCATAATCATCATCATCATTATTAGCATTATCATCATTATCTTTTTGCTGTCATCATCTGTTTCAACTAACAGAAATGGAATCATTATATGCTGTTGTCTGTGAATCTCAGGTTAGAATCCAAAATGCTTAATATTTCAGTATGCGAATTAGTGTTTTTAGAAACTACTGACAAGTTTCGTTTAAATAAACGACAAGTGTGACATATGTTAATAAGTATAGGAAAACAAGAAAGCAAATAGAGAAGAGATTTATTATATCTGATAAATTTCGATTAAGCCAAGATAAACACTGGAGAAAGATTGGTATTCGATATTTATAGATAGTAGAAGTACTTGAAACATTTCGTAAATCTTCATTAAGGGTCAGAGGTGAAACAAACGCTCGCAGCGACGCTTGACGAGCGCTGGAAGATGTCTGAGCACGAAAGCATCTTAAACACATTGTCACTCATTAAGTTCGCTGCGTGGGGTCAACACGTATAAAACAAATATGGCACTGTACCCTTTAGGATTTAAAATGTCAGTGTAAAGTTTAAAGCAAATAAAAAAACTTAAGCATTTTTTTTAGAAAAATACTAAATCAATGTGAATCGATATTCTATTTTTATGAACTGCTACCGTTCTCTGTGTTCTGTTGTAACGGACACAGTACGATCACCGAATTTCAGATTATCTCTAGACAAGGTGAAACATATGCGTTTATCCCGAACATGTATTTGTTTTAACATGCATGGCAATTTTATCGACATTGTAAATCAGAAGTACTTGATATATATTTACATTCTTATTGCGAAATAGTTTAACCTTTTTCCGTGTATCACATGCGATGTTTAATTCAAAGGGTTCTGTCACAACTAGATAATGACTGCCCGTAAAAAAAACATGAAATGAGCAATACATTTTACTTGCAAAACCTGACCATTCTTTAATCAAGTAGTTTATGAATTTTATACTGAACTTTCTGATGTTATGAAAATGATTTTTATTATAATACTGTTATTGCTGACAATTCATGATGCTGGAATTGCTGACAACTCCTGATGCTGTTATTGCTGACAACTGATGACGTTGTTATTGTGTACAACTAATGGTGCTGTTATTGCTGACAACTCATGGTGCTGTTATTGCTGACAACTCATGATGCTGTTATTGTGGACAACTCATGATGCTGTTATTGCTGACCACTCATGATGCTGTTATTGCTGACAACTCATGATGCTGTTATTACTGACAACTCATGATGCTGTTATTGTGGACAACTCATGATGCTGTTATTGCTGACAACTCATGATGCTGTTATTGTGGACAACTCATGATGCTGTTATTGCTGACAAGTCATGGTGCTGTTATTGTGGACAACTCATGATGCTGTTATTGTTGACAAATTATGATGCTGTTAATGTGGACAACTCATGATATTGTTACTGTGGACAACTCATGATGCTGTTATTGCTGACAACTCATGAAGCTGTTATTGCTGACAACTCATGATGATGTTATTGTTGACAACTTAATATGTTGTAATTGTTGACACCTCATGATGCTGTTACTGTTGACACCTCATGATGCTGTTACTGTTGACAACTCATGATGCTGTTATTGTGGACAACTCATGATGTTGTTATTGTTGAATACTCATGATGCTGTTACTATGGACAGCTCACGGTGCTGTTATTACTGACAACTCATGATCCTGTTTTTACTGACAACTCTGTTTCTGTTGAAAAACTGTTTCTGTTGACAACGCATGATGATATAATTGTTGACAACTCATTATGCTGTTATTATTGACAACTCATGATATTGTAACTGTTGACAACTCATGATGTTGTTATTGCTGACAATTACTAATGCTGTTACTCTGGACATTTCATGATGCTGTTACTGTTGACAATTCGTGATGCTGTTACTGCGAGCAACTGATGATACTGTTATTGTTGACAACGGATTATGCTGTTATTGTTGACAATTCATGATGCAGTAACTGTTGACAACTCACGATGCTGTATTTCTGAAAACTTATGGTTCTGTTATTGGTGACAACTCTTGACACTGTTATTGCTGACAACTCATTATGCTGTTATTGTTGACAACTCATGATGCTGTTACTGTTGACAACTCATGATGCTGTTATGGTTGACAACTCATGACAGTGTTATTGCTGACAACTCATGGTGCTGTTGTTGTTGACAACTCATGATGCTGTTATTGCTGACATTTCATGATTCTTTTACTATGAACAGCTCATGATGCTATTACTTCAGAAAACTTATGATGTTCTTATTGCTGACAACTCATGATGCTGTTATTGCTGACAACTCATGGTGCTGTAATTGTTAACAACTCATGATGTTGTTATTGCTGACAACTCATGATGCTGTTATTGCTGACAACTCATGATGCTGTTACTCTGGACAACTCATGATGCTGTTATTGTTGACAACTCATGATGCTGTTACTCTGGACAACTCATGATGTTGTTATTGTTGACAACTCATGATGCTGTTACTCTGGACAACTCATGATGCTGTTATTGTTGACAACTTATGATGCTGTTACTCTGGATAACTCATGATGCTGTTATTGTTGACAACTCATGATGCTGTTATTGTTAACAACTCATGGTGCTGTTATTGTTGACAACTCCTGATGCTGTTACTCTGGACAACTCATGATGATGTTATTATTGACAACTCATGATGCTGTTATTGTTGACAACTCACATTGATGTTATTGTTTAAAACTCATGATGCTGTTACTCTGGAAAACTCATGATGCTGTTATTGTTGACAACTCATGATGCTGTTACTCTGGACAACTCATGATGCTGTTATTGTTGGCAACTCATATTGGTGTTATTGCTGACAACTCACATTGGTGTTATTGTTGACAACTCCTGATGCTGTTACTCTGGACAACTCATGATGCTGTTATTGTTAACAACTCATGGTGCTGTTACTCTGGACAACTCATGATGCTGTTATTGTTGACAACTCGTTGTGCTGTTATTGCTGACAACCCATATAAGTGTTATTGTTGACAACTCATGATGCAGTTATTTTTGACAATTCACATTGCTGTTATTGTTGACAACTCCTGGTGCTGTTATTGTTGACAACTCACATTGCTGTAGTTGTTGACAACTCTTTGTACTGTTATTGTCATTGTAAATCCTAACAAAGTATAAAAGTGTTGTTTTGCTAACAACCCATGGTGGTGGTTGGGTGGGGCGTGGGTTCGATAGGGTGGGTGGAAATGGAAGCATGAAACTAGTGTATTTACTTTCTTAGCCTATATTGAGGTTTAGACTGGATTCGAACTAAGCTTTCGACATGCAAGTTAACATATACTCGCATGACAAAAAATAAAACCTGATCCGGTCTTCACCGCTTATGACGATATTAGTGCCAAGATTAACAGATACCGTGCTAAACTTGCTACTCTGGTTTATTTGACTTTTATGACTTAATTACTGTTCACGTTTATAGTGAGATACTGATGTTCGGTAGCAACAGCGTCCGAACCCGACTCCTGTTATCGTTAAACAAGTTGAATATCTTAAGCATCTCCTCATGGTTATTTATGGTACACGTTTTAATCCTATTTACATACATTTGTTGACACAGCAAACTTGAAAGGTTGCGCACAAGGACCTGAGGTCAAATCTACGTTCTTTTAAGTCGTCTTAATGGCGGCTGTGTTATATTAGTACAAAGTCAGCCCTGTCTTAAGCAGCCGGTCAATGGTAGGAGTAGAATTGGCCTTTTAAGATAGGATGTTGCTTAATGCAGGTTCTTTTGCTTTGAAAACATAAAACTTGGAAAATAGCAAATGATTCTGTTTAACGTTGAGTGGCTTCTCAATACAGGTGACCGCTTACACAGGTTTGACCGCAATGTATATATTTATGTTACAAATGGACATTGTTATGGTATCTGACAATTCTTTTTCGTAGCACCGCATAATAAAAAACTAACCAGTAACTGCAGATATTTTTTGATTGATATAATCTGATTTCGCTTCAATATGCAAGGTTACCACCCTATATCAACTGACATACCCTTGTGGGATTTCTAATATTAACATTTCAAGATTTACACTATATAGACAGTAAAACGACAAGATTTTCCTGTTCTGAAGTCTCTTTATCCAGTTACAAAACTTAAACCCTGACCACAATCTCTTTATCTTTATCTTAATGTAAAATATTATAAATAAAAATACATCAAAAGCACAATATAATCAAAGTGTAGCGGCTACACACACGTGATTTCGTACCGCCGCACTTAAATTCAGTCAACTTCTGTTTAAATAACAAGCGAAACTTCATGGACAATCATTACATGGTATGCATTTTATACAATATTTTTCTTTTTCATTTTAAAACCGAACTTTTTGAACCTTTAAACATATGCACAAACTGCATTTCTGTAACACGATATCGGCACACAGGCTTTGTAAATTACACTTAGGCTACATCAAAGAATGTGTACATATTTTACTTTAATACCTGGTGTTCTATTTTTGTTCTTTTTATAAAAAAAATAAAATATTTTCATTTTGAAAATCGTATTAATTTTTCGAAGAAAACAACAACAAAACACACTACTTATTAAACAGTATATTGAAAATAACACGATTCGTTTTCATTTAAAGAACTTTTTTCGTCAGTTTATTTGAATTCTTAATAAAATCACACACTTTTCGAAAAAAAACAACACTTAAAACAAAAAAAAATAAATTGATAAAAGAGTATATTTAAAACCTGACATGATTTATTAACTTGAAATTAGTGTTTTCGATGATTTGCTTGATTTCACCAAATAAAGTAATTGTAAAAATGTATTTTATTTTTACTCTTTATCAAAGGAGATATCTTAGAAATCGTGCCCGTCATTAAGAATAGAGCCAACGATGTGTGTCTGTACGTATACTGTACTGCTACAGTGACTTTTGAATGACGTGCTAGTGTTAAATAAACTGAATAATGCTTCTCTTTGGAGATATTGTTTACTTAAATATATGGCTAGCGAGATATAAAATATCATTTCGTTTGAAAATCACGAAATAAAATAGGAAGCCTGCATAAAGAAGACAGCCCGAGCTAGTCGGATAAATCTAGGACGTGATAAGGCGAGAGCTGTTACTTGAAAAGGACGATTTTATACTTATTATATAAACACGTTTAATGGAGCTGTAGGTAGTATAATATACTGATGGGATATAATGTGATTTTTACACGAAGTGGTTAAAGTTGTAATAAACCGTTTAAAGCAGGGGCACGTTCACTTCAGCATTAATTATTCACCAGAGCATCTAATTAAGAAATATTAATTGAGTGATCACGGATACCCCTGCCTGTCAGTAGCTCTCGGGTTATAACACGCAGGGTCAATGAATATTACATAGCAAAATTTAGTGAAATAAATGTGAGATCACGAGCTACATGAAAAAATGCAATCGTCGTAAATATAGATAGATATACCAATCGAGATGACGGTATGACAATGCGTAATGGACTTGTGAATCTATAAGTTAAACCGTGTTCTTCAGCTAGTTTCGGGCTTTATTTACCTTCTCGAGGGTTCTCGAGGCGAGCAAGGGACATCTAAAGTGTGGTTTAATTTATTGGTTACTATATAGCCAACATTTTTAAAATAAATTTATTGGATGTAAGATACGTTATCTTTTCCAAGATTGTGACTATACCTTGTTGACACATCGATAGCGCTGGGAAGATTTCTTCTTCGCAACGTCTCGAGGACACATATTCTAAAGTTTTATCTTAATGAGAAAAGAATAAAAATAGAACATCAGGTTCAACACAAATACGTCTATTTTCTATCTTAACAGTTTTAAAAGGAATTATGATAAATAATTCGACATAGTGTAATAATAATCTCAATAAAGCATATATGAATGCACACGTACTGTCATATATAATATCATACACATATATTTAGACATACATTAAGTAACTGGATCTTTCCTCTTTTTATCAGCGTTTGCGAATAGTCGCTTGTTTGTCATATAATGGGATAAAATATGTCTGGACGCAACACAGAAATTCTAGCGACTCCTGACAACTGAAAACCGGGATATTTCCTACATGGACTAAATATTTGGAATACGCGGAGATGCACGCATTTGTTATCATAATTTAAAACAAGTAAATATAGATTAGGGCTTTAATTTACGCTGTGGACGACCATTACGTACTATAACTGATAGGCTATATAGGCCTGTTTTATAACAAACTGTTTAAATCATTAGCATTAGCGTAAATATTTTAATCACCTGAAAAAAACAAAAACAGACACTGCTTGTGTGCCAAACATTGTAGCGTTTTTTTTTCTATACACATTTTTATATCTATCTCAGAAAGTGTAAATTCAGTACATAGTGACGATCTCATAAGGAACCGGATGACATTAGCCTAGTGTTTATTAGTTGTGAAATACGTTTTTGGATTAGATTTGTTTTCTAAAGTTGCGAGAGTTTAAATCGCCAAACTGGAAGTCATGCGTTTGACACCCACGCCGTCGGCTTTGACATTGCCACCGATGCCAACGCTGGCGTCGTATCCATCGATGACGTCATTAGGCGCGGATACTCAAGTGATATATTACACACTGGCACAACCGCCTCCCGCCAGCCCTCGGCTGAGTTCCGCTGTCCCACCGCCTCTTACGCCGGTGAGTCAGAGTCTAGGACAGTCACTCGTTCCGCAAATGACACCGCCAATGACACCGCCAGTCAGCCCGGGGACGGCTCCGGCAAGCCCGGGGGTCAGTCCCGTGAGTCCTGGGGTCGTACCTGATATAATGCACCTGATAAACTACGGCGACAAAGATATGGGACTTCTTTTATCACAAAGGTAAACAGCTTATTTTTATAGAATTGAAATCTTGCGAAAAGGTAATATCATATACACGATCAGCTGGTTTGAGGGTCGTTGGATTTCAAGCATTATAGATATATCACGATAGGGCAGGTAAAGCAGTCTCGCGAAAGGTTACGTATTGTAGTAGCTGAAATATAAACTGACTACGGAGTTAACCTAAAGTATACTGACAGATAATGTAATCTCACGAAGAGTCAGCGTATTGACAATGTTGTACACTGCGGAAAACGGCAGATTCGCCAGTTTCATTTACCGTCAGGAATTACAATATTAAAAAAATGACAAATAATTAAGCTCATGCTCTCTCAAATTGTCAGGGACAAAGCCCACAGTTTGAGAAACTTAATATAAATTATACGTTCATATATATATACTCCATAAAATCTGTAACACCTTGTATATCTATAAATAGTATATACACAACACGCATATAGTCACGAAACTATTTTAAAACGTGATATAAAACATATAAAACCGCAAAATCCGGCCTCCTGTCTACATAATTATAGATTTGTGCGTTTACTTTGTCAAACAACCCCTTGCTTAGACATACTATACAAGTCCCACAGATAATTATGAATTGAATGCAATGCAGCCGAGGTTTAAATTTCAATACTCTTTATAAATGCATTACCTGATTACATTGTGTCTCATTATTATTCGTCTCTCATCAGCTGATTCAAGTGGGAAGTTATCAGTTACTTGCGGAGATTGGGTTTGCTCGTTTACACGTTAACCTTTCAGGATCACAGGAAACAGTGGTTAGGTTAACTGATCGTCTGCTTAGCCTATCGATAGCATAAAAATGGCGCTAAATATTCAATCAATTAATTCAATAAATGAGTTACAGTACAGTGGTAATGGGTCCGCCATACATGCACTGGGCGGGCTGTTCGATTTAAAGCCTCATACTATAGGTAAACGAATGACGGTCATAATCTAGGTTAACGGATGACTGCAAAATTATTAGGTTAACGAATGACAGCCACACTATATGTAAATGAATTGCAGTCATACTATAGATTAACGAATGAACTGCCAAACTATTGGTTATCGAATGGCAGTCATACTGTAGGTTAACGAAAAGCAATAATACTATCGGTTAACGTATGGCAATCATACTGTAGGTTAACGAAAAACAGTCATACTATCTGTAAACGAATGGCAATCATACTATAGGTTAACGAATGGCAGTAATACTATAGGTTAACGAATGGCAGTCATACTATAGGTTAACGAATGACAGCCATACTATAGGTTAACGAATGGCAGTAATACTATAGGTTAACGAATGTCAGTAATACTATCGGTTAACGAATGGCAGTAATACTATAGGTTAATGAATGGCAGTCATACTATAGGTTAACGAATGACAGTAAAACTACAGGTTAACGAGTGACAGTCATACGATAGGTAAACGAATGACAGTCAAACTATAGGTTAACGAATGGCAGTCATACTATAGGTTAACGAATGGCAGTCATACTATAGGTTAACGAATGGCAGTCATACTATAGGTTAACAAGTGACAGTCATACTATAGGTAAACGAATGGCAGTCATACTATAGGTTAACGAATGGCAGTAATACTATAGGTTAACGAATGTCAGTAATACTATCGGTTAACGAATGGCAGTAATACTATAGGTTAACGAATGGCAGTCATACTATAGGTTTACGAATGGCAGTAATACTATAGGTTAATGAGTGACAGTCATAATATAGGTAAACGAATGATAGTCATACTATAGGTTAACGAATGGCAGTCATACTATAGGTTAACGAATGACAGTACTACTATAGGTTAACGAATGACAGTCATACTTTAGGTTAACGAGTGACAGTCATACTATAGGTAAACGAATGACAGCCGTACTATAGGTTAACGAATGGCAGTCATACTATAGGTTAACGTAAGACTAATACTATGGCAGTCGTACTATATGTAAACGAATGGCAGTCATACTATAGGTTAACGTAAGATAGTTATACTATAGGTTAACGAATGGCGTTCTAAGCTGAAACTCAGAAAATATTACTTTCATTCTTCTTGCCTATGCGATTTTAGTTAAGGTATGAAGGCCTATCCAATAACTGGGGCCTGTGCAGAGGAATGCTGCATCTAACTTATGATATTGTTCAACTTACATCATTAAATGCCATTATAAATTTCAACATTTCATTTACAACGTTTTCTTTGCCTTTTTAATTAACCACCGAAACGCATAACTGATGCGTAGTGATTCATAACATTTTCCAGTTTTGATTTATCTGTAAATGGATGTTTTTCTGTAATGAAATAAACATAAAGTACGACACAGTCTTAATTGCCATGTTAAACTGAAATCCGCAAATTATTAAATATTCGAGAGGTATTCCTATGGAAACGATATTCATTTACACGCCGATCTAATCTGAGACGGGGGTCAGGTATAATCAATTGTGAACCACGAGAGCGTGAACGTGTATATGTGCAATTGCAGTAATTATGGCTTTTTAACAGCCTTAAAAGAAATTTATTTAAAAAAAGACTCCAGTTTGATGCTTTGCCATGGGCGGTTAGTTACTGGTATTTTATCAGTTTAAAATAGTAGTTTACCTGTATATATAAAAAAATAATATTCCCACGGATGTCGTTTTAAGGCTAATTAAATATAAAGAAGAAATGGACCTTGGCGATGAAAATGTACTCCTTTATAGACGTTGAAGTGTATAGAAAACAAACACACAACACTTATTCAACACTGATTCATAATTTGTATTTCTGTATGTAATTGCTTTCACTTTTTCCTGGTATATTTATGAAAACACCGTGGTTGCTCAGTGGCGGAGCGTGGAACTCCATGGCACAGGTTATGGGTTAAATCCACAACAAGGTCATACCAAAAATACTTTGATTTAAAGGGAAATGTACAACTGTTCGGTTCAGCGACATTGTTTAATGTGAGGTATCATGTTACGTGCCTGCTGCCAGATACTTCAGTAGCGCCACTACATAAGATATATATATTCGCCGTCATCATCAGCACCATTAACATCATCATCTCCTTCTCTCTCATCACTATTTCCATACCCAGCTTAATCTCCATCAATTTTTTCATCGTCATTGTCATACTTTCATTTTTATCTTTATATCTATATTTATATTATATCATTCTTCACCTTCATCTCCATCTTCACTTTCACCCTCATTCAAATGCTCACTCTCACCGTCATACACATGCTCACCATCACCCTCACTCTCACCGTCATACATGCTCACCATCACCCTCACTCTCACCGTCATACACATGCTCACCATCACCCTCATTCTCACCCTCATTCACATGTTCACCATCACCCTCATTCTCACCCTCATTCACATGCTCACCATCACCCTCATTCTCACCCTCTCACTCATCACTCTCACCCTCATACACATGCTCACCATCACCCTCACTCTCATCGTCATACACATGCTCACCATCACCCTCACTCTCACCCTCATTCACATGCTCACCATCACCCTCATTCTCACCCTCATTCACATGCTCACCATCACTCTCACTCTCACCGTCATACACATGCTCACCATCACCCTCATTCTCACCCTCATTCACATGCTCACCATCACTCTCACTCTCACCGTCATACACATGCTCACCATCACCCTCATTCTCACCCTCATTCACATGCTCACCATCACCCTCACTCTCACCGTCATACACATGCTCACCATCACCCTCACTCTCACCGTCATACACATGCTCACCATCACTCTCACTCTCACCGTCATACACATGCTCACCATCACCCTCACTCTCATCGTCATACACATGCTCACCATCACCCTCACTCTCACCGTCATACACATGCTCACCATCACCCTCACTCTCACCCTTTCATATTTCATGTTCAACCTTACTCTCAGCGTCACCGTCACTACCACCATCACCATTACCACCACCATCACCACTACCACCACCATCATCACCTCCACATCTTTATCTCCATCTTCAGTTTCATTTTCATCATTACCGTCTTCATCTTGACATCCACCTTTTTTTCCTTCACCTTGAGTCTCTTTGTCTTCACCCTCACCCTTTTCATCTTCTTACTCAATCACACCCTCATCCAATCCATTTCATTATAATCGTCATTAACGTCTTCAACGGTGTCGTCAATATTTGCTACCAATACAACCATCATACGCATTACCATACGCATCCTAATATTCAACCTTCAGTTAGCATTACCACAAAAGTCATCCTTAGCATCATAACCAGTATTTACCAGTATCTTTACAGCATTCATATAGCTTTTAACCAAAACTTTCTTCACCATATTCTGACAAGTACTATCCACTCCTCAAATATTGACTGTATTTGATCATGTATCTCAAATTTCTAATATTAAAACGGGTTAAACAGAAAGGTTAGTGTTCTCTGTCTACAACCCGATCTTCAGGTTTGACACCTTTTACATTATACATACAAAACGCCCTAATTACGACGAGTATACATATCACAAACAACTGTATAGCCGGGCACGAGGCGCATCTGATTATCAATCCAGGGGTTGTGAGTTCGAATCCCCGCTCAGCCACAGTCTCCGTGATGATTGATATACGACATTGCGTCTCAGTATCATTCGTTTCTCGCCGCTGATTCAAGTAAGAAAATTATCAGTTACTTGCGGAGATGAGATGTGTTCGAGTAATGGTTAACCTTTCAGAATCCGAGGAAACAGTGGTTAGGTTAACTGATCGCCCGTTTAATAATGAATATTCAACTACTCAACAACTTTACAGTTCACTTATCGGGTATTCATAACGAAAAGGCAGACCAAAGTCATATGACGTCATGCGTATTTAATGTTGTTATTTGATAGCAGCAGGCTTTGATGACGGTGTTAGCATTGCAACTGACATAATTGATAATTCCATTTACAAAAGTGACACATGATTGCACAAGTTGATTTATATTAAAGCATTAAACACACAAAAAGTTCTAAAAAACAACAACAACCCTGTAAAAGGACGCTTATGTCACTCTATATAATATATATGACAGTGACAGACAAGTGTACATACAATTATATATCATACCCTCTCTTCTCTCTATGTAACTGTCGCTGATCACAACAATAATAAATTACACCGAATCTTAAACCTTCACGAACACCTCTCCTGTCGCGGCGGATAGAGGGCAAATAAATTAAAACATACGAAATGAGTATAGTAATGGTTTATATATTAAATATCATTCTGGGCCTTGGTTGACGACGGTCATCCAACAACTACCTGGTTCATATACCACAAACCTGTGCAAACAATGTCGTAATGTTTGCACTAGTAAAAATTAGCTACTCAAGTACCAGGCAGTTGGTTGAAATTCAACACTTGGTTTGCAAACTTAACTTTACTGTAAGGAGAAATTGCCCCTTGATTTAGGGTATCATTCACGGAATAGATAAAATTCCACCACGTCAGAGAGGCTCATTTACAGCATATCAAGACAATATAGACAGCGTTAGGTATCTTAGTTTTGATCTTTGTTGAAATAGAATTTTAAAAGTATTTTATAATTACTTGAGCCGAATATGGCCGATGGATATACAAATATTATAACATAGTAATGACTAGAAAATCTTAGTCCAAAATTTTATAATTTGTATTATATAAATATAAAATGCCATAGAAACTGAGAAATGCGTATTTTGATAAAGTGTTGAAATGACAAAAGCAAACACAACACGGAATCCCAAATCAGACCGGTTAGTTTGGGTTCGATCGGAGACAGACTATTATCAAAAACTATTGAGAAGTATTTTTTAGCTCGCCAGGACGAAGTCCAAGGAGAGCTATTGCCATGACCCCGTCGTCGTTGGCGGCGGCATCTGTAGACACCCAGGTTAAACTTTTGCATGTAAGTTTAAGATATATATGCAACCACTCATTGGATATGAATGAAACCTCGCATGTGTGTTCACCATCATCAAAGTAACACACACAGACAAGAACAATAACTCTAAATTGCATTTTGGCAAAGTTATGGCCCTTTTAGACTTAATTTTTCGTCTGTAGACACCCAGGTTAAACTTTTGTGTTAAGTTGTGTTTAAGTTTTGGTGTTTGCCTCCAATCTCAATCTTTGCATGGGTGGTGAGTTTTATCCCATCGGCGAATTTGTTGTCTTCTGACAATTCTTGTTTTAACAAGATATGCAGATACGGCAAATGTCGCAATTACCGATATTGTGAGAATTACGATTTTGTCCAGTATCAGCAGAATGTCAATTAGCGACCAAGTGAAGCTACTCCAGTTAGACTGTAAGACGGATTATCTCTGCCCACTTGAGGCCGTCATACACATGTTGCTCAGTGAAATTTGAGTATGTTGATTGGTCAGTTGCTTCTGCGAAAGTTCAATGACGTCACCGTTTGGTTAGTGTTAAATTACGATGAACTGTGGGAAAGGCATATAATTCCCTGTCTTTTCATTGGGGGTTTACCTACTTTAACCGGGAGGCAACAGTGAATGACATAGACTTATATCTCAGTGGGGAACTTCACTACACTAGAGATATACTCAATTACCAGTACATTTTGATTTTGAAACGTGCAACAACAATTTGATTACCATGCAACATTAGCAAGTCACATTTTATTTTATTAACATAAGCTTTAATCACCAGAGTAAGGGTTATCTTTACTCATCTCAATCTGATCACCTCGGCCTTTACGCTACGCAATAGTATTACACGGAGGATATGGAAATACCCGATGTGTCAGGATTGTACTCGTCTGTGATAACAAGATAAATATTAATTTTAATATCGCAGACTTGGTAGATACGCACTATATATAGACAGACTGCATCCTAGCAACGCTTTAATTACAACAACTGTAGGCGCTACCTAGTCTATCCCTAGAACCTGGTATCTCCTGAATCAAGTCTATTAACCCCAAATGAAAAAAAAAGCAGGGAGTTCTGTGCCTGTTCCACAATTCACAGCAATTAAACGCTTAAAATCTGTGACGTCAGTGCTCAACTGCGGCTTTTCCAACATTGCACTTTAACGGATCCAATCAGGGGAGATGGGTCTGTACTAAACGGTAATCCAACGTGTCGCTACTTTACACCAACACAACACGACACTAATTGTAATGGTAAACCAGAAACAAAAATAAACCAACCAAGACGCCTTTGTACAAAACGTAAATGCAAGTTAAGAGAAGTCACGAGTTTTAACCACAAACAAGCAACGTGGCGTGTTTTACCTGTTCATGACTATTTTGTATAATGCGTAGCCGGTTTGTCATTTGAGAAAGCAAGATACAATATCTTTCGTTCAATGTCCCCTGCTTGTCCCAAGGTCAAACATAACAAAACTATTTTCACGGCTGTTAGATCACGTTCTTATAAGTATAGAGCAGGTCTGAATGTAATAAAAACCTACTTGACAAACTCAACAGCAGAATTATAATAGGTGGTGCACTTATTTAAAGACTCATTAAACTTCCTAAACAGGTCGATTTTAGTTTTAATTTAAGTGAATTTTTACTTTTCCAGATGATAGAAAACATGTTTATTTGATCACTGAGAGACTTTGCAAACGAAAAAATAAATATAAAGCACATTATTAGTACATAATTAAGAACGGGTTTTGTTTACAAATTAATGTTCGTCTCTTTCCGATAAACACCTTCGGCAGAAGACGGGGAGAAAGAAGTTTGTTCAGAAACGCGTCGGTCGTTAATATAAGATCAATTCACTTCAGAGAGAAACATAGTATTGGGAACTGTAGAGGATGCGGTTAAAAATTAAATAACCGCTTGCGGTTAGATAGTTTTTAAGAACGTCCCATTTATTACCCTCAGTGTATTAATGAACTGGAACCCATGAGCACGTAAGCGACGGATCGTTCATAAAATTACTTTTCTAATAACTGTACTAAACAAACCACCCTGTAGTCTCTCAATACTGACTGCAGCAGAGTGATTTATGACGTACTGATGATAGCGCGTGCGATAGTATCACGCGTATATGAAAGGGAGGATCCTGAGCAAGAGTTACTAGACCAATCCAGTATTCCGTGCTCATTGTTTTCCAGCTGGTATAAATAATATAATGCGTATTACGGTCGATACAGTTTTATTGCAGACATCAATATATATATATATATATATATATATATATAATGGCATAGTGTATATATATATATAATAAAAAAACCCAAAAAACAACCCAATAAAAATACATACTATTAGTGAAGCCATAACTTGTCTAATCTTGTTAATGATCCCCTTATCTGACGGTCTTAATCCGCACACTACCACTGCAGTATTTATTTGTGTACTTCCGAACACCGGCAGAGGTACAGCTGGAAAGCAACCGAGTCATTACGGAATTACAAAAATGTAAACAAAAGTTAAAAGTTCGATCCGCTCGTCTAAGAAACACACATTTCGATCGAAGTTATTTATTTTCTCGCTTTTTTAAAAAATAGTCACTAAGGGGTCTAAGCCATGGTTTTAGCAATACTATAAACGCATTTAATAACAATCATTTTCGTTATTATCAAAACGTGTGCATTTCGGAAAATAAATGAGGCTTTAAAAACACGTGCACATATATAATACTTTGAAGAGATGCAGTACATGAAGGTATATGGACTGTGATAGGGTTATAGATGAAATATATCTTGGGTAAGTCTAGGTTAGGACGTGCATTGCGTGAATTTTATTGTTGTATGGTCTCAGAAAAGGAAGACGTGAACTGTTTGCATTAAGTAAAACACACACACACGCACGCACGCACGCACGCACGCACGCACGCACGCACGCACGCACGCACGCACGCACGCACGCACGCACGCACGCACGCACGCACGCACGCACGCACGCACGCACGCACGCACACACACACACACACAAATGAGGACAATGCCAGATTTCAATAATATAAAAAAAGATGCATTAGTGTCGGTTAGTGATTAATATGGACCAGTATATGTTTTTTTTTCAACTCGGTAAATATTTGTGGGATACACCTACCCCCGTGACTGGCTGGTTGGTTGTATTATCAAATAAAAGTAATTAAAATACAATATTATTTAATAAGGTTGAATTGTGTTTCACCACTT
The DNA here is from genome assembly GCA_029582155.1 of Panopea generosa. Lineage (NCBI taxonomy): Eukaryota > Metazoa > Mollusca > Bivalvia > Adapedonta > Hiatellidae > Panopea > Panopea generosa. The sequence continues at coordinate 34,823,663 of CM055910.1, read as the reverse complement.
CCACCACTGTTTTATCGCAAGTTTCATAAGCGTCTAGATGAACAAACCCCTACCCAAGTGCGTTATCACATATTGAATGAAAACAATGACGCTTGCTGGACATCATCAATAACCGCTTTAAGTTCCCTTCTTCTGAAACTCCTATCAAACATACGTAGTTGTGCTATATCAAATGTGTAAATGTATTTGCGAACCAAATCTGTTCTTACCTGTCCTATTGATAATTTAAAGTTATATAAATTGAGAAATTAAAATGCGGCTGGCTAAATTCAGGTTAACATGAAAATACAGAGTCTGACGGATAAAACATGCCGAAAACTATCAATGCATTTACCATGTTAATTTGTGTCGGCTTATTGGATTCATTGATTTTTATTTTCTGCTACATCTGTCGAATGGATGTTGAAAAGTAATGTGTATAAGATTTCTTTATCCACATAACCTCTAGCTACCTGTACAAATCGCAACAATGGAAAGATATCTCAAATATATATATACTACAGTACCTCTTCAACTCTAGCTAGAATAAGACGAAATGATAGGAAAACAGTTAATTGTTTTTTACCACTACATCTCAAACCATGTCCCGAAAAAATGATATTTCTCTGGTGTAATTAGTTAAAACTTATTTATTTTACTTCGATTGTGAAACAAGTTCTCACAACTTATACAAGTGACGCTCGATGTTTTTCTGGGTTGAACCAGTACAAATCATAAACAGATTATGAATTATGTGGAAAAGGTGTCTTGCTCAAAGACACCACACATAGCTGTGGGAAAAGATCTATCTAACGATTCTCCGATCTTGGGTTTGATGCGGTCTACCACTAGATCATGTGCTGCACTTTGATGTTTTTAATGCCATATTCCTGGCTAGAACCAAAGGGAATTACCTAAAGTTTTTTCTTAGATATTGTCTCAGCGTCATCTCCGTCTAGGCCAGAAAGAAATATGAAAAATGTACCAACGGGGCACCTTGAGTGTCATCTTTAAAATGCAAGCCAAGCATGATTATGTCCTTTTGGCAGTGAAGTATCTCGTATTACAACGGCGACTGGGTTTCAAGAAGATGAAGTTGATATCACTACCGCTGTACCACCTGTGCTCGTTGAGGCTGTATAAACTTATGATGAATTGTTTATGTTTAAGTTTAATACGTATACAGACATGTAGTCAGCCCATGATCACATTGTCAGGTGTTAACGGTACAGGTTTCAGTATGTTTGTATAAATAAATCAAGTCGTTTGATAATTTATTTCTAAAACAGAATGTGGAGGGAAATAAAGAAATGCGAACTGCAAGTCTGCCTTGCAATCACTTCCCCAAAATGGCAGCTATCTGCATTGCGTAAAAAACGATTTCCATTAATCTTTATAGTTCAAGTTGTTGTTTGGTGTTTAGCGCCGCTTTTAACAAGTTTTTAGTCATATCGCGATGGTGTCTTCTTAAGACAGTATTATGAGCGCTGCCACACTATAGAATTATGTCGCAGACACATGCCATGATACCCCACCCTGCCTGCCACTATATACTGACACCAGGTCGACCAGGGCTGCGTTCAGTTCAGTCAAACGTTTGATAACGTTAGCTTACATATATTCCTGTACACTGGCCCAACCTCACATTAGTACGCAGTACGTGTTAACTCTAGGGAACCAGGCTTTAAACGCTGTTTAAAGGTGCTGAACGCAGCCCAGACCTAGATGCTGAGCGCCAAGCCGAGAAGCTCCATATACCATTATTTCAAGTCTTTGGTTTTGCTCCTGCCGGGGATCGAATCCACGACATTCCGCATGCAAGACGGACGCTCTTTCCCTAGACCATCGCCGTAGTTTGGGTGATTAATATACTGACACAAGTACCATCACTATAAGAAGCTTTTAAATCTTATCAAAATTTCCATTGAATGGAACATTTTGTTTTTTATGCTTCTTTGCACATTGAACTTCGATAAATACATTTACTATATCCTACGAAGTCTAAGATGAGTATCACTGATGCAGAGATGATTTTACACGAGTGACCAGTTACACAAAAACTCGAAACATGACACAACAATCATTCATATACAATTCAATTTAAATAAAATCAAAGCTGCAAAAAATATAGATAAAAAAAAACCCCATCTCATAGAAACATTACCTGTAAACAGATACATTACGATTCATTCCCAAAGGATGTTATGACGCTTTCACGAAAGCATTTAAAACACAATACCCGAGATTAATGGTTATCAGAAAGGCGGGACGCCCGTAACTGAAGAAATGAGATAACCTATACACACTGAATTGAGTAAATCGTTGTTTTTCAAAATAAAACTTACCATACTTTTTTTCTCAAGTTTCTCATCACGGTTGATGATTAGACATTTGCTTTTCAAAGCAGACATACTTAATTTTATGTGAGGTATTTGAGTATTAAGCGTGTTATTAATATTTCCTTTACAGGAATTTAAACACTGACAAAATGGGTTTTATTAACATTTTAAACTGCGGGTTACACGTACAGCGTGTAGCACAGATACATAATGTGCGAAACGTACACGCGAATTATACGTAAAATATGCAAAGACGACAATAAAATATCCTTTGACATGTAGACCACCATGTTGCAGACGTAGTGATCGATGTACAAAAAACACCAAATATCCTGAAAAAGAGCCTTATTATTGCTTTAAAAATGCTAAGGGGTGGAGTAAAGTAACGCGTATAGTTAATGAAAGGGTATGTTATGAAATGTATATACTGGTATACTGAACGGAGCAGTTAACCCACCACCTGTCACTTTAGGTACCTGGCCTTTTATGTGTTTTCCTTGAACTCTGGACATGAACAAGAAAGAACACTAAGGTCATGTAAAATCAATACATAAATTGTAATGCCGTATACCAATTTTAATAACGCTAGTTAAAAACATTTTTTGGACGAAGATCTTGAGCATTCAAAAGTGGCGGGTTAGGGGTTCCGTTTAGTATATAATTGGGTTGAAAGTTTAGTTTAAGTTCAGATATATTTTATTTCAAATATGGAGCACAAGTTCTTCCGTCCCAGATTCGGCCCTCCCCCTACAAGTTACAAATTTACTATGTTTACATGTTTATGCTGATGTAAACAATTATAAACATACAGTAGGTAATTGGGTGAAAGAAATATAGAGTGAGGTGGTGAAAAAAATAGAAAAAAGGAGAAAGAGACACACAGAGAGATTTTATAAGCAGATAAAAAAGAAGTAAGAAGTATATGATTCAATTATTTTGTCTCCCCTCTGAATGGTTGAATGTTTGACTAGCAATGAGTCGGTGTATTTCAACAATACAAGTGTGCCTTTTATATAATTCTGCAGGTAACACTACAGTACATTGTATCCTGGTTTCATTTAACATCTCAATTTGAGATAATCCTCATCTTAAATATTTGAAACAGCTACAACTTCATTTGTATTGATCATTTTGCATGTTACCTTTTACCAGATTTGTTCAAACTTCAAATAGGTTTGGTCGTTTAATGTGTAATGAACTCAAGTAACCATTTAGAGAAAATGATATTTTTGAGTTGAGGGAAACCTCAGAGTTTGGAGTTTTATGAATCCGGCCCCAGTACCTTGAATTTGATCGTACATTTAAAGTTATCTTAAAACATATGTTTCCTTTAGAGTTATCTCAAAACATATGTATCAACATATATGTGCAATCGGTTAATATAGCTATGACACTGAGGCTTTTAACATTTTTCAAATATATCTACTTGAGTGATTATTCTTAGCACTGCCTCACTGAATATTCATGCTTTAGACACAATGTATGATACACCACCAAATCACATTAAACTGACATCGGGTTAACCAGACACAGAACTCTCCTCCAGATGCCAAGCGAAGAACCATTTAACAAGTCGTTAATATGGTGCAGCCGGGGATCAAACCCACGACCTTTCACAAGCGAGACAGACAATCTACCTCAACACACAAAAACTGTCAATTCATATTAACATTGTATTCTTTATATAAAGATAATGTGAAAGTCCAGAAAAAAATCACTACCTGTGCATGTAACTACCGTCATCACAGTAAATGGATACGAGCGCAATGTATAATATTGAGTGACATTTCTGTTTTTATATAGTAACACTTATAAATATGTGCATGCAAGATGAAAGATAAAAAAATTAAATAAAAAAAGAGCTGCTGAGTTTGAAATTCAAATAAAACTTTTGTTTTACGTCAGAGTAAAAATGCATGTGATGTTTCTTTTATTTTTAAATTTATAAATGCTCGTTTATATTCCTTTTTTGTTGTAATTTTTTGCAACGGTGTATTTCATATATATATTTGATGTTACAATAGGAGCATATGTCGTGAATTAAAACGAGACCAAATATAGTCCTTAATGTGCATAAATTATTACATTTACAAAGGTTTTACGTTTTGTTCGGTGAAGTGAATCATGCGGTTACATCACATGTCACATGCTATCACGGTTAATTTACTACTGCAAAGTGATATACTACACCATAACTGTATGCTTGCATCATTCACGAATATCCGTGTACCACTTTGTCGCAATACAAATAACATTTACAATCTTCATTTATAGAAATGAAGTCGATCAATCCAAAATCAATTTAACAGATCGGATTGATATTATGTTGTCAAAATGTAGACCACGTTATATCAAATTTGATATTAAAGTCAGTGAATGGTCTATTCAAGTCGCGCACTATAAAGATTACGGGTCTTATTCATTCATGTCAAAACGTTTCAAATTATCTGTGAGTAAAAATGGTTTGCATTAAATTGTCTATTCAAACCCTGGCGAATATAGCAAGAATTGTTCAGGGAATGAAAGACATTCAGTTGTTGGAAGATTAAAAGGATTTATGCGCAAAGATGAAGCATTTACTTTGTCTTGTCGGACGGTGGTACAGTCAATGTCACTCAAAAATGTCATGTGGAAAATGTTGTGACTTCCGTAAGACTGAGTAATGCGTTAGAAGGTGAACACTCGCAGTCAAAACAAGTAGAACACACTTCTGAAATTAGTACACATAAAATGATCCTAACTGATGGTAGTGATAGTGCTGCTACAGAATGGTAAAGAAATCGTCTTGATGGTAGAGTGGGTTAATGTTATATTCGAGCAATGACTTGGCGATACATTTTATGTGACGTTAACTTTATTATGTTAAATTTGTCATGTGTCTCGATTGAGAATCGTCGTTACTGAACCGATATGCTCCCAACTTATAGCTGTGACAGTAAAGGTACAGTACTGACGGAACCGTGGTTAAATGGTTAAATGTTATTTCGAGCAATGACAAGGCGATACATTTTATGTGACGTTAACATTATATTACATTTGTCGTGTGTCTCGATTGAGAATCGTCGATACTGAGACGATAGGTTCCCAACTGAAAGCAATGATTAGTGCTGCAGAACAGTAAAGGTATAGTACTTACGGAGCCGTGGTTAAATGGTTAAATGTTATAATCGAGCAATGACTAGACGATTTATTTTATGTGACGCTAACATTATGTTACATTTGCCATGTGTCTCGATTGAGAGCCGTCGTTTCTGAGCCGATGTGCTCCTAACTGATGGTAATGATAACGTTGCAGAATGGTAAAACTACAATCCTGACGGTAACGTGGATAAATATTATAATCGAACTAAGACTAGGCGATTAATTTTATGTGACTTTACCATTATGTTATAAATGTCCTGTTTCCCGTTTCCGATGCTCCACTACGAACATATTTATAGAACGATTGAACAATTCATAGAAAAGAGATTATCCTATATGGAGTGGCGGCTCGAGTAACGTTGATTTATGCTGCATATTATGATATTTACATATCTATGTTTAATGAGTACACATATGTACAAATGTACACGGGGCTATCGATGCTACAAATGGCACACGCTTTCTATAAATCGTTCCATCCCTCTTTAAGTATGTTGTTGGATACTACAAAAAAACGGAAGTTGAATTACGTCACATTTTGGTAAAGTCGTTTGGTTGTTATTTATTATGGGACAGTAAGGGTATCCCATTGTTTTACATTTTGTGTGAGGTGCCAGCTACTGGGATAGACTTTCATGACACTAGAAAGTACATACGTCAAAGTCACACGGCGCATATTGTCATGCTGTACAAGTCTGCTTAAAACAAAATCTCATTTTTAAACCGGTATATATTAAAGCAGACATTAACATATGAAACACACGAATATTCTCCCTTGTTATGTTTATCCTGGTTATGAATGAAATCATCTTTAGTGGTAATAATCTATGGTATGATAAATGATTCCAAAGGTCATCATCGGTCTTGAGGTCATATCATTGAGACGTTTATCAGGTGTGGCGCATAATATTTGCTTACAAACAACAGGACAAGAGTGTCAAGTAACAAAGATTTGCATAATATTATGCTATGTAACATCATCTTGTCTTCTTTTTTTTTTTCTTTTTTTTTTGATATGAATGATGACATAAGGGTTACTGTGATAATTATATGCGGATACTGTATATTAGACCAATGTCTGAAACAGTGATGTGCATTTTATGCATATTTACAATAACTGCTATTCTGTGTATTTCGTTGCGTTTCTTTTTCCCAAATGAATCTCAATATCAGATATTAGTTGACTTCAAAATAGAGGGGTTGTATTTTGTAGTCTAAGACTTTTTTTATATTTATTGTACATTTATATTGTAAAGCAACCGTGAAAAAACCCTTCATGTACTTTTTATTTTGGTTGCTCTTATTTCGGATTCCTTGGAATCACGGATCTCAATTAGTACCATTAGAAAATAGAAAACTACTATAACGTGTGCACGGGGTGGCGGCGTATAAAGTGATGTATATGTCATTACCCTTCATGAAGCTCAATTAGTACCATTAGAAAATAGAATACTGCTATAACGTGTGCTGGGGGTGGCGGCGTATGAAGTGATGTATATGTCATTACCCTACGTGGAGCTCAATTAGTACCATTAGAAAATAGAATACTGCTATAACGTGTGCTGAGGATGGGGGCGTATGAAGTGATGTATATGTCATTACCCTTCATGAAGCTCAATTAGTACCATTAGAAAATAGAATACTGCTATAACGTGTGCTGGGGGTGGCGGCGTATGAAGTGATGTATATGTCATTACCCTACGTGGAGCTCAATTAGTACCATTAGAAAATAGAATACTGCTATAACGTGTGCTGAGGATGGGGGCGTATGAAGTGATGTATATGTCATTACCCTTCATGAAGCTCAATTGGTACCATTAGAAAATAGAATACTGCTATAACGTGTGCTGGGGGTGGCGGCGTATAAAGTGATGTATATGTCATTACCCTTCATGGAGCTCAATTAGTACCATTAGAAAATAGAATACTGCTATAACGTGTGCTGGGGGTGGCGGCGTATAAAGTGGTGTATATGTCATTACCCTTCGTGGAGCTCAATTAGTACCATTAGAAAATAGAATACTGCTATAACGTGTGCTGAGGATGGCGGCGTATAAAGTGGTGTATATGTCATTACCCTTCATGCAGCTCAATTAGTACCATTAGAAAATAGAATACTGCTATAACGTGTGCTGGGGGTGGCGGCGTATAAAGTGGTGTATATGTCATTACCCTTCGTGGAGCTCAATTGGTACCATTAGAAAATAGAATACTGCTATAACGTGTGCTGGGGGTGGCGGCGTATAAAGTGATGTATATGTCATTACCCTTCATGGCGCTCAATTAGTACCATTAGAAAATAGAAAACTACTATAACGTGTGCTGGTGGTTGGGGCGTATGAAGTGATGTATATGTCATTACCCTTCATGGAGCTCAATTGGTACCATTAGAAAATAGAATACTGCTATAACGTGTGCTAGGGGTGGGGGCGTATGAAGTGATGTATATGTCATTACCCTTCATGGAGCTCAATTAGTATCATTAGAAAATAGAAGACTGCTATAACGTGTGCTGGTGGCGGGGGCGTATAAAGTGATGTTTATGTCATTACCCTTCATGGAGCTCAATTAGTATCATTAGAAAATAGAGTACTGCTATAATGTATGCTGGGGGTGGGGTGTATGAAATGATGTATATGTTATTACCCTTCGTGGAGCTCAATTAGTGCTATTAGAAAATAAAATACTGTTATAACTGGTGCTCGGGTGCGTATGAAGTGATGTACATTTCACTACCCTTCATCAACCGACTCAATAAGATCGAACCATCTGCTATTTATCTTTCGGAATAGTTATGCTCAGTTCAAAGAGATCATTTTATCAGCTTTATTAATTATTTGAAACAAATTGGTGATTAATCTGTTTATTAAATGAGCAAAATACTCAAGGATAATGTAACACAAAGCGATTTGGTGTATTAAGAATTCTATATCACTGCATAAGAATTCTTCGAAAGCATTTATACATGTCCAATGACAAAAAATTACAATTAAACAATAATCATCATAAACATCTTAAAATAATGTATCATTACATTATAGTAAAAAGTATCACTCGAGGTATTTCTTATATTTTCGTTATTGGTACAATGGCAAATTTAATTGTATATTATAACACATATGCAGAACGAAAATGAATAACAGTCTAGTTTTTGCATGCTTTCAAAATGCTTCTTAATATAATTTTATTGACAAACTCTGTACTGCATTTGATTATCTCGGTAAACATCGTTATGTCGTCGCATTGACAATCTTGGCCATTCTAAAACAAATATTTGAGAGGGTAAACTAATTCAAACCTTTATTAGCAAACATTATGTAGCATTTATTTACTTACGTACCACTTCAAAATACCTATTCAGACTGACGAAGATGACAAAACAGTCCGACTGTATGACAACTTTGAAGTAGGTCTTTTGTAGATAGTTGTGTCAATACAGTTCGCTTTGACCATTATCAAAAGATAATGAAGTTTTCTGGGGGTATTTTTTTTACATACATTGTCGGTTTAAAACGAGTGCCGTAATTAGGGTTAAACGAAAATCCATTTAATTATCTTAATTAGTTTTTTTCGTGACATTTTGAATATAATCAAACACTAGCTAGGCATTTGTTTTTGCCTTGTACCTAGAGGACTGTCACATGCCAGGTTTTGTTTTGTTTATATATGTTCTATAAGTCTCATCTTTCACTTGCACAATGGGCTTTTAGAATTTTGAATTACTATACAGGTTTGACTTTCATAAAAGACAAGGACTACAGTCATAAATTGAGCATTCTTGTTTAATTGTTTAATTGTTTTAAACATAAGTGTTTCCAAAATGGCATATACTCGTATTTATATATGCATATGTATATACATTACTTGCTCTTTAATTGTTTCCTTGTCAAGTTCTTGAAATAGTTGAAGATATTGTTGTGCCTATGAACATGTAAATATAGCCCAACAGGAAAGATCGCATTTTTTAAAAGAAAATGCAAAGTCAAATCAGATATATTGCAATGGCAAACCGTTAAGACAGCATACAAATAAGGAAATTAAGGCGTAACGCAAATATAGATTAAAACGCCCATATATGTGGTCAATGGAAACATATCTATTCAGTTCTTTTTTTATATTTCTATAACTTCATATTCAATATTGCCATGCGTGCATCCCGACCTCACTTACCAATAACCTCCCGTTGCGTCCAAGGAATTAGAGCTGTGTAAATTGGTTGGGCATTATTTTTGTTGAAAATTCTTAAAAATGTCATATTTCCTTATACATATGAGAACATTGGAACATTATCATGAGTTCTGCCAAGTTTGGATGACATTGGGTAGTGTTGGATGAAGATATAACAGTTTAAAGATGCTTAGTGATATACTGCAACAAATGGGCAGAATTGTTAAAAATTAAGGGGTGTCATCAAAACACCAAAATTGTGAAAAGGCAATCTGGCCAACCCCATGTTTTTTCTGCATGTTTGGATACCAGAGGGCAATCTATAGACACAAGACACTTTTAGAACCATTGGCAATATGATCATTATTCCAGAAGTTCATGTCTCGATATGTAGAACAGTAATTGGTGTGTGAGACGTCCAGTACTAGACTATAGAAACAGAATTTGATATTCAAACTATACCAAATACCTCAAGTTACCACAGTTTAAATTAACCTTGGACATCATTGTATCCTGCATTAATTTGGTCGTATTCACATAAAACTAAAACGTGCTATCAACAAAGAGAACATCCGATAATATATATAAACCTTGATCAAGCAAATATACTGTCATTTATTATCTCGTCTGCCTCATTTACTTGTTAAAACAAGCATGCATAGGTTATGTAAACACAATCTACTATTAAATATTAAAATCGGAATAATCGATATCGTTTTTTTGGGAAATCGTTATCTTATCTTGTTATATTGACATTTTGTTCAATGATTGTCAGAAGATCACCACACGGTATTATTAAGTGCCTTCCTTGTTTCTCTTTTGTTAAGGTTGTGGTTGTAAGCCCAGCTCAGTCAGAATTATCTATGTGAGAAAGTTTGTCAATCGCTTCATGAAGGACTGTGATTCTACTTATACTCAGTGTCATTAAAACGACATACATGTTAATGGACCATGAAATGTACACCAATTTAAAAGATAACATTTCATATCCTTAACAGAATAATACCTTGATACTGCAAACTTTTCATCTTATAGGCAATTTTCATCAAAATGTTACTTGAGATTTTTAAAAAAAACAACACTTGTTTTTGTTCCATATATCATATATAGAGATTAGTTTCTCTCCAGTTTGCATGGTTAAAGAAAAAAATATTGTGGCCCTTGATATTGATACATTCATGTACAAAGTTCATGCAGCTGAGTTCAATATAATAATACATAACAAAACATATGTTGGAATATTGTTAAGCTCCATCATTGTGATTATTGCTTGGGTATAGTTTGTTCTGTGTCCAGACATCCATGGTTAGATTTTAGTACACTAAGGATCTGCTGACTTATTTTATTAGTACGTTACAATGATAGTGACTTTTAAAAAAAAGTCACTATCATTGTAACATACTAATAAATTAAGAAAATCAATATGAAAAATATTAAACTTTGATTACACACACGTTGTTGTTGTTGAAAATGCTACGAAAAAAAACGTCTAAATTCAGTTTTTAGCTTCTGATGAAACATTGCAAACAGTATAAAATTATATGGTGTCAATAGAGATACTGAATATAGTCTTTGATCAAATTATTATGGTGGACGTACGGCGAATGTGTGATTAATGCATAAGAATGAAGACTATACTCGTATGTTAGCCACCATATATTTCATATAATTTCTCCATACATGCATTCAGTACAGATTTTGTAACAGCATAATAATTGTGATTTTTGCCAAAGTAACAATAACACTTTATCGTTGATGGAACTTTTATCTGGTCTTAGTTCAAACACTTTTATCTATAAAAGAATACCCGTGCATGTCAACAAATACTTACCGCAGTTATCTATTTCTTATCTGAACTTGATGTTTTTATTAAACCGTTTATTTATCTTGAAAGCGTGCTTGAAACTGTCTGCAAACATGTAGCCGTTTGTTTAACTGTAAAGTCCCACATATAAGAATATTGTAAATATATGCGCAAATTTGTTCGGTAGATAGAATGTTGAGCCCTACTGATTTATCGGTTAGGATTCGTTTAGGGGAGGGTTGTTACCCAATCTGAACGAGTTTTAACGTAAAAAACATAAATTAACCTGCATGGCACAGATGATTCACATTTTACCACTTTTATAACTGTATTTGCATTTCGTTTATTACAATGTCTATTCCTCCGTTGATTGTGAAACAGGTTCAGGCATATTGGCTTGCTCAAGGACACTCCACGTATACTAAGATAATTGCAAGAAGTGGCAAAGGTTAAAACAGTTTTGACGAGACTAATAACAATATGCATATTGTATTGTTTTAGTCACACATTCGTCTGCATTCAGATATGCTAATTACCGGTTAGCTTATTTTAATGCCAACTATTTAAACTGTTTTGATTTCTGTATCCATTTGATAATTTCAATTTCCCTTTGCTTGTCTCGATCACGTAACCATCGATTGTGTGATCCTGAATTGAACATTCAAATGGTTGTTATTTTTTAATAAATATTTCTAATATGAATTCATTTTATTTATTCAATTGGTTACTCAGGTGTCCAAATGCTTAATGTCAACTGACTATCTTATACATATTTTGTATATTTTGTTCATGTACTACTTCTTAGATGTGTTTTATTTTGACTGGTATGACTGATGCGCTCACTATCTCCACTGCTGGATCCGAGGTGACATTATCTATACTATTCACCAGATTTTAAAATATACATATGGTATGTAAATTAAATGAAATCAACAACAAGTTATCATTGTTTTCCCCCGTCTGTTTCAGAATGGAATTGGTATGGCACGGTGAATTTGATCGTCTCTTTGCACAGTATTTCCCACATATGTGGTGCCTTGTTCCCACCTTTTACCCACCCGGTGATAGTTGGAGGACCTTCAAGGACAGCGCCAAGGTCAGATTCTCCTGTCAGGTAATGATCAACTTATAAACATACAACAGCCCATTAATACAGAACACAGTCAGTGTTCCAGATTAGAGTATTTGGGGGTATTTATGTATTGGATTTTTTTAATAAAGCAATGAAATTTAAATTTAAGGGTAAAATAAGCATTGGTTATTCTCAATGTAAATGTTGATTAGCTTGTTTTAAATGGCAATTTGATAAGAATGTTTACCCTTAACATTTTGATAATAAGCATTGCCTACTAATTTAAGGGTTAAATACTCATTTGAAGAAAAACTTATCTGGAGCACTGGACTACAGTATCTTAATTTGATGTCGATTGTTTTAAACAGATAGTATATCGATGAGCCATTTATACAACTGGATATATGTTTAATATATATTTATTTTTCTCCAATTAATATTGAAGTAGTTTCGTCGCTTTTTATAAATCCCCATTGAAATATCACCTAATGGACACATCGGTATTGTAAGTATGAGTTTGTGATATTTTCCATCTTGAAACATTTCAAAAAACACATCGGTTTGAAATACCCTTTTTTCAGTTTACCAGTTAACCCAACGTGGTCAATATCATCGCCTGTCTTCACTTACTAAACGAAACGACGTAAAATAAATACACTGCAAGGTGAATTTCTAACTAATGCAAAAGCATCCACAAGTGCATGGTTTGAAAACAAAATCCAGCTTTTACGTATCACTGAACATGGCAAATAAAGCCGTGGAAAATTCAACAACTTAAGACATAAATAAAGGTAGCACATAGAAGTATTTAAAACGTTTAGATATTAACACGCACGCTGAAAGAAAACATGATATATTGCAAAAACCATCGGTGCAATGGGAGCGTTTGCCGTTCAAGTACTATAAATGTATCGAAGCATTAAACATTCCACCAAAGAACCATGGGTGCATTGGGAACCGATCACCGTCCAAGTACTATCAACGAAAGAAAAATATGACTTAAAACTTAAAAGGTGGACACTGCAATAAAAGCAAACAAAAGCTTCAAATGTAGAGGGTTGTATATCTAACGAAGGGCCAATAAACCTATACAAGTGATAACTTAGCATAAAATAATAGCACGAAATGTTGAATCAGATTTGTACCTCATTCCATTGCTCCTTATATGTTGTATCATACTAAAGTGTTTTTCAGTTAAACATAAACACTGTGCCGTGTGTCGGTATAGTTATTTAACCACGCGTATTAAAATAACAAAAAATAAAAACCAAAAAAGAAAAAAACAAAAAAACAACATTTTATTAATTTTTAAGGTACGCTTTACTTAATATACGAATATAATACTAACTAACAGTTAAAGTTTTTACTCGTCTTTTCTGTATAACCTACAAGGATCATCGACTTGGAATGGTCAGTAGAAAGCAGCAATTAGGGGGATGGAGGTGGGGGCTTCAACCTGATTTGAGTTACAGTACACTCAACTTCACCCTCTCCCTATCGTCACAAATAACCGTGACCGTGTAACCGCATGAAGTGGTGTTATTATTGATTTAATTAAAATGGAAATGAGTTTACAAAAATAAAAAAGGGCGGTAGTGTAGTCGCTAGGGTGATGGTCACTTACGGTAGAGGTTGCGGGTTCGATTCTCAAATCGACCCGGTTCCATCTCCTCATTGACCCGATATCTCTTAAACAACACTCAGCACTGATTCTACCCAGGACGGGAACTTGAAAGCAGTTCGTTTCTGAGCTTTCGAGTTAAAATAGGTATAAACTGAAATAAATATCGAAATTAATACAAATGTTTTATAATATTTCCAGGAATGTGGTCACGGTTGGACATCTATGAAAGGACGTGTGGTTTTCTGGTTCGAGTTGAACTACGCTACTAACTCTGGCTGTGTAATGTTCAAACTGTATGGACAGCAGTGCCAGAGATGTAAAACAGGGAAATTTGAACACGCCATGTGGTATCCAGAAGAAGTCTGTAAGGTAGGGAGCCAGTGTCACTTAACACTACATCCAGTCTGTCGGCTCAAATATACCAAGTTAGCGAGTTTGCGCCGTCCCTTGAGAGGGAAAGCCGATGTCTACTCATCTCAGATTTGAGTACAGACATCTGGTTACATCAATTAATCATCGGGGCATTAGTGCACTGAGTAGAGTGTTGGCCGTTAACGCTTGAGGTTATGGGTTCGATTCCAGTTCGACCCGATTGCTTCTAAAAATATGGTTACTGTTTCTACCCAAGAAGCAGAATAGAGAGCGGTTGATATAAGTTTTCTTCCATTTAAATGAATAAGCATAATGTTGGAACTCGAGATGTATTAAAACAAACAGAAATGTGTTTTATGTCATGACTCTTAATAATTACATGCATGTCATATTATTCAAGGCTAAAAACCAAAACATTATGTAATTAACTGCATTGGCACCTTGATGTCTGCTAAATGAATACAAACAGCTAAAATGTCTGCAGAACTTATTTTTAACTATAGCAACAAAATAAACGGTTCACCTCAAAGTAAAGTTAAAATTATGAATACAGATGAAATCGCATTGTTAAACTGTGAAACTGCATGGTTAAAACCGTGAAACTGCATTGTTAAAATCGTGAAACTGAATAAGAAAAACAAGATATAATAAAGAAAACACATTCATATGTTTTAACGATAAGCAATATAATTGAACTTGAAATAAATCCAAAACTTTGGTTTTGAAAATGTAATTTGGCCACTATTCCGTGTGATTCTACTGAATAATCAGTCTTTAAGATTGTGTTTCGCAAGTCTTTTCTATCGGTCATGTAGATGTGATGGCGTTGGCCGTGACCTTTGAAAGCCATGTTTCCCTCCTATCATTACATAACAACACAACTTGATTCTTATATCAATTGAGTTATTATTACTGATCATTGTTCTCAAATAGTCGTTGCCTTTACTGAAGTAATTTGTTATCGTATTTACCAGGTGATCGGTAACGTGTACAACCGTGTTGGCCAGATATATTACGGTTTTGTGCGACCACCACTTAGAATAGACCGACGTATCGGGAAACCAAGAAATCAACACAATGCCGAACTGTGCCAAGCGTGTAAAGAAGGTCTATGCAGGGAGGAGTGGTCATTTGCGTGACGTCACGTCATTGATTAGAGCTGTCGATCAAAGAGGAATGGCAACAATTAATCAAATATGCATTTGTATTATATTTGTGTAGCACAAAATAAATGAATTCTATATTTAATTTTTTATATTAAATGTTAATGTTTAAATATTGATTATGCTATATTTATGAACTATTGTTAAACACAAATCTGAATTAATTTATAAGAAAAATAATATATTGTGCGTACTGCGACTCACTACACAGTTGATTTTTGCTCTTTGTTCTGTATAAAATAAGATCTCAGATTTCCACGGTTAAAAAATCACATAGAAACGTTTTAAAGCATATTTTCCATAGCAGGAAGGTATGTTTACATAAAAATACTCACTTATTTGACCAGCTTACTGTTTTTAAACACAGCGAAGTGACACTTCAAAGTTTTATATACAAAAAAGTCCTCAAAAGCTAAAAAATACATATATTTGTTAAAATTCCTACAAACGTCTCTGTTTTAACACCCGTGATATCTTATTGCAGTAATATGGTTTTCAGCTTTTTTCTACTCTCCTTGCAGCAAGATATCACAGCCCCTAGATTAAAAAAAATAGTTCGAACCAAATTACATAGGACTCTTTTTAAACGTAAGAATCTTGTTATCGTCGCTGGAAAGGGTGGCAACTGTGTAGTGAGACGTTCAGTAGGAGAGGTGACGATAGTCAAGACACATTGGTATTATTTTCCAGCATGTTCTTGACTGAGCATTATTGCATACAACGTGTGAATGTGGATATAGCGTTTCTAATGAATGTTGAATTAGGTAACAGTCAGTGCTTGATAGGTAATAAATTTGTAATTTTATCATTACCAAATCCATAGTATAGTATTAGTTTATGGAACATGTGATTTAGATTCGATACGCCGAACCATTCATCGATGTTGATTATGTGTGTGATATTGACCAAGAAAATCATATTTTACCTACTCGAAAGTTTGATCCTTTTTAACGTTAGAAATATTCCTTTTCGTATTTGAAAGAAAGTAATGTACTAAACATATATATATATATATTGTGGTAAATATGTAAGTAATGACACACATATTAACCTCATTGGTTTTGTTTCTTATAATTTTACAAGCATGATTATTTAACTGAATCGTTAAGTCAGTTTTAGATATACTCGTCAAATGGGAAGTTATAGAATATATGTGATTCGTTATACAAAACTCAAACGCAAATAAATATTTTCGTGTTATTTAGAAAACACGTCAAGCAATTTTCTGATTCTATGAAAATTCGAAATCGTAAAATTTTATCACGTTATTTTATACATTTTTCATTTTTTAATATGTAATCATTTTTAATGAAGTAATTAGCAATACATTACGATACTTTGTTCATGGCC
Organism: Panopea generosa; assembly: GCA_029582155.1. Taxonomy (NCBI): domain Eukaryota; kingdom Metazoa; phylum Mollusca; class Bivalvia; order Adapedonta; family Hiatellidae; genus Panopea; species Panopea generosa. The sequence continues at coordinate 34,806,652 of CM055910.1, read as the reverse complement.
GTGTTACATACACTTATGTTATAAAAATGCATGTGTACACTGAAGTTAATATGAAAAACATACATTCCTAAACAAAAACGGTGCCTTATTATGTATGTGTTCAGTATTTAGAAGTATGTGTCTTGATAGATATGGGATTTAAATCAAAGTATTTTTGTACATTTTTTTTTCATACTTTGCGTCTCAGACTTTTGTTATTTTAATTTTCACCACTTTTCACCACTTTGGTTTAACATTTTGTCCCCTTTTTAGAATTTATAAACATAATATGTAAGAACAATACCTTCCTATCACAAATGCTTTTGTAAGATTCTCAACATTTTTTAATTAGTGTTTGTGATTTCATTAAATTAATGAAGATGTTGAAATAATTTAATTATTAATCTATCACTGAGTCATCAAATTGTACAATGTAACTGCACATAGAGTTTTTCTGTTAAACTCTTTAATTATGCTATGGTACTATATTAGTTAACATGAAATATATTCACCAATGGAAATCAAAGTGGAAAGGGTGTTTTTTATTGGCTTGGTAAATAGTTTTTATAATATATAATTGGATGACCGCATTTCGAATCAGGCGTTGGTATATTCAGTGCTGTTGTAGAAATAGTTGACTGGTGTCAATATCAGTGGTTTAAAGTTTCATAGCAGTATATCAAATATGAAATACTTACGAAATAAAAAAAAATCTTTTTCGTCAGTTTATTCAGTATTCAAGGCCTAAATATTGCGGCCACTATCTGTTTAGTTTTACCATTTAATTTTATATGGGTGATAGACATCTTTAAAATCACTGAAAACAGTATAGAAGTTATTTTGGTTCGATTTGTATTGGAATAGATAAGAAAACACCCGTTGCATTTTGAATTTCATTAGGTAGGACATACATATCTATAATCTATATCTAAGTACAATCAAAACAAAGGTCTACAATATAAACCCGATTCCGTCTTCAAATTGTGTCATTTCTGTTAATATTTTTTTAATTTTTTAAATTTTATGTAGTTGTAGAATGCAATTAGTATTATTAATTAGTTTGTTAAAGTGATCTTATTATTACATGTATAGTAATTTATGTTTTAACTATTTTTGTACATAATAAACAATCATTGTGAAAGATATAAAACCGTTATATTTTCATCATGTTTAAATCATGTTATTATGTATACTATGAAAGATTTGTACATATTATATATAACATATTTAGCTTTATACATCATTACGGTTTGTGTTACGGTTGAATGTATGCAAACGAATGATTCTTGAAGGTGTCCAAATATTGTAATTTCTTATTTAAATATTCAGTCAGTTGAAGCATTAAAAAAAAGAAAACAAGAAATGGAAACACTAGAATCGATTTTATTGATTTATGTTCATAACAGTAATGAAATGTGCATCATATACTGAACTGAACGGATTACCTGCCACCTGTCATTTTATGTACCTGAAATATAATGTATTTTTTCAAAAAGAATTAAAGCAATTTCCTTGAAATTTGGACTTGAATAAGAATGAACATTTAGGTTATGAAAAACGAAACTACATAATTTTCTGTTTTTGTCACAACCAACTTTTAAAAGCGCTGATCCATATTTTAACGAAGATATTGGAAATACAAAAGTGACGGGTTAGCTGTAGCGTACAGTATATTTCACGTTCCCTAACCTTAGCTTATGCAGTGCTATATTTCCGAATAATTTGTTTTTCAAGACCCCAAATGAATCAGCAATAATATCATTCAAACACACACCTGAAATAGTTTCTTTAATACTTAATTACTCTCGACCGTTCATCTTTCTAAATGATTCAAACATGAATTGCTTTATTTTCGCGCTCACTAGCAGCAATTTTAATGGAATTGCATCACTCAGGCAGAAGCTCGGCCTTGGTATAATATACAATCAAACCTATCTCAAGCAGCCAGTCAAGAGAAGTAACAAACATGGCCTTTTAATACAGGTTATTGCTTAATACAGGTTAATTCACCTTGAAAGCATAGACATATGGAATAGCAAATGTGACTGCTTAAGACAAGTTGCTGCTCAATAGAGTTGGCCACTTACAAAGGTTTGACTGTAATGTTGATGACAATAATTTAGATATGTATTCAGATTGTATTGTTTCTGACCGTTTGGGACATGAACCTATCAAATAAGGTTATTATAGACACATACTTAAACCAGTGCGAAGGAGATAGGGACTACATCACATGAATTTACACAATATACACATCTGCAATTTTCCTTTCTCGATTGCCTTCTATAACTTCAAAGTGTCTTTTTATCGTATTATACATGGAACGTATTTTTTTACTATTTGATGTGCCATTGAGCAACGGCATTGATTGATTGCATTTACTAAGTATGGGTTAACTCCGGACACACGAAGAGCGTCATTTATATATAAAGTAATTCAACTGTTCTCAGTTATATCACAAGCGATATTTATATTTGTGACAAAGTGGTGTTGGATGAAAGCTGTTTGTGTAAATGGGGAATGTTAGATAAACGTTTTGTTGTTGGCTGGCGTTCTTATTTGCTTGAACGTCCAGTTAAATTATTTTATCATCATCTATAATGTGATTATTGTTATTTTTGAAATGTTCGATAACGCAAGTTAAGCCATAATACGTACATATAACATGATCTAATTAATATTATAAAGAATTGTTCGATCACACCAGGTAAGCCATATTGAACTATATGGAAAGTACTTTTTTATTTTTTATATAAAGTTATTGCAACTGTTTTTATATGAAACAAGCCATATCAGAACTCATGTTTTGTTTTGTAGAACTTGATACATTCATTCGCATTAAAAAAAGATTGTGACATGCAAGAAGATTTACTTGATATATTTCTTTTATGGTTTTCTATAGACACATAACTATGGCGTTTGAATGTATACACTATTGTTTTTGCGCGCCTGTGTTGCCCGCCTTCCATTGTTAAGCGGTTTATTAGGATAACATGCTGTCTTCATTTTTTTTTTAAAAAGAGCTGACTTTTATTTTTTCCAAATGATTGCCAACAAACTCTGTATGGACATGTTCAATACTTGTACAAACGCGAACAGAATAGCTGTGATAGTAGTTTAAGGCTTCGTCATAGAATTTGAATTTAATTAATCCATCTATTCTTATTTTATTAGTATCATCTAATTTGATATAAAACGCAATGCATGCGGTTTGGTCGCCAAAGATCTCTTAGCAGTTTTACTTAATGTAATTAATGATGAATTAAAGTCCGCACACGTACCCTTATCAAATCGTGTGCGCACATAAACATATCGAAAACAAGCCATGGTTTCAGTGTCATTATTGTTTGTATATTAAATATTGTTTTCAATATTTTTTAGTTTTTATTTGTTCTGTTTAAATGTGTTCACATTATTTTCTTTTTTTTTATTAGATTCTCAAATAAAGCTCATCTTGCATTCTGTGTTAGTTCTTATCTTTTTATTCAGGCGTCTGCATCCTTTCTGTTTAACCAAATTATATAATCAAGTTATGATTTAATCATAATATACTGAGAGAGTGACAGCGAGAGAGAGAGAGAGAGAGAGAGAGAGAGAGAGAGAGAGAGAGAGAGAGATAGGGAGGGATGAACAAAAACAGATAGGAAGACGAGGGTGACGGATAAATAGAAACGATCATAACTGCATACGTCATCGTACTAGCGTAATAGAAAATTAAGTGATTCCTCTTTCAATGAAACTAACTGTTATTGTACTAATGTGAAGATATACAATATTATTTACTAATATTAAAAACTATACATATTAAATGTATTACTTTTTTTTTCAAACTTATTAACTTATTCTTTTTGACTTCCGGTTAATGACAGAGCATCACTGGAAAATTATGCTCTTTGGACAAACCTTTTAGAGTTTTTGAGGTTAGTTTCGAGCAGCAGCAGTGTTACAAATATGAACCCTTGATGGGGATCACTATACAAAGTAAAACGGACATTGTTTAGTATTGCAAACCTCACCAGTAATGTACCAGTAATGTACCTATGAAATTGCCGATTTATTTGTTTACATATTAGACATAGTTTATTGATGAACTTATAGAACTCATATAAGAACAGCCACGCCGTTTGATTTCAAATCTATACTGTCCGACGAAGAAAGTGCGTTGCCATAGTATGAAAGCGTATATACTCCTTTGAAGTCGACATCCAAAAAACGAAAACTTACATCTCCACTAGATCTTTTAGAAACAAAGAAAAATAAACCCTCATCTCTTTCCCCTCAACTTGATTTTACCAAAATGGCAGCAATGGACACAAACAAATCAGCTAAAATAAAACTAACAGCTCCTGATCTGGAGAGCATATCAGACATCCTTATTGACACATTTAAATCCAAAATGGATGACATGGTCTCTTCAATCGTTGAAGGTGTTGTTTTTGGCTTGAAATGTAGAATCTCTGATCTGGAGACTGAGAATTTTATTTTGAAGGACCTTATAGCTTAACTGGAACTGGCATCTGATTCGGCCAAACAATACAGCCGTAGGAATAGTATCCGTTTAATTGGTGTACCGAAGTGTGTGAGGGTGAATCAACTGGCGATTACGTCCTTACCATAGCTAAGGCGTTAAAGCTTGATGTGCCAATCGGGGCAATTGACATGTCCTATCGTGTTGGCAAACCTCATCCATCCAAGCCAAGGGCAATCATAGTACAGTTTGCCACATACCGTTCTAGGCAAAAACTTTATATCTCCCGTACGCAGCTAAAAGACAGTTGGCTACAAGGGCATTTTTGTGAATGAAGACCTAACAAAATTTAGAAGTTCACTAGTTTAAAAAGCGCGCCAGTTCGTTTAATCCGGCTTCCTGGTTAGTCTGATGGTAACGTTCTTGTTAAAGAGCGCGCGCTTAAAGTACATCGTGTGCTGTTAGAGGACGGTTTATCATTTTTTAACCAGGAATGATTTATTGCATAAATCAAGCCTGCGAAACTTTGGTGGATAACTATACTTTCTCTGTATATTGACTGTTTCGTGCTTTTAAGCCATACAATTATTTCATCGTGTATACAACCTATTATGAAGAGCAAACTGATGTAATTAATTAAAGTCGTACCAGATATATAGTTCAGTCTCCGCGTGTCATTCATGAATTATTGGCGACATTTCGTGCACGCAAGTGACAGTATAAAATAAACATCACCATCATGTTTGATAAATACAAGTATAACGACCATACCATATATTTAAATGAAAATGACTTTCAGTCAGATACAAACATATAATATCGATATTCATACCTTTGTTGATAACATGTATATTATGTATACTTATGTTGAATTTTCACAATCACTTATCATAGATAATTTGTAATCGTGACATCTTAAGCATATTGACAGAATGATCCAACATGATTATTTAAAAGAAAATAACTGACATTCAACTTCAACTATGTATTACCAATATGCACATTTATTTAGCTTACATGAGCATAACAAATATTTTAAAAGAATACTATATATATATATAGTATATATATATTAATATTGCAAACAATGATGTTAAATATTTCATGATAATTGATCATATGTATCTGTGCATGTGACATCTTAAGCATATTAACATTATGGCATTATGGAAGACGATATTGAATATTTCATGACAATTAGTAAGGATAATATTGTACAATTGTGGTCTCATTAAGTAGTTTGTATATTGGTAAAAAAACTTCAGTATCAATTATTTTATAGATGAAATTTACCGATATTCAAATACATATATAATTACCAACATGCATATTAATGTTGATAGCAGGAGTACAACGATCATCTTATATAACGTTACTGAATATTTTAAAATAATTATTGAAATACTATTTACTGGAATCGTGCAATGCTAAGAATATCGATAAAAAGTTTCAATAACTTTTATTTAAAGTTATTGACTCAAATATACATACCACCTATTCATATGTTATTAAATTAATACAAAGGTAGCAAACATCAAGTGATGTTTCCATTATGTTTTTGTTTTACAAACGTACACTCGTTTGAAGTGCTTTCTATTGCAGCAACTTGTATTTACTATGATTCTCGGAGCAACCTCTTTCGTTCGCTTCAGATTTTCTTTAACAATGATTCACTGTTTTTATTACTGTTTTATTTTTCCTCCCAACATATTTTCGCTCGCGATTTGTGGGTTACGTGTGCTGTTTTGAGTGGGATTTTGTACATGTCCAGTTTTCTTTGTTCTATGGTGTTTTGTTTGTTGATATGCTGGCGACAGATTTTGCTTGTGTCTTCTATTGACAATTACATGATCCGATATATACGCGCAATTCTGTCGTCATCAAATCGACATACCGATTTAAATGACAATTGTTCTGTTTTTGCTTGCATTTCCTTGTTCTGTTCCAAATATACAGCTCTCCCTTATGCTTGGTATCATTTTTGCTTCATCTGTATTCAACTGAAAATATATGTCGGTTAATAAAGGGTCCGTACAAACGCGTAATTAATGGCAAGACAGTTTTAAACAAGTGCTTACTTTTTCAAAGGCGTCGTTTTAGCTCTTTGTATCATAATGTTTATAACTTGGCTATTATCAATCCTCCTTCAATCAGGTGACGTTCACACAAATCCCGGTCCTGACATGACAAATGATAAATCTTGATTAGGTCAATCCCAAGACAGCTCGTCCGATTTTCTATCGGACTCATTGAAGTTTTCCCAACTTTTATCTATAATTCATTACAACGTCCAAAGTTTTATGCCCAAGATAGATATTTTGCAAACCGAGTTGCATTAGTTTGACATATTGGCTTTCTCTGAAACCTGTTTAAACGATTAAGTGAGTACCGAAGACCTTATATTTTCGACTTTTCATAAACCAGAACGCAACGGACCGTCTGGATGACAGTCATGGTGGTGTCATGGTATATTGCAAAGATTTTTCAATTATTCTCGAAAGAAAGATCTAGTAATAAATCGACTTGAATGTATCTGGTTGGAGGTTATTTTAAATAAGAAACGGATGCTGACAGGTACTTTTTACAGACCATCAAACTCAGATTCTATATATGATAATATGATCGAAACTTCAATTAGCCTTGCGGTTGATACAAAATTTAAAGATATTATAATTATGGGAGATTTTAATCTCAACATGTATTTGTGGTAAACAGCACGGAACGTAAATTCCTTATGTCAACAGTTTGGCCATGAACAGGCAATAAATGATCCAACTCATTATACTGAGAATTCGTATTCTTTTATTGACCTTCTTCTTGTATCAGATATTAACAACTTGGCTTCAAGCGGAGTGGCTTTACCCTTTCTTGAACAAAACATAATATATCTCTGACTTATCTGCAGGTATATTTAAATTAAAGAAACCTCAATTGAAAACATTTACTAGACGGATATGGTTATATGAGCATGCCGATTATGATCGTATGAGGAGACTTGCTTCAGAAACTAATTGGGATGGTTTAATGCACCCTGATATCAATATATTTGCACATAATTTTTCAAAGAAGATTCTTGAACTGAGTAACTCTTTCTTTCCTTATAATACTGTCCATATAAAACCTTATGAACCCCCACAGATAACTAATAACGTTAAACTCCAAATTAGGGCAAGAAAACGTGCTCACAAAAAAGCTAACAAATAAAATCTGAATACCATTGGAATAAATTCAAAATGTTAAGAAATAGAATTGTGTCTGATATTCGTGCGTCTAAACAATCATATTTCGATAGTATTAAAAGAAATAACTTCAACAACTATCTCTTCAACGGACTGGTGGAAAACTCTCAAAATATTTATCAAACCTCATGAGAAACCACCAATACCCCCTCTGAATCAATAATGGTTTTATGATAACAGACGATCTCGACAAAGCAAATGTAGTAAATGATTTTTCCACAGTCAGACCGTATTAAACCAAGCCAATATGAACCCTCCAAATATCCCACAAAGCATTACAAATTCCTCACTTGAATTATTTACCCTGTCGCCGATTGAGGTTCTTCGATTATTACGGAAAGGCAACTGGCCCAGATGAAATAAATAACCGTGTATTGCGTGAACTTGCCACTGGGCTTTCTGCACCTTTATGCGATCTTTTGAATAAATCACTTACATTAGGTATTTTTCCGGATACTAGGAAAGATGGATTTGTTTGTGCCGTCTTCAAAAAAGGTGATCAATCAAAAGTTATAGGTTTACTTCACAAAGTATTGACAAAGTATTTGAAAGACTTATTTTTAAATACATATTTAACTATTGACGTGATATTAACTTCTTTATTGCATTCTAGTCAGGTTTTATCCCCGTCGACTCCACCATTAATCAACTCACTTACTTGTGTAACCCCTTTTTTCAGGCAGTTGACTCAGGAAAGGAACCTCGAGTTGTATTCTTTGATATAAGTAAAGCATTTGATTGAGTTTGGTACAAAGTTCTTTTGGTCAAACTCAAAGCTGCAGATATCTCTGATCATATTCTGTAATTTCTTGTTGACTATTTAAGTAACAGACGTCAACGTGTGGTCGTGGAACAAAATCCAATTGGAATACAATAAATGCGGGCATTCCACAGGGTCCTCATTCTTGGTCCTCTATTATTCCTAATATACATAAGTGACATTGTTTCGAATATCAGTTCAAATATTTGCTTATTTGCTGACGGTATAAGTTTATATCTTATTATTGACAATGAAAGAGACGTCACAAATACAGCAAACATACTGAAGCAAGACATCATAAAAATAACAGAATGGGCGGAGAAATGATTAGTTACATTCAACCTTACCAAACAGCATCCTTGTTAATATCTCGTAAAAGAAAGCATCCACTTCACCCTCCCTTATTCATGGTAAACCAACAAATAGTGGAAGTGCCTTTTCATAAACATCTCGGAGTCTTCCTCTCAAATGACTGCTCTTGGCATTCACACATCTAATATGTTAAAGAAAAGGCATGGAAGCGAATCAATATAATGCGCAAACTTAAACATCAGCTCGATCGAAAATCTCTAGAAATTATTTATATATCCTTTATTATATCCCGCTTAGAGTACGGCGACACTATTTGGGATAATTACACTAATAATGAAAAACAATACCTCGACAAAATGCAAAATAAAGCAGCACGCATAGCTATAAGAGCTACTAAATTAGTATCTCTTTATGATCTTTACAAAGATGTTGGATGTAAAACTCTTTCGGCTCGTAGACGAAAACACAAACTTATCATCTTTTATAAAATGATAAATAACGAAACTCCGCCTTATCTTTCCTCGCTAGTACAATGTACCTTCTTTGGTTAACGAAGCATCGGCCTATAATCGAAGAAACGCAAGTGATTATCAAATTTTCTCGTACAAAGCTATATTCAACATCTTTTCTTCCATTTGTAACGCGAGAATGGAACAGTATTCCAAATGCTGCACGAAATGCTTGTTCTATGGCTACTTTAAAGCAACATCTTAACCACGACATAACTAAGGTACCAAAAAACTATTACTCGGAAAATAGGAGAGCTACAAATACGGCACACACGATTCCATACTAATTGTTTTCCCTTAACCAACATCTATTTCATAAAAACATTGTTGAATCTCCGCTTTGTACTTGTTGAAGTATCGAAACTACGTATCATTTCTTTCTGAAATGTCCGCTCTATGATACTATTAGCGCTGACCTATTGCGGAAACTTAACTCATTATGCGCTGTGTCTGTAAATAATTTATTGTTTGGCAACTCAAATCTTACATACGACATAAACATTAATATTTTCGAAACCTGTCCAAAAATTTATCTTGTCGAGTAAACGATTTTGAATATAAATAGTGATCTGCAAGCAGCCTAATTTCTGTTCATGTGACACGAGTCTTACTCAAAGCACGCATCAGTCCCCAAAATTTCTACATTTCCATTTTTCTTTTCCATACGAAATATTAAATGTTTCTCGATCTCTTCTTTTCACATTTGTAAACCAAATTTGTTAAATAATCTCTTGTAAAACGTTTTTTTCCCTTCCAAACTCTAACATTAATAATGTTAGAAATGTACTAATTATTAAGCATATTCATACTATGATTTACCGACAATTTATCTTGACAATTGTATTCTCGGATACGAACTTTATAAGATTCATCTTTTGTTCTGATCCTATTCTGATTGCTTCACAAATATATTGTTATATTGTAAAGATTGGAAATAAAGTATGTTTAAACTAAACTTATTAATGTTACATCATTTGAGAAACAAGTTGCTTCAACTTATACAAATCACACTCGAGGTCTTCCTGCGTAGAACAAGTACTAATTATATGTGGAAAAAATGTCTTGCTCAAGGAAACCACATCTAGCCGTCGTGGTGAAGGTTCGGACAAACAACCCTTCGAACCTGATGTCAATGCTTAATAAACTCATGGTAATCAATATATCTGCGGAGAGAGAGAAAGAGAGAGATAGCTTTAGAGATACTTAGAGATGAAAAGAGAGGACGAATAATGGAACTTGAAGAGTAAAATAAACAGACAAACTCATGTGCCAAATTCACACCTTGTTGAGTGGGGTTTACGAACGCCATTTTCAACATATTTTAGGTTATATTCGGCATATCTAGTTTTGTTGGTGGAGCAAGACATCAGAAAGAATATGCGTAGAACCACCGTCCTTTTTCAATAACTGACAAACTTTCTCACATAAAGTTTTCGGACCAAGAGGGTCTAGAACCCACGACCATTAGCGACGAGAGGTAATTTATATTGAGACGACACCCACGACCACTCGTCCACGGAGGGCTCTCTGTGCAGTATAATTATTATAATATTTATTAGTAATAATTATACATTTATAATTATATGGCATGTATTGTTTATCTAGTTCGGTCTAATTCCTTCCTCTCTCCATACATTGATCTTAATAACATATACACTCGACAAATGGGTTCTGCACACTCGGATTATTTGGGTTATAAAATGAAAACTGTATTTTATACGGGTATGTAGGATAATTTACCAAATACCTCAAGTGTGCATATCATTTTTTGGCGAGTATAGTGAGTGACTTCAAACATATTCTAATCGTCTGTGTCTCTCAGTGATACCGGCATATATCATATTACATATAACTTTACATGGTTCAAATTACAATGGTATTCATAAACACGAACTATTCAGTGGGTTATCTTTGGATTGCTATAAAGTTATTTGATAGTACGTACATAGACACACATTTTGCTATTGCGCAATTTCTTAAAATTCAGTACGCTAGGGTAAAAAGGAGGGCGATATTAAAAACCACAGTCATACATAATTTTGTATATACCTATAAACCAAATGTACAGTGCGTGTATTAAATTTAAAGTTGGCGGCCGTTAAAAATTTGACCCCGTATTTTGACCAAAATTTGCTAATATTTCTACTCCTTCGGAACCATAAAGCAAAGTTTTTTTCATCAAAATATATATTACCGCTTAACCCAAGAGCTAGGGGTATCCAAATAGGCGTTGCATTATATATTTATTTTACCAGAAAATGGCAAATGACAAGTTACATAATTTTATGGCATATCCAGTATAATGGCAGCGGAAGACATTAGAATGAATCCGAGTAGAGTCACCGTCATTCCGCAAATAACTAGCAAACTTTTTTACATAAATATTTTGTGCCAAACTGTATATAGCATTCAGCGTTAATGAGGATTCGAATTTTCAGAATATGATAGAATTAATATAAAAAATTAGCCATAGGCTATTATAAATTAATGGCTAGGTTATCATCCAATTTTTTTTCCTTAAAAACGGGAAAGGCTGATATTTTATGATAATAACAAGGGTAGGGGCGGCATGAACATTAGGGAGAGGGCGGGGATGATAATCTATCCATTAAATTATTATGGCTGTACGTACTGTGTTGCGTCTGTAAAACATCACCCGGTGGTATCAATGTTTTTTGTATTACTATTATATGGCGAGGAACATAAAATTATGTTTATGTTAATATAGTCTTGACTTGACTTGGTGTGCAAGATAAAAACAATAGGTCTTGGGTGCAGGATACTAGTGTCTGACCTACAGTCATAACTGTTCCATATCATTTGTCGTGATTCATTTTTAAAAGTGCATTTAGATAATCATAAATGTTGTATTGCAGAAAAAAATGTTTCTTGAGTTAGGATTTCATATATGTATTTATGGTATTAACAATAAACATTACCGTATATTCTGTTTAACATGAAAACAACAACACCTAAGTTCATTAGCATAAACGTAAGTGTATATATGACCTTTTTAGACAAAGGTCAATGGACCGAGTTTGTGTTGTGTTCATATGGAATGCTGGTTGTCGTTTCCGTCCATGTTACCACTTATATGGTTATTTGCTTATATCAAATCATGTTTTAAGCTTTCGTATTTCTGTGAGTAACAATTATCATTCGGTCACAACGTATTTAGGTATACGCTGTACGACACAAAATGTTTACTATTTCAAATAACCATGTGACGGACTACTCTATTTAGTTACACTGTAGTGAAAGACTATTCTGTATAGTTACACTGTCTTATAATACTGCCCTATATAGTAACAATGAAGTATAAGACTATTCTATATAGTTACACTGTAGTAAAATACTGCGCTATACAGTTACACTGCAGTATACTACTGCTCTATATAGTTACACAGTAGTATAATACTGCTATTTTTAGTTACAATGTAGTATAGTACTGCCCTATATAGTTACAATGAAGTATAAGACTATTCTATATAATTACACTGTAGTAAAATACTGCTCTATATAGTGACACTGTAGTATACTACTGCTCTGTATAGTAACACTGTATTATAATACTATTCTATATAGTTACACTTTAGTATAAGACTGCTCTATATAGTTACACTGTAGTATAATACTGCTCTATATAGTTACACTGTAGTATACTACTGCTCTGTATAGTAACACTTGTATTATAATACTATTCTATATAGTTACACTTTAGTATAAGACTGCTCTATATAGTTACACTGTAGTATACTACTGCTCTGTATAGTAACACTGTATTATAATACTATTCTATATAGTTACACTTTAGTATAAGACTGCTCTATATAGTGACACTGTAGTATACTACTGCTCTGTATAGTAACACTGTATTATAATACTATTCTATATAGTTACACTTTAGTATAAGACTGCTCTATATAGTTACACTGTAGTATAATACTGCTCTATACAGTTACACTGTAGTATAATACTGCTCTATATAGTTAAACTGTAGTATAAGACTATTCTATATAGTTACACTGTAGTACAAGACCTCATCTATATAGTTACAATGTAGTATAATACTGCTCTATATTGTAACACTGTAGTATGATACTGCTCTATATAGTTAAAATATAGTATAATATTGCTCTATATAGTTACACTGTAGTATAAAACTGCACTATATAGTTACAATGAAGTATAAGACTATTCCATATAATTACACTGTAGTAAAATACTGCTCTATATAGTGACACTGTAGTATACTACTGCTCTGTATAGTTACACTGTAGTATAATACTGCCCTATATAGTTACAATGTAGTACAATACTGCTCTATATTGTAACACTGTAGTATGATACTGCTCTATATAATTACAATGTAGTATAATATTGCTCTATATAGTTACACTGTAGTATAAAACTGCACTATATAGTTACAATGAAGTATAAGACTATTCCATATAATTACACTGTAGTAAAATACTGCTCTATATAGTGACACTGTAGTATACTACTGCTCTGTATAGTAACACTGTAGTATAATACTGCCCTATATAGTTACAATGAAGTACAAGACTATTCTATATATTACACTGTAGTAAAATACTGCTCTATATAGTTATACTGTAGTATCATACTGCTCTTTATAGTTACACTGTAGTATAATACTGCTCGTTATAGTTACACTGTATTATAAGACTATTTTATATAGTTACACTGTAGTATAAGACTGCTCTATATAGTTACACTGTAGTATAATAGTGCTCTATATAGTTACACTGTAGTATAATACTGCTCTATATAGTTAAACTGTAGTATAAGAATATTCCTATATAGTGACACTATAGTATAAGACTCATCTATATAGTTACAATGTAGTATAATACTGCTCTATATTGTTACACTGTAGTATGATACTGCTCTATATAGCTACAATGTAGTATAATACTGCTTTATATAGTTACACTGTAGTATAAAACTGCTCTTTATAGTTACACTGTAGTATAAGACTATTCTATATAGTTACACTGTAGTAAAATACTGCTCTTTATAGTTACACTGTAGTATAATACTGCTCATTATAGTTACACTGTAGTATAATACTGCTCAATATAGTTACACTGTAATATAATTCTGCTCTATATAGTTACACTGTAGTATAAGACTATTCTTTATAGTTACACTGTAGTATAATACTGCTCTTTATAGTTACAATGAAGTAAAGAACTATTCAATATAGTTACACTGTAGTAAAATACTGCTCTATAAAATTACACTGTAGTAAAAGACTGATATATACAATTATACTGCAATATAAGACTGTTCTATATAGTTACACTGCAGAATAAGAATGCTCTACAGAGTAACACTGTAGTTTAAGACTGCTCTTTATAGTTACACTGTAGAATAAGACTTATCTATAGGGATACACTGTAGTATAAAACTTATCTATATAGTTACACTGTAGTATAAGACTGCTCTATATAATAACTTAAACAGTAGTATACGATTGCTCTATATAGTTACACTTTAGAATAAGACTGCTCTGCTCTATATAGTTACACTACAGTAGTAAAAGACTGCATTGTATAGTAAAACTGTAGTATAAACTGCTCTATATAGTTTCACTGTGGTATAAGAAATGCTCTATATTGTTACAATGTAATTTAAGACTGCTCTATATAGTAACACTGTAGTATAACACTCTTCCATATAGTTACACGGTAGAATAAGACTGCTGTATATATTTACACTGTAGTATAAGACTACTGTACATAGTAACACTGTAGTATAAGATAACTTTATATAATTACACTGTAGTATAAGACTACTCTATATAATTACACTGTAGAATAAGACTGCTCTATATAGTTACACTATAGAATAAGACTACACTATATAGTTACACTGAAGTATAAGACTGCATTATATAGTTACACTGTAGTATAAGACTGTTCTCTATAGTTACAATGTTGTTTAAGACTGCATTATATAGTCACATTGTAGTAAAAAGTAAAAGACTACTCTTTATAGTAACACTGTAGTTTAAGACTACTTTATATAGTAACACTGTAGTATAAGACTATTCTATATATTTACTCTATAATATAAGACAATTCTTTATGGTTACACTGTAGTATAATACTGCTCTCTTTATTTACACTGTAGTATGAGACTACTCTTTAAAGATACACTGTAGTATAAGACTTCTTTATATAGTAACACTGTAGTAAAAGACTGCATAATATAGTAGCATTGTAGAATTAGACTGCTCTATATACATGTAGTTACACTGCAGTATATGACTGCTCTATATAGTTACACTGTAGTATATGCCTGCTCTATATAGTTACACTGTAGTATAAGACTGCTCTATAAAGTTACACTGTAGTATATGACTGCTTTATATAGTAACATTGTAATATAAGACTGCTCTATAAAGTTACACTGTAGTATAAGACTGCTCTATATAGTTTCACTGTAGAATAAGACTAATCTATATAATTACACTGTAGAATAAGACTGCTCTTTATATTTAGACTGTAGTATAAGACTGTTCTATATAGTTACACTGTAGTATAAGACTGCTCTAAATAGTTACACTGTAGTATAAGACTACTATTTATAGTTACACTGTGGTCTCAGACTACCCTTAATATTGACACTGTAGTATAAGAACCAATGAAAACTGTATCATCATCGTGCAATATTTTCAATACCCTGAGCGGTATAAATGCAGTTACTGCAAGGCTATGCGATAATGTTCACAGTTACTAATGGAAAATTAATATTAGATGCCATAGTACAAGTTGGTTGGAATGGATAATGTCATTGTATGCAGACCGTGATGAGCATGTACCCATGTGACAGTGGGCGTGTTCGGCGTCCAATCGACCTTGGTTTTGAAAAAATAAAAGAATACAACAAAACATAGGCGTCATTTTAAAACAATTTTAATTGGGTGAGCTTTATAGAGAATTTAAAAAATGATAAACATGCAGAAATAAAATGCATATTTCAAATTCATATAACAACATATTTTTAAAATCAAATATGCTCCGATACAATATTTAATATCTTAGGAGTAGCAGGAATATGGTCATACATTTCTTGTAGAATATGTATAATGTTTATATTAAACAATTTTAAATTTAAGGTTTTATACGTAACATATGTGTTTGTTTTATATTGTTCAAACTTTATTAATTATAGGTAGTAAACAGTTTATTTAGCCTAACTTCAGGATGCAAGATATTAAGAACAATTGTCTTAAATATGTAATTATGAACATATCATTAAGCATTTATTATATAAGGCGATTTATATTTAATAATTTAATCATAATTCTTTTTTTTTATTATGCCTTTGAACACCATTGTTTGAAATTGCATCTGCAACAAAATATATACACATGTGTTGTTACAAAAACACTTCAGTAGAATTGTTTTGCGTTACTTTGTTATTGTCAAAACCTGATTTAACACCGCGTTTTATTAAAATATTATCCTTACATGATGATGACTGAATTTTTTTTTAAAAGAAAGAGATTTTGATTAAGATTCATAAATAGAAACGCATTTTGCCATTATAATCGGTAATATACAGACGTCAATATTTACCTTTTTATGTTTGCCGAAATAATGTTTATTATTTTGTTATATATTTTTTTAAATAGATGAATTGTAAATATTACTGAATGGATAACTAAACATCCTTTAATATTGAAAAACAACAACACTGCAACTAATTTAGAAGCGACTGGGAAATTAGTTACGTTACTGTTAATCACACCAGTAGGGCTTACCCTGAAGGTAAGTGTGGGCAAGTAATTAACAGTGTGTGGGCAAATAATTAACAGTGTGTGAACAGATATATCATTTAGCAGAGCTTAGAAAGCCGATTTATCGAACTATGTCTGCAAAGACAAAGATGGAAATGTTACTAATAAGTTGCTGGATAGCGCAGCAAAAGGATAAATTGTTTATTATTGTATAAAGTGGAAGAGGGGTCTTCTTACTGCTCCGATGGAGATATTTTTGTGTGACCGTTCCAGACTTCTGTTTAAACAACATATTTGGTATAAACCTTAAATCTAAGATAAGTAGCCAGGTGATCTTGATTTAAGACTGGTTCCCGTTAATCTACATACTACATATGGGTTTCTTGACATTGTAACTCTTCAGTATTGGAGGTTAATAGAGATAATATAATAGATAAATTAAGTAAAACTTAAGAAAATGTTGAAAAACCAGCCTGGTAAGTCAGTCAACGTATTCAACGATACAAGCAATACAAGTGCACTATAAAATTGACAGTGGCGGTAACATATTTTCAGTAACGTATAGTTACACATTGGAAATAAGGGTACGTTATTAAAAAGTGACATATATCCTTAATTCAATTAACTTTGTCATATTCAGTGAGAAATACTATAGCAAAAAATGAATGTCATTTAGAGACAATTGATGATAAATTGTATGCAATATCATATAAAAAATGTATGTGAATGGTGCACATTGCGATACACAAGTTAAACATGAAAACATGGCATAAGACACGTCGGGTAAAGGTGTATACGAAACATGCATTTCATTAAACTTCACGCAGCCAATACATTTATTTCGGCCGATGCATTTTGTTTGAGAAACCCCCATCCTGGTAGAAGGTAATATGTATGCATCAGGAAACGTTTTACCTGTAAATTGTTTCATTTAAATATATACTAATATGTGCGTATTATAACACAGATTCTCATAAATCTTGATCGTCTCCGATGTTTTAGAAAAGCAAGCGTCGAAGATTATAAATACTGTTAAGTCTTATCGAAATATGCACAACTTCTAAAACGCTTAATGACGACAGTCTGAGTATAACCGGTTTGTTATCATAATTAAAAACCAAATCAGTTAGTCGTTTTGCCCCTGTGTCGTTTCGACCCTGGGTAATGTGTATTTTCTGTATTAGACAGCAAATGCAGTTGTAAGTTCTCAAATAGTAAACCTTCACACAACAAGCAAATGCACATTTGGAATGATTTTTAATGACACATAGCAATCAAACGTAATTGTATAATAGTATATGTATTACTTTTCCCTAGTATTTGTGCAGCAGGCTTCATGTTTGTTTATTGTTGTATGTGGTATAATACTTGATTTAAACTGTTATGTTTATAACAGTGTGAAAGTAACGTGGAGTTTTGATTTAATGAATTAAAACAAAAAATGTAATATCTAAGTTATCTTAATTGGGAATAATCCACCAGCTAATCGTTAAGCTTCATTATAATAATCTTAATACATGAAATGTAATACATTGGAATGGGTGTTTGGCTATCTACTTTAACATATCAAATATTATTTTTGTGACATATCTACAAGCCTTTTGTTATATAGAATTTTATGAAGATAAATTTACAAGACTTTTGGCTAAGTATTGCTATTATTTCTAATTTGTTTATTCCAAACTGTATGAAAGTAGAATAGCTTAAGGAGCTTAATCCTCTCCCCTGCCCCAACGTCTACCTCCAGGGTAGTCAATATTTGCAAGAGGAGGCTATCTGCTGATGGTGAGTTAACAAAGATACATAAGTATAGGGTGTCTCTCCCTCGAATTCCAAATGTTGGTAGTTGGAGTTAATTCTTTTATCAAACTGCATATATCAAACACTTCTTAGACAACATTGTTTTGCTAATTAAATGTATTAACAATTATCTAGTATGCAACATTATAATAAAAACAATTCATTAATGACTAGCAAAATCAATGCATTGGTGACTGTGAGATTTTGGAAAAGGGTTCTCTGATTTTAATCATGAACTGAATTATATAAAACCTTCCCCAGAGCCATCTTACGACTTTTATATGGCAGTTGAGGCTTTGGGCCGATGAACGTTCATGCTTCAACCAAATGTGTTCTTGTTTTTCTCTGACGCATTCTACACTTACAAGGTATCAGTTTATAAGGTTTTATTGATTTCATTTTCAATATTTTGAATGTTACTAGTAACATAAATTCAAAATAATTTTACGAATTAGGCTAGAAATATCACTCAATAAATGTTATGTATTTAACTTAATTGCTATATGATATTTTTCTTTTCTGTAAAATAACGGATGCAAATTATTGTTTTTATAACTAGATCTATTAAGATACATCTTGTATTCATAACACTATTGTTTCTTTGCACTGTATATGATAAATATGCAATTAATGTCTTTTGGACCGGAGGCCTAGATTGTTTAATAAATTATTTGTCATTGTCATTGGTTATTTCACTATAGAGAAATGGGGTTAGATGGACTTTTGTGTAGATGGTTTACTTGTTACGCATCGATATTTCCGCCTCACTCTGGGTCTAATTTTGCACAACTTCAACCTCATAAAGACGTTTTCTGTATCTAATAGTTGATGTTACAAGAGTAATGCAAGTATAAAAATGATGCACTCATTTGTTACCAGATGATTTCTTCATTAATCAATGACAGTTTTCAAATATCATCTCCATAATTTTATATGTCTGATTAAAAATATATATTTCACATAAATATTAATGTCTTATTTTTAGCAAGTAAAGAAAAAGAAACAATAGGAACATTTCAAAAAAAACTTTAACATGACAAACAAGAATATCATAATGCTAAAAAGTAATAAAGTTTATAACGTTATATATATATATATCATAAACATACCAAAAAACGTGACATAATACATAAGGTGTTACACAAACTTGTAGATTTTAAACGAAACAATTTAATGGTTAAATTATAACACTAAAATTTAATGATCTTAAACTGTTCACTAATGATACAGGGAGATAGTCTACCTCCATCTAATGAAGTACGTGACTTATTGTAGGTGGTCGTTGCAGAATCCGCCCAAAATCGGTATATATCCTAAATGTAGCAAACACCGTTTGTCTTTAACGGCCTGCGTTACATTTGTATTGTTGTAAACAAGGCTTTAACCGGAATATATCCTAAACGTAGCTGACACACGTTCTCTATTTCCGTATGTGCTAGTAGCATACCTGTAAACAAGGCTTAAATCGAAATATATCCTAAATGTAGCCGACACACGTTCTCTATTTTCGTATGTGCTAGTAGCATACTTGTAAACAAGGCTTTAATAAAAATATATCGTAAATGTAGCTGGCACACGTTCTCTATTATCGTATGTGCTAGTAGCATACCTGTTAACAAGGCTATAATCTGAATATATCCTAAATGTAGCTGACACACGTTCTCTATTATCACATTTGCTAGTAGCATACCTGTAAACAAGGCTTTAATCGGAATATATCCTAAATGTAGCAGACACACGTTCTCTGTTTCCGTATGTGCTAGTAGCATACCTGTAAACAAGGCTTTAATCGGAATATATCCTAAATGTAGCTGACACACGTTCTCTGTTTCAGTATTTGCTAGTAGCATACCTGTAAACAAGGCTTTAATCGGAATATATCCTAAATGTAGCAGTCACACGTTCTATATTTCCGTATGAGCTAGTATACAGCATACCTGTAAACAAGGCTTTAATCGAAATATATCCTAAATGTAGCTGACACACATTATACAGGTATTTATACAGAACATTTATATGGCGTGCATGTAGTGAAAAGAGGTGACAGAATCCAATTCCTTACATTTTTTTCTACACGCTGCCCATTGTGTTCTGTCTTATAGAAATTTCGCAATATACTCATTGGAATTATTTTCTATTGATTTAATCAAAGATTCTACGTAAAGTATTTTACGTGGCTTAAAAAACTGCTTTCATGTATCTTCAATAAACTTTAACCCAAAGCTGCACAGTGCATGCGTGATAACAGACGTAAATTGTAGACTAGCTTACAATGCCAAAACGACATATACATATGGCTTACTCGCCATTTTTGTATTTCAAATATCTTCCTCAAAATATGGAGCAGAGCTGGTAATGTTTGTATACGACATTTACAGACAATTAAGTATTTTTACATATCCGAAATGTTCTTTCTTATTCAAGACCAAATTTCAAAGGAATTGTTTTACTTTTTTTGGAGAAAATGCATCAATTACCAGATACATAAAATGTCATGTGGCATGTTGGCCGTTCCGTTCCGTTCAGTATATATTCTAACCAAAGTATACACAGTGCATGGATTGCAGACTTAACTCCAGACGAACTCTGCAACTATTCGCGTTATCTGGTTTCTATTTCACGTTATCACTTGCTTCAAATGTGATTATTAATAGCACATTTTTGAGCTAATTTTAATTGAAAAACTTAAATTATTGTTTAACAAAGAGCAAATCATTAATGATAACACATTTGACAGTCAACAAACAACCTAATATCAATTATGGGTATTGATAGCTATAAAATATTATTATATTATTAATGACAAAGATTGTAATAAATATTAATTAATAATGATATTAATGAGTGGTAAAAATGATAATAATTGATATAACAGATAAAAATAGAACTTTTTAAAGTATGATTTAGAATAAATTAAACAAAGTTTTCAGTTAAAAGATTCTAGTATAATATAACCGTCAGCATGCATGCATTTTTGAGCTATTTTTATATATAGGAATGAAAGACGTACAACCTATAGAATATATACAATCAGCATATTGACGTCATCATGACGTTATAATGACGTCATAATGAAATATGTAATGCATTATATAGTATTTCTAGCGTGTATTGACTAAGGTGTTAGGACTGTGATGTACATTATTATGGTACAACGTATAAAGCTAATAGTTTAGCTAAATTGCATTACTCCAGAGAGGGGTTTATTGTAATGAATATTAAAATATGAAGAAACATGACTGAAAATGTGCTCGTAAATTTAGAAAATACGATCGTATAGTAAAACAATTGTACTATAATAACATGTTTTGATTTAAAAATAATGATTATTATTATGACACACTTTAATAGTGATCTGTCCAGTTTCTCATGTCCTCACGCGATTTATGAATATGTGTTTACATAATTTCCTTTTCAATTCAGCAATATCCTAATGATTTCCTATCAGAATTTACAGTATAAAGGATGCATTTTGATTATTCTTTTTTAAAATACATTTAAAGATTTTATATTGAAAACATTAATTTAAATGTAAAATAATTGCCCAATTCTGACACACATGCATTTCATTAGTCATCATGTAACTAAGACAATAATTGAAATTAGAAAACAAGTTCAAAAATGTAAACTAAAAATGAGATTTGAATTCACAATGAAATGCACATGACATTGTGAACATATGTATACATGTGAACATATGTATACACGTGCGTTATATATTAAATAGGCGGTAGACATCATTTATGTTTTGCGAATTTAAAGATTGCCAGAGGACAACCTAAATGCTATGCAAGTTTAGCACTTTATGGCTTAAATTATTATCCGTATTGATCTTCATTCTTTTACACGTTTATTCCAACCCAAGTCACTAACAGTTTGTACACTACATCCTCAACCGTACAATCACATTATGCTTTGGCATCACTTCCGGTTCCTGTACATAAATTGCTCACATCGTGCCCGTAAAAATAGTCAATAAATACTATACACAGTTTCTCCTTACTTACTGTTTTATCTGTTTTACACTGGATAGTGTAGCAAACAATTGCAAAGGACATAGCTCATTCTTTTTATTAGTATGTTCTCTTTTAGATGTTACACACATTCAGTTGTTCGTCCTTGAATGCAAATGTTGGGAAAGAAACAGCACAGCAGGTTGACATTTATAAAATTATGTATACGTATAAGAAACAATGCTGGCCCTATGCTGACTCCTTGTCTCAACTATCTGTGTACAAAGTTGCGCCTTTTTGACAACACCTTTCACCAGCATATTAAATACAACGTCGCTTTTCCACGCATGTAAAGTATAATTTTGCACCTATTTGGCATCGAATTTTCCCAGTATATGGGGCACAGTAGTGCGCCTTTGCGAACTCTTTTTCTCAACATTCTCAACACCTATTTCGTCGCTACTTTTCCAAACATATTTGGAATAATATTGCACCTATTTGACAATTTCATGTCTGAACCATTCCGGCAAAATCTGTTATATGGTGGCGACACTCTTAACCGCTGTTTTATTATTAATAATAATTTCACAATGCATTATATCATAGCGCCAGTTGCTATAATCATCACCTTCACTGCGGATAAAAACACAGTAAAACAATGAATGCGTCGTTCAGTGATAACAGCGAAGTTTGACATGTGTCATCATAACTACTGTTTCAGCACCAAACACACTTCCTGCCTACGGGACCTGACGTCAGACGTGCTGCATGTCACCTCTGTCATCTGATCTGGACCGCCAACACAGGTAACGGCAGCATTTGTTCTGCGACGATTCACGTACTAGTTCGTCCAAACTCATACAGAAGGACGCAGCGAAGAAAAACGCGGTCCCGCCCCAACCAAGTCCATATCCGCTGCCGTAAGTGTGGGAGTGGACATTTGCGTCCATTGCAATTGCAACTGGATATATTACTAAGGCAACTGTCGTACTTAATGCTGTAAATAAAGAAGAAATATGCTAATAATAGAATGACTTTAATTTTGTTCACTTTGATTAAAGGTAAACACACAAACACAATTTCATGCATTTCTTGGCACAATATATAAAACGTTTGAGAAATTAAATAAATCAGGATATGTACTAAATGATTTATATATATCCTTTCAAACTGATTTTACTGATAGTTTGATATATATTTAATTATGGATTGGAATAAATGTGTGTTGAGACTATAATATATACAATCATAATTGTCATGTTGAGTTGGTATAGCAAAACATAAAAATATAATACAGGAACAATAAAACATTGCATGACTTGTATTATACATGGCAAACTCTATCATTGATATTTTTATTTTATTTATATTTTAAAATGCATGCTGGTAGGCAAATTTAAATGAGTAATATATATTGAAATAATATATAGTGTATATACATAATTAATAATTATTATGATAAAATTATGTTTAGCTCCTTTTTCAAGTTCAATCGTTATTGAAACAATCTTAAGAAAATAATATATGGTTTTCATGTTTTGTAACATATAATATACATATTTCTTTAATGCAAGGAATTAGTATTGAATTGGCATTCAAATTGACACCGTTTGAGTATATGCTTCTGAATGGGTCCGTTAAATAGCAATGTTTGGAAAGCCGCAATTGAGCATTTTGATTTGTCAGTGGCTTCAACTGGAAGTTTGAATGACGTCACAGTTTAGTAAGCGTTCAATTGCTATGAATTGTGGGACAGGCATAGAGTTTCCCTGCTTTTTCATTGGTGGTTAATAGGCCTGGTTCGGGAGATGTGATGTTTTCCCAATACCTGTACATGAAAGATCATTATTTTAAGCATTCGCCTGAAAGGTGGAAATCAGGTTTGTATTAATTGTGTTTTAAATATAAAAGGGCATAAAACAGAGCATTCACCAAAATTGAATTCAGTTAGACTCGTTAATAGCTTGTCTGAAGTATGGACCCAGCTCTCCCGATTGGGTCCGTTAAATAGTAATGTTGGGAAAGCCACATTTGAGCACTTTGATTGGTCGGTTGCCTCAGGAAACGTTTGAATGACAGTCACAGTTTAGTAATGCGTTCAATTACTGTTACTTGTGGGACAGGCATATAATTCCCTGCCTTTTCATTTGGGGTTAATAGACCTGATTCGGGAGATAGCAGGTTTTGGGATAAACTACGGTCATAGCAGACATATTAGTCCATCCCAGAACCTGATATCTCCCGGATCAGCTTTATTAACCACCAATAGAAAAAGCAGGATATTCTATGCCTTTCCCACAATGCATAGCAATTGAACGCTTATTAAACTACGACGTCATTCAAACGTTCCAGGAAGCATCTGACCAATCAGCGTGCTCGTATCTATTGCTAGTTAACGGAACCAATCGGGAGAGCTGGGTTCGTTCTACAGACTACAGACATAGTCATTCGTATTTAGACTAGGGGACTATTTACTATTAGCACTTCCAGGCATACGATTTAAATATCCGTATGGCCGTATCCTATTTTGAAAGAACTTACAGTTAGACCCTTTCCATCTATAATTGTATTTGATTTACATGTACATGCACAATATATAATGCAATACATGTGTCCATAGCGAATATGTTTAAAGAATAGAATATAATTTATTCATATGTCATTAAGGCTGTGGTCATGAACGCTAGCTTTCTATCGACAGTGGTAACCATTACCAGTAGACCTGTTTCATCACGTTTAATCATAAGTAACACTTCGTTGAATTCATAACAGTGCAGCATATGTTACCCTTAACTCTGTTACACCGTTTCTGAAGCGAGCTCGCGGGCTGTGTTTTCCTTTCTTTCTTCAACACAATTCAAAGCAATTGAACGTTTACTAGTTCGAAGCAACTGACCAATCAATGAGCTCAAATGGGGCTTTCCTAACATTACTATTTAACGGACTCAAACGAGATAGCTTGAAGAATCCATTTGTTGTTTTTAAAGAATAATATTTAAACTCACGACATTTCAGTAGATTTTATTACTAAATTCTGAAAGAAGACATTTTTGGACAAAAATAAGATTGATATATCCATATATTTTGTCCGGAGTTAGTTCATCACAATTAAAATCCAATTTAATATTGACGTCAATGCGTTACACGTGCATGGCGTCACTGGGTCACTCACCACATATGAAGAATATTTCTCCTGCAGAATGGAAGTAATATATTTTCTTCGGTAATGGTGATGTACACACGCCGCAAATAGCCAGAATTGCTGCTACAAGTCCGAATGCGGCAGAGAAAATCATCAAACCAATCACCGCATTTTGCCAGTCTGAAGTAGAACAAATAGAAAAAGTTGCAAGCATTTAATATTCTATCAATCGCAAAATAATAAAATCTAGTATCGTTTGACTTTCAGCTAATGGAATGATAGTGATAATATACCAAAAAATTATAATACGAAATGATCTCCATGCTTAAAGTACATAAAATAACATCTGTATGACCTAACGCGTTAAAACAGTCGAACTGTTGTTGTTTTGTACTTTTCAAATTCAATAAATGTATTTGATTTATTGTAAAGGTCAAACTCTGTGCATCATACTATTATGATACTTTCTCCAAAATTATGTTTGTACACATGTGTAGCTAGCTTTTGGTGTTTATCTATTATTTAGATATATTCTCGTATATAAATAAATCAAACATTGTGGAAATTGTACTAGTATATACAAAATTGTAACTTTTACTGTTCGTCATGAAATATGCTTGTACGTATATATATCCCTTCTCCCTATGATATTTAAGCCTAATAAATTTGAAATAAACTACTACTACTATAAATATTTGATTAATGTGTTGTTTTTCGTAGTTTAAATATAATCTCTTCATGAGTTTTGATGTGACAATGCAAAGAGCGAGGTTTCCAAGAAAAAGCTCTTCACTTTTTTAGTTTTACATGTTACTACTGATCGTACGCGAAATAACAAGAAAGAAAAAAAAGTAAGAGAAGTAGAAGAAAGTGAAGAATAATAATAATGATGATGATAATAATAATAATAATAATAATAATAATAATGATAATAATAAAAATAATAATGAGTTTTAAGTATAAAGTTGTTGTAAATAAAAATATGCTTGATGATAAAATATTACAACAAAATATTATTAAATTAAATTTTGAATAATCTTTATGTATCAATACTAACTGTGATTCTCGTACATATACAATGAAATCCAACGGATATGGAAAAATATCAAGGTGGAAAGAGATGAATAACCAACAGAAACACATGGTCGATATAAATATGAAAACAATCAGATAACTAATTAACACAGCTATGTAAACTGTAGGAGAATACCTCAAAGCTTTTCAGTTAATGAAAAAAACATTGATCGGAAGAAAATTCGATTTCATTTCTATATGACTGATAAGAAAATGGACAGTGAGTGTTACATGTTTGTTAATATTTAAGGAAGATACCTATGTTATCAGGTTCCTTTTTCAAAAAATATTTAAATATATATGTTATTATTTATAAACTTAATATATATAAGACAAACAGCCAGGCGATCCTGTTTTATATACAGACTGTAATAGATAAGCAACCTATCAAAATTGAAGTAAATACAGAATACGTGAAAACGGGGGACGTCGCCTTGGAAGAGTTGACATTGTATATCACAATACTTTCAAAATACAACTTCAACAATATGCACACATGTAATGTATATTCGCGCTACATCTCACTTGATTGTATCAACTAGACAGGACGGTTAACATATATTCTCCTAGTAATGAGCTTAAAGGTTTCATATTTTTGAGTTTATAGATAAATAATTAGAATGGGAACACGAGGCAAAGTAGGGAATATGTAATGAGATAAAAATGCAAATGTGACCATCCCACGAGACATGACAATACGAAGTAAGATCAACATGCAAATGGAATTGCATACTGATTTCCTTTCCAGACCTGAACACAAAAAGCAAATATTGAATGTGTGCAATTGACGCCGAGATAAAAGAAACATTTGTCATTATACAGTCTATTATCATAACTTATATATAAATTGAAATGGGTAGAGCAACAATTATCAAGATGAAATATATTGCTAAGGTCATACTTATCGACCACATTTGTATTTGATCTTCAAAATAAATAGAGGTACACGTTTAATAATATAAATGGCCTCGTTTCACAGAAACACTTACAATAAAAATCGCTTACATCTATTTGACAATGTCTTAGTCGTATATTCAAATTTCGATCGACGTTTAAAATTATTGCATTACAGAAAATATATAATTTCCGGCATTATTTAAGCCATCATTGAGTTAATATTGGTGACCATTAAAAATATGATGAATAATTGTTGAGAACGAATTGTGTTTACGACGATTTCTATAAATATATATTGTAAGTTCATTGTAAAAATGAACATTAGTTGCGTAAAACGTAATCCAAAACATAATGATAATATTGATAACAATGACATTATAATGTGATGACAATGTAATGGTTGTAATGATAGATTTTACAATTAATATAAAACAATGATGATGATGATGAAATGGTTGTAATAATAGATTTTACAATTGATATAAAACGACAATGCTGCTGCTGCTGCTGCTACTGCTGCTGATGATGATGTAATAATTGTATTAATAGATTTTACAATTGATATAAATCGACAATGATGATGATGAAATGGTTGTAATAATAGATTTTACAAATTGATAAAAACCAACAATGCTGCTGCTGATGATGATGATGTAATGATTGTATTAATAGATTTTACAATTGATATAAAACGACAATGATTATGATGTAATCGTTGTAATAATAGATTTTACAATTGATACAAAACTGACAATGATGATGATGATGACGATGATGAATATGATGACGATAATGATGGTAATGATGATGTTAATTGTATTTTTTCAAAGCATAACACATTTTAACATTGAAGCGCGTCCAAACAACTGATGTACATTTCATTTGATCATCATATAAGACACGTTATGTTTTCAATCTGTAACTGTTGCGATCTGTGTGGTGTCTTACGTGGAAGTTTGTCTAGGCACTGGATAGATGAGACGTTGTAAAAACATGCGTTCTCCCAAAGACTGCTGCGTATGTCATTGTTGGACGGATCTGAAAATATAATAAATACTCTGTAAAATGTAATAAAAAAACGTTAAGGAACATAATGTTTTTCCAATTGAAATAAAAGACAAGACAATTGAAGTTTAAGGCAAACAGCGACGCCAACAGCAAGCTTAAGTTAACTTGTTAAAAGTCAATTTGAAATGTGTTTTTCGAAAGAACCAACAAAATCGCTAGTTTAAAGGTGTCAGGTAGCACATCACCACGTCAACACCATTTCATACCGTGAGAATAATATTTTATAAATATGAGATGCATGTTTTAGCAACAACTTAAATATTAATAATCCAAGATGTTGTAGATTGCTAAATTAAAACTATTGTCAGACGCATTTTCATATGTGAACAAAATATAAACCACTGTTGCTGCAATTACATAGTTGAATTATATGATCATGACAAAAGAGTTTTAATGGCAAGCCTGCTAACAAAGTTGCACTAATCATCGCAGATTAAGGTTTCCTCATCAACTTCTTTATACTTCATATATACTTGATGTAAGTCGCGACTACAATTACGTGTGGTGATTTAATATGTTTTAACTTCAAATAAATCATTTAGACAGATTTTTAACTGGTTGTGGAAAACCTCAGATTGAGACGTTTGGTGAAGTCGGTCTCTGTTGGAAAAACATACATGGGGATGCTAGTTGATATATCATCTACACACTAAGCGCGAGGTTCCGGATTGTTTATTCCAAAACTGGTCTGCATAATTTCCCCCCTGTTTGACATTAGTGTCCAACATGGAACTTTGATTAATACATGGACATTTTGAGATAATTCGTCTAACGTGATTAAGCCGAAATTGGGAAACGTTCTCAAATAAGAAGGAGAAATATGGCATATTGTTTATATATGTGTACATGTATTGTGGCCATGAAGAAATGCATGCAAGTAGTTTAATTACATCTGTCGTTAGACAATTAGCCTCGTTAGGGAAATACTCTGGACTAACTGCATTTCTTCGTCGACTTTTTATTCTTTTAAAAGTTCAAATTGATAATTAATAAGGTATAAATTGAAGTTCATTTGTACATTATGAGAAATAAAAATGTTTTTTTATTGATAATTGTGTTTCTATACAAACTGTGTGATTAACAGACATCTACTACTTGTTCACACATTCACGGACATACCGCACATGTATATATCAATATAGCGTTTACAGGTCTTTTATCTGAATATAACTTTGACATTTTGAACACAAATTGTCGTCCCGTGGCAGAAAGCTGTTTTATGTCAACGCTATTGAACGTCAATCTATCGTCTGCTAGATTATCTGATTTCGTGTTTCTCGCTGTTCGTTGCTATGGTGACAATCACGGTTTATGGATGAGCGTTTCATTTAAAATGCATATACAAATATGATCATTTACTCTGTTGCCACAGAAACTATCAACGACCTTTGATGATGTAGTTACAGAACAGTGACAAGAAAGATACTGATGGGAAAAACGGTGTTTTTAAAACTACAAGATATCCGTCGTCGTGTTGTGCAAATTAAATCGTCTTCCATGGCCTAGACGATGAGGCGTTCTTCTCGGAAACGGAAGGCCGAAGTTTGTTTCAAATCCCGGCGGAAGAACCTGTTTCTTTCCTGACGTGGCCGGTTGCTCATCCAACAGCTAGTTAAATTGGTGGCAAGGATAGCTTTCGGAAAGTAAATGTGTACAGCATTAAGGTGTCTCATAAGCCCATTGTGGCTGACCCTTTCAATATAGGGATGACACTATAATAAACAAATCACTTTACACTTTACTTTAATACCATTAATGTGTCCATGTTTATATACATTTTGAAAACAGGCAAAATGTCACAATTGCCCCGCCCCAGTACAGTCCAAAGTAGAATATAATATATGATAGAAGCACAGAACGTTACCAATAGCAAACTCGATTTTATTACGAAAATTCATGAGGATTAATGTTAAATGTCAACGGCTTAGTCGGACTCGGCTCTCCCGACCGTTTGGCAGCGTTTTATAGCAATGTTGGGAAAGTCGTATTGAAGCACGTTGATTGGTCAGTTGCTGCAACTGAAAATTTTAATGATGTTACCGTTTAATGCATTCAATTGCTATAAATTGTTGGATAGGCATAGCATACCCATTTTTTCAATGAGGGTTATTAAAACCGACTCGAGAAATATCAGATTCTGGGACAGACTACCGCCGGCTATAGCAGTATTCCTATTTTAAGCCCCATTGAATGACTACCGTGATGACAAGACAATATAAAAGTTAACTAAATTTCACCCCGAGTGATACGATTAATGTCACTGTCTGCAAAAACGTAATGCACATTTAACGTTTTGTTGGAAGATACAATTGCAGTATATCGTTATTTTTCTCAAAGTACGATTGTCTTCAGGATAAAAACAGGCTAAAGTCATATATTGAAGAAGCATTTACTAACATGACTTAAGCATCGTAGCTGGACACGTTTGAATTAATTATTGCAGCACATTTGATGACGTATCAAATGGATCACATGACTTAAATTGGATTCAGATTTGATTCATAATATTTGTTAGATTTTGGTAAACTAAGAGGAGTCCAAATGACGGAATGAAGATCGTTTAAATATCGCTTTTGTTACGTTTTAGCTAATTGAAATTTGTATTCAGTAAATATAAAGGGTAATTAGATATATACAGTAGAACTTCGTTGGCGGATGTCTCGAAAACAATATATTACTCGAACCAGTTATGTGATCCCGAACGAATTCCTGGTCAGATTAATATACATGTGCATGTATGGTATGATGTTGAACAATACTTGGCTAGAACACCCCATAATTCGAACTAGTTTGTCCAGTCCCGTCGGGTTCGAGCCATCGAAGTTCTACTGTATTCATTTTAAATATAATGCCATTGTTTAAAAATTCATAGTGATGTTTTGATACGCCAATTATAACCCCTATGGCCGGCATACGATTGCCACCGAAGGTTAACTCATGTTTAGACAAAAATATGGAAGATACATCATATATATTACATTAAATATTCATTGCCACGAACGCTCTTACTGAATTATGCAAGCTATTTGATAGAAACGTTATGAATAGGCATGGTAATTTGATAAACACATTGATAAGTATTCTTCTGGGATATCCAAATTATTGATTCAGTCCCCGAGCGTACGTTTGGTTCAGGACATATCTACAGTCATAACACAAGTTCCCTGAATCACAGACTTGTCTTACCAAGCGTCGCTCTTTGAAAAATGAGAAAACGGTGTGTGTTATTAATTGAATAACAACAAAGACAAATTAATCTTAAATATTGGTTTTGGTTAAGCACAATAAAGCAACAATTGAAACGAAACTTTTATGTGTTTTTTCAATATTTAATGGAATACAAACGATCAGAAAACCTGAACAACATTTTCTAGGATCCTGAATGGTTAACCAGTACTTGAGCAAATATCAAATAACTTTCCTACTTGAATCAGTGGTGAGAGACGAATGCTCATAACACGTAATGTCACAAGCAATCATCACGGAAACTGTGTTAAATTAGATGTTCAAACTCCCGACCCCTACATGCATAGTCGGACATGTTATCGGCTTAGCTGACCGGACACGGCTACTGACAACTTTAACTAATCAGTGGTCGAAATGTATTCTAAATAATACAAGAAAAAGAAAGAAATGTATAAATTTAAATTTGTCAAAAATCTTAAAACCAAAAAAAATGTCTACATTAACACACAAGGGTGAAA
The DNA here is from genome assembly GCA_029582155.1 of Panopea generosa. Classification (NCBI taxonomy): domain Eukaryota; kingdom Metazoa; phylum Mollusca; class Bivalvia; order Adapedonta; family Hiatellidae; genus Panopea; species Panopea generosa. Next base: position 34,773,976 of record CM055910.1, on the reverse strand, counting down.
GTAAAATGAAACAAAACAGTAGACTACATATCAATATAGATTAAAGAAAGTGTATACATATGAAACAACCCACTAAGTCTTCGTTTTAGTTTTAAATTAATAAAGACGCACATAAAAATTTAAACTTGAACTAAATACAAACAATCCCGAAAGTTAAAAGAAAGGAAATTAGACCTTAACTTAATACATTTTTGAAGACTAGAATGAAATAGATAAACACACAAGTTGAAATAATGTAAAAAAAAACGATCAGTTTAAAAGCACGAATTTCGTATTTATTGTTCAAAATTGGTTCATATCCCCAGACAAATATTCAGTTTTAATACAAATCTGCATTTGTAATGAGAAATGAAACTGGCAGAACGAAGAAATGCTACTTTTATCACCTTTTCTACACTGCTGCCTTCCATCATTGTCTGATATAATCGGTAAAATTGAAACATAAATTACATGCTTGCTCTGTAACATGACAATGTTCTGTTTGAAAACTGGCCGTTATACGTCTTTGACATGCGTTATATTGTAAATTTCTGAACTTCACTGACAGGTCAGTTATCATTTAAAATGAAACAAAAACCAACAACAGCATCATCGGTAATATATAGTTTAATTGGTTGTTTGAATGAAACTAGTGTTAAATATTATCCAGTTTAATATCAGTTTAACATTGAGTAAATATAGATTGTATTGTAGCTAGGCAAAGATTCACGTCTAAAATGTTCACCTATGTATACATTTGTATATATGTGAACAAACCAGACGTAAATCTTAGCCTAGCTACAATGCGAACTAAGTACAAAATACTAAAGAATCAGCATTCTCAATAGAATTGGTTTCAACCATAGATATATATCAAGGTATAACACATGTAGCCTTGAGGTACACTTTACAAACATGTACTAAATCTCTTATATGAACAGGATTTAGTTAAGGGTGACTACGTACAACTTAAACCTAATGTGTATGAAAAAGTAAGACTGTAGCAGATAAGGACATATTCCATGTTCCAGTTCAAATTTTAATCTTCAAAAAATTGTCTTTGACCCTTTATATTCTAAAAAAAAATATATGACAAATCACAATTAATAAACCCACATCAATTCAGCTTGCATAAAGACAGATAATCAGTAAACTGAAATTGTATGAAACATGCACCCTTTAAATGGGACATTGTAAATATTGATGAGATTTAATTACACGGAATGGAAACACATATCGATGCACTTGTCTTTGCGGAAACTCCATTATCAGAAAAGCATTTTGCTTCAAATATGATACCGTCATGCATCAAATTCAGACATATAAGCAAAGCAAGTTAGTATTTGATATTATATATGGCGGATAGTGTAGGACAAGGAGAGAAAGGAAGCTTAAATATGTTTTCCAGGTGCATATAACCTCGATCTTCTTTGTCGCCACACCATACAAGGAGACTTTTATTAGCATAGTTAGCTCATTTTTATGCTATTGAGAGTTTAACAGACGATCAGTAAGCCTAACCACTCTTTCCTGGTATCCAGGAAGGTATACCAGTACTCGGTATACCCGTTACACATGACAATGAGGCGCAATGTGTATATACATATTATCATGGAAACTGTTACCGATCGGGGATACGAACTCACGATCCCTGAGGAGATATATAGCGAGGGTGTTAATTTAAATAATAATGTTACAAACGTGGCTACACTTACATATTGTATATGGTTTAAACACAAATATAGACTTTTACATTTTTAATAATATATAACCGTACATCCCAAGACGATACTTTCTATTGGTCCTGAATTAACACAAAGCTCGTATTTATTGATGAAAATGTTTAATTTGAAACTCAATTAAATTGTTCTCCTTACTTCAAAATTCAATTTGATCACTGTCAAATTTCTGTTTATTTTATGGTTAAGCAGACAATATAATTGTTTTTGTGCATGGTAAAGGTTTGTATTTTATTTCAATAAGATTTGTGCAACGCAGAGATCTTTAGATTGTCATGAAATACGACATATAATTTTCTTTCATTTGATTGTATGCACATTTTATGATAATCCATTATTGATGGTATGAACACTAAATTGGAAGTATATCTATGGAACACTGTCATAAAACACTAAATACGATTATGTATTTTTATGCTAGATTTGAGGCAAACCATCGTATATTAATGGGCACTGAATGGGAAGTATATCTATGAAATGTTGTTAAGAGACACAACACAGAATTCTGCATTGTATTTTACGTTGTATTTTATCGCTATCGCTGACAAGATTGAAATGGATATAATAATTATATAGCAATTAATATAATGCCATTAATAGGGTACAAAATGTTGTATTGTCTAGTTTTACCAATTTTAAGATAATCTTTTATGGATAAAATGGAGAAAAAAATGCAAGACTATCTATTATATGTTGTATACTTTATACTTAAAAGTAGTCCGTCATAAATGAGAAAAACACTTAATGAAAACAGGAAACGGTGTCAATTATATTTTGTATCATTACGCCATGTTTGCTACATACAGTTTTTCAGATTATTTTCCTTTCCTACTCTTATATATTATACATACTTATTGTGAGATTAAAAGAACTTCTGCTAATCTTTTATAATATTTTATAATATTCTTTTGTGCTAAATCACATACTGTTTCATCTTAGTTGTCCGGTATTGTTGTTTGAATAACCAAAAACATAACTTGTTACAATATTTTCCGTGTTTGTTTTTAACCCCTTTATTATTCTGTGAAAACTGACAGTTTCAATAATATGAAAGTCAAATGTAATAATACAGGTTTTGTCACTGTTTTCCTTAATGTTATTTCTTATTCAAGTCCAAATTTCAAGGATATTACTTTAATGCGTTTTGAGAAAATCCGTAAACTGTGAGGTAAAAATAAACCACAAAATGTTAGATGAAGCTTTTTTGAGAATTCGCATTTGATTTAAACATTAAAGACATACAAACTTAAAATATGTGTATATCGGTTTGGTGACAAAAGAGATTCAATAAAACATGACCTATAATCCTTTCTCTCAGTTGGCGTCCACGTCGATTTAACGACATCTATACCTTTGAGATTTTAGGGGTAAAATCTAGAAGAGCAAAGGAATTTATTTTCTTCGAAGCCGTTATTTATAGAGGGTCTAACAAGAGACATCTAGTGAATTTCTTGCAATTATGCACAACATAATAATTAAACAAAGATGTACCAATAAGGAACGCAGCTTCAAAGTACACCGAAAGACTTTAGAAATGCAACTCTCAGACCAACAGCAAAATCATTATGTTGTAAAGCCTCCTTGAAGAAAGTACGAAAATGACTTCTCATTAAATGGATACTATTGAAACTAATGGAGCGCGTGGTCCAGTGGTAGAGCACCGAACCCATGATCGGAGGGTCGTAGGTTCGATCCTCCGCTACGGCTATGTGTGGTGTCCTTAAGCAAGGCACTTTTTCCGCATATGCTTTGTACTGATACTACCCAGGAAGACTTCGAGCGTGATTTGTAAGAACTTGTTTCACAATCGAAGTAAAATAAATAAGTTTAAAACATTGAAACTATTGAAAATCCGGTCTTGAGGAATGTTGTTTCATTCTTAAGCAAGTGTTTGAAAAGGTATTCGAACACTGATTTCAATAATCTTATGCGATCTTGAAAGAAAATACCATAAAGAAATGTAAATATCCCAATACATATAAACCAATTCTAAACAAAACAATACACACACTAATTTTTTTTTGTGTGAATTTAGATAACAGGGGCTGTATGTTTCAAATCAATAAAAAATGTGATCATCGCAATAGATTTTGATGAAACTTTTCAGGAATTGTAGAAAGGTATCATATTATCAAATAAAATAAAATATCAAAATAATCTGTAAAGAACTCAATATTTTATTGTTGTTTATCTGAGTGATGCGTTTCTAGATACTTCTGTGTACACAGTTAATTACATTGTCGCTTATGTAGTTTACATGCTGTGACAATAGAACAACGAATACAGGAATTCGGGTTTTATGATGTTAAAGCAAAACAAGTTTAAGATACTCACAGAGAGTGTCGTTCCGGGTTTAACCTCAGGTACAAAGACAACAAGCGAAGATAAGATCAAAACATGCTAATTTTACATCACTTAGGTAATCATCGGTACCAGACAGGCGTTGATATATAAACCAAACACAGGTTATAATAAGATAATGTGAATCCCTTTAAAGTGAACGGCATTGACCATATTCTTACAAGTAAACCATAATGATTTGATAACACAGGTTATAAGATAATGTGTGTCCCTTTGAAACGAACGGCAGTGACCATATTCTTACAAGTAAATCATAATGATTTGATAACACAAGTTATAATAAAATAATGTGACTCCCTTTTAAGCGAACGGCAGTAACCATATTCCTACAAGTAAATCATAATGATTTGATAACACAAGTTATAATAAGATAATGTGAATCCCTTTGAAGCGAACGGCATTGACCATATTCTTACAAGTAAACCATAATGATTTGATAACACAGGTTATAAGTTAATGTGTATCCCTTCGAAGCGAATGGCGTTGGCTATATTCTTACAAGTAAATCATAATGATTTGATAACACAGGTTATAAGATAATGTGTATCCCTTTGAAACGAACGGCAGTGACCATATTCTTACAAGTAAACCATAGTGATTTGATAACACAGGTTATAATAAGATAATGTGAATCCCTTTGAAGCGAACGGCAGTGACCATATTCTTACAAGTAAACCATAATGATTTGATAACACAGGTTATAATAAGATAATGTGAATCCCTTTGAAGCGAACGGCAGTGACCATATTCTTACAAGTAAACCATAGTGATTTGATAACACAGGTTATAATAAGATAATGTGAATCCCTTTGAAGCGAACGGCAGTGACCATATTCTTACAAGTAAACCATAATGATTTGATAACACAAGTTATATTAAGATAATGTGTATCCCTTTGAAGCGGATGGCATTGACCATATTCTTACAAGTAAATCATAATGATTTGATAACACAGGTTATAAGATAATGTGAATCCCTTTGAAGCGAACGGCAGTGACCATATTCTTACAAGTAAACCATAATGATTTGATAACACAGGTTATAAGATAATGTGAATCCCTTTGAAGCGAACGGCAGTGACCATATTCTTACAAGTAAACCATAATGATTTGATAACACAGGTTATAAGATAATGTGAATCCCTTTGAAGCGAACGGCAGTGACCATATTCTTACAAGTAAACCATAATGATTTGATAACACAAGTTATAATAAAATAATGTGAATCCCTTTGAAGCAAACGGCAGTGACTATATTCTTACAAGTAAATCATAATGATTTGATATTATATAATAGTTCTGGGAGATGAAGTTTTATGAAACTACACGTCGGTGTATCATATTTCATTCATGTTAAGGTAAATCACCGCCGTGCTTGTTCGTGTTATCTCCTGATTTTTTGCTGTATGTTAAGCCCGAATGTCAAAACGGTTGTATAACAACACAGACATCTCATGAGTGTCATTAAAATGGATTGAAACTGTGATATAGATGTAGCTAAAAGTCAGAATATGATTGGAGTTACGTTTCGTTTTTGTCTGCCGCGGCAATATTGCAGCAATACAAAGACAATTTAACTAAAGCAAGTAGAATGTTATTTGTCTTTTGAAGAAAAAATATCATTTGTTTTATTTTGTTCCATGAACGTAGCGTTCATTCAGAAATATGTTCTTATTGAGCCGTTTTTAACTTTGGTTAAACCTCCAAAAACTTTATATGAGAAAGATTGTCAGTTACTTGCGGAAGGACGGTGATGGATGAAATAAATCTGAGGTCATCATCCGTCAATAAATCTGGATATACCACATACAGCCTAAAATGTGTTGAAAATGGCGTTAAACCCAATTTAAATTGAATTTGTTACCTGACATTATACTATACAAATTATAGATCAAATCAGATGGCAATGCATGAAGCAACATTTACATTTATGATGAGCTTGCAGTTTACATAACACCATCAATATTATAACGATGTAAGCCCCCCATTGAGTCTTTTTCTTTATTCTATAGTAAATAAAAACAGTTTGAAGGCTTGTCATTCATACAGAAACCCATATTTTATTGTTTGTCAACCTTAGCTCAGCAGATTAGTTAAAAATCATTCACATTGTGATACAAGCACCAAAATTGGCATACAGACTCCTCTGGGGCTACTGACTATAACAAGTCCGTTAACCGTCTGAAAACTCAAAATGGCGGCCATCATGAAAAATTAAGTAGTAGGTAATTAATGCCGTTTTGTCATATAAATTTACATACATGTAGGTCGTCGAATGAAATGCTTTTGATGCGAAATCAAATGTTTGATGCAATTTAAAAGCCAAATTTACTAATAGTTTGCAAAATGAAGTTTATAGGGTTTATAGGAGTCAGTTTGGCGGGACTTCAGTTGGGCTATTTGTTTTTCATAAACCATGTGGGTCGCAGAGTCGGCATTGCAACGAAACATCGTAAACATGATCATCATGGTGTGTTGGTTTATGCGACATGTTTATTTAGTGACTGTCATCCTGTTTCTAGCCCCTGTGCCTCGCTTTGACCGTGTTACAGCTTTTAGATTAGAGGACCAATAAATGTCATACACAATGTCTGTCCTTATGTATTTTGAGGACCATGTCTTGTATTACATATTCGTGATATGAGGTTCATAGAGGTATTGAATTAATCAAAGCTGAACAGGCGATATAATGATGGCATTAGTCCATAGTTTTGTATCAGGAGCTGTAACACGTGTCTCAAGGATTGACGTAACTTCTCACTGCTGTCGTGTTTATCACTGACAGCCAATGCAACAGAAAAAGGCTGATTCTCTTGCAGAAAGAATTCCTATAGGTCTCATTCTATGGACTGACCATGAAGAATAGCCGACACTCACTGTCCTCTCTGTTGCTTTGAATTACCATTTGCTGATTCTGGTGTTTGTCGAAAGAAGTCTACCTTGTTCTTCTTATTTGGCTTGTAGAATGTACACTGTTCTGCATTTTCTAACCCTTTCAGGAATTCATTAGAGCAAACCTCCTTCTCATAGTTTGTGGAAATAGTTTCAGCAGCACTTGGATCGGCACCGTTTTTACCAAGTGCAAGCAGTTCTGCAGGAACAGGGTTGTCTATATCCGTCATCATATTGCTCAGTATATTTTCTCAAATAATACTCTGTGTTTGTTCTGTCTGTTTATGATAACTGATATGTCCATTGGCATCTTTGGCTTCAGATGCTACTTCGTATTGAGCAACCAGGCGGCTAGCTTCAGGACCCAGCTACAGTCACACGGGAAGCAGATAGGCGTAATTCTGCTAGTCCACAATGGCTACTGTCCATCCGCAGTTTTGGAGGATCCAATGGACTTCAGTGCAGCCATCTCAATATGTAGACCTCTAAACATGATGGCAAACTTGACTTAACTATACTGCTTAGAACAATGTCACTGCATCTGCTTTGGCAATTGCTACCACGCACATTGGCTGGTGGAAGCAATGCAAACTTCAAATGCTAAGCCTCTTTCCATGGATGTATGGTGGGCTGACAAAGCAGTTAATGTTGGCATTGCCTTCAAATTGTTCCATGATGTTGATACTCTCTAACAATTCATACTCGCATGTCAATAGCAACTGGAGAAATCTGTATCCAGGTCGGTAAGTCTGTCAAATTTTAGTGGAGCAAGTTTCTTTTCCGTGAAGAAATAAGTTGAATGTGGTGAATGAGTCGGGAAATTCCGTAAACCTCTTCACTTTGCTTATTATAATTAATTCGCGTTTTTCACCTTCATTGTCTGAAAGATGGAAATGCTTTTTCCATGAAAAGAAGTGGATGCTGTCGTTGTGGTTGGGTTATGGACAATGTTGTCCATAGCAGCCACGGTTGGCAGCCCTTTTCTATGAATGTATGGACAAACAAATACTTTTTTATGTATCTGCTGACATATGCATCTATTTGTGCTAATATTTCAAGTACTTGATAATATGGAAAACCTTTGAATACCTGTGAAATTCTGCTCCTCCCAGTACCTTGCAAAGCAGTTATATTGTATAAGTTGATCCATGGTCAGGTCAGTTTGGATACTCCAAATCTTAGTTGAGATTTGATATAAACTCCATGACATGATATGCAACTAAATTTTTGCATAAAATGACTGCTATAAACATAGTCCAATCAATCACTCGGTGCCATTTATGTCCTTTGCGATCTGTACACTATCCGGATAACTGAAAGCCCGTTGTTCTTGACTCGGCTATGTCGCGCTGACACATCCTGTTGATTCAGATACGGCTTTCTAACCGGTACTACATCTAACTATACTTACGCTAATGCTCATGGGGCTCATAAGGTAGCAAGTGGGACATTACAATAAATGCAATGAAGTTAACATTATGCCCTGGTTGTGACTTGCCAGTCACCCATAATCTTCTCTGAATGACTCAAATAAGTTTTATTTTGCACATTTGACTTCTCCATGACAGTAAAAGTCATATTTGATCTTAACATTATTAAAATTGGACTATCTAGTCAAATTTTATAGTAAAAATAGTGTTTTTTTTATCACAAAATGGCGGCCATCTTGAAAAATGGCGGCCATTTTGAAAATTGAAGTGCTTAACGGGCCTTTTCAAACAAGTAGTCCATCATGTGTACCCATACCATTTTTGGTGCTTGTATCACAATTTGAATGATTTTCCTGAATTATTGACTTAATCTGCTGGGCTACCTCTGTACTACCGAAATATAATGATAAAAGTAGGGGCCATGTACCGTCCAAGAGTTTATTTTCTGTTCAGTGTGTACACTGTTAACAAGGTGAAAATAGATTTCCAAATTCATGTATTCATAGCCCAACTTCCAAGCATCAATTATTTGTTCTTAATTCACAATTCAAACATGACAATGCTTTCAAATTGTTCATAATACATCAATAATGACATTCAAATACAAAACAGCATAAAAATAAGGAAAATGCAGGTTTCAAGAAGAAGAAACAATGATTATCTATAATTTGGAAAACAACGGGAGCATTTCCTGTTTGCAATGGTGGTACTATGCCTATAAAATGTTATGCAATTGTTAAAATGTCATTCCAGTAAATTATTCATAGGCAATTTTATTCTGAAAAATAAAACATGATGAAAATGTTACTTGGAAAATGTCACAACTTCCTATTAAAAGCATTTGCTTATAACTTACATTATAACTTACATTGGACTACATGTAGTTTGTGAAAATAAATACACTTCAATAATTGATATGCTGTCAAAACTTGTTTTTCTTTAACTAACTATAAAGTCTAGAGTGTGTTGGCTAATGCACAATTTCAGCCTATACGACAGTTGAAAATGTCACATTTTTTGCTGGGTTTGAGATAGTGTTCCATATCACCATGGAGACGTCGCTATATAGCTGGAAGGTCTGCTTTTAAGATAATGGTGTTGTCATGATTAGTCATAACATTGTGACATTATCGTTAGCTATAAACCTTTTTCGGAGAGTATGGTAGCAACACACTCGCAAATAATACACGTAAAGAGATTTATGTGGCAAGCATTGACTTTAGCGCTGTATATTTTGTATAAGTTCTACATTTTGAATGGAAAAGAAGAATGCCATATATTTTAAATTTTAACGGGATTAAGTGTTATACGTTGTCTAATAAGAATTAAACAACAAAGTAGAAGTAATCTTTATCACCGCTTAATTGCAAACCCTTAAATATCAGGTTTTACCACGATGTTTTATTATTTTTTAATAGTTATAATAGCATATGTCTGCAGCATTGTATCTCATGATGCCATTTTGTCGTTTTTAAATAGAGAAATAAATAAACGATCGTTACATATATATACACTAATGCATATCGTTTTACGTATTGCCCACACCTTCATATACATATATCGCATATAAGCAGCACCCACACATACAACTATTTGAAGTGTTTGAAATTAAGTGAAATAATTCTATGTGCAAGATTTTATGATATACACAAAACTCGTTCATGTTCATTTCTGGGGATGAGACGGATGTGTCCTTTGAATGAAATTGCTCTTGTTAGACATTCATACTCCAAGTTTTTTTACTGCCGACACTAAAAATACCAGATGACATTCTGTGATATTGGTAAATCAGACCTTTGTAACTTCACATAATGCTTACAATACAAAAGGCAAATTATTATCTAGATCAATACAACACACATCGGTGTAACAACATCACCAGTTATAGAGGCAACTGGTGAAACAACAGTTTAATAGTTGTATTAATAATGGTGTATTACGTCCAGACACGCGAAAGACGTTTATATGTTTTTTTCAATTGTAGAAAAAAACAACGAAATATAAGCAATTTGAATAGTAGAGAACAGCATTGCCCATTACATCTGGCATGCATCCCATATGGTTTATATTCACAAATCAGGATTTGATAGTGAATTTAATGTACTTTATATTATATAATTCAATGCAACTAACCCATCCTGGTAAATATTCTTCTCTTAAATACATAGTAAATATTTTGCAATCGATTATATGACAATATTTATTCAACAATCATCACTTTATTATGCGAACATGTTTTTAAGAAGATATATGCGTTATGCCTATAAAGTCTATAGAGTGATACGTATAAAATACAATTCTATGTACTTTATTTTATATAATTCAATGTACTTTATATCATATAATTCAATGCAACTAACCCATTCTGATAAATATTCTTCTTTGAAATACACAGTTAATATTTTCAAATCGATTATATGACATGCTTTATGCCTATAACGTCAAAGACATTATAAGTACCCTATATCAAGTAACCTTATCAGTTATATGACAAATGACCTTGTTTAATTGATTGGGCGACGACGGAAAGAACTTGGAACTCGTTTAGTTCAGACCTGAAAGGTATGTAGTACATTTTCGTTAAGCTCTGACCTGTACATTTTCATTTAGTTCAGACCTGAAAGGTACGTAGTACGTTTACGTTAAGCTCAGACCTGAAAGGTATGTAGTACAGTTTCGATTAGCTCTGACCTGAAAGGTATGTAGTACATTTTCGTTTTGCTCAGACCTGAAAGTTATGTAGCACATTTCTGTTTAGCTCAGACCTGAAAGGTATGTAGTACATTTTCGTTTAGCTCAGACCTGAAAGGTATTTAGTAAATTTTCGTTTTGCTCAGACCTAAAAGGTTTTTAGTACAATTTCGTTTAGCTTTGACCTGAAAGGTATGTAGTACATTTTCGTTTAGCTCAGACCTGAAAGGTATTTAGTACAGTTTCGATTAGCTCTGTCCTGAATGTTATGTAGCACATCTTCGTTTTGCAGCTTTTGATTATCTTTTTAAATATATATAAATCTGAGCATATTTAAGTTCTACATAATAAACATAAAACAATCCTGCCGTTGCAAATTTTATAATATGACGAAAATAAAGCGAGGTCGGCCCAAGTATAAGCTCATCTGTGGCGGTTTTACTACCGACAGTATTCAGGTGGTTTTACTACCGACAGTATTCAGGTGGTTTTACTACCGATAGTAATCAGGTGGTTTTACTACCGACAGTAATCAGGTGGTTTTACTAAAATATTTTATTTTACTTCGGTTGTGAAAGTTATTACAACATAGGCAAGTCACGATCGAATCTTCATGGGTAGAACCAGTACTAAGGATATACGGATAAAGAATCATGCTCAAGGACATTACACATATCCGTGGAGGAAAATCGAACCCACGACCCTTTGGCCTTGGGACCGATGATCTATCACGTGACCACGCGCACCACATACAGGTGGTAATACTGTTGTCAGTTCTAATCCGATATACACACTTAAATGTACTTACTAGTTATGTTAAGAAGAATACATGAAAGGAACTGACAATCAGCCGGAAACACCACCGTAGAACGATCAGATGTATAAGACGCCACCGAGGACCATATACCTTGTCACTGGGTGCATCCTACCTCGCAATTCCCCCGTCGTCACACCATAATATTGGACGGGTCATATTACACTGATATCAGGTCCAAAATACATATGTTATTGTCTTTTTTTCAAAACACTGGGGAAAGAACCTCAACATATTATATAATATGTGTGGATCTGTGATACAATGGTTGGATCCCTTCTATGGCTCGTGTGTAAATAATGCTTACTGTGGATAATTTGTTAAGAGCATTTGTGCATTTTAAACGATCTCCTCTCGCTTCTTTTGTGTGTATGTATTGTATTTATTTCAATTATTAATATGTCGCATGCATGCTATATCTCCTCGAAGACTTATATTGTCTGATTCCTTTGACAGTTTGTATGTAATTAGTTAAATAAAGGCATATTATTCTAAAGGACACATGTGGATATCATTGCATCAAATAGGATATATGACCACGATATAGAGTTTGTTGTATTGCTA
>CM055910.1:34449008-34756508 GCA_029582155.1 Panopea generosa | reverse complement strand
AGCTGTAAAATGTGAAGTACGTAGTAGTTATTGAAAGAACATGAGCCAAAATATGTGTTTGATGTGCACTGATCCAGTTTCTTTTATTTGTGTAGGTAGGTAGCTATTGTTTTTTTTGGTGCCAGATTATGATTTTACAGAGTCATTTCAAACAAAACATTGACAGAAATCATGAAAAAAATCAACGCTTTCAAAGTCAATAAAATATTGAGTAGCGGCAATTTTGAATGAGTAGGTAGGAGCACGGCATGACATTTCTAAAATGCAATTTGAGTCATTTTTTTGTTAATAATACGTGATGACATTTAGGATAAAAAAACATTACAACATGTTTAAGAAATATATTAATGTATAATTCTACAAAACATCGAAACATACAAAATTGATTATCCGGACGTAATACGCAATTGAGAAATGCACCGCCGGGCGGCAACAAATTAATTTTTATTATCATAAACAATCTCAAATATTGACAATAGAACTAATGTGCATAAACACGTGATCACTCATGGCGCATGCTCTCGGGTACGTGTTAGCTAGTTTAAAACTAAATAACTAAGTTTAAACTAAAAACTAATAATACACAAACAGTTATGCACTTGATATAGAAGTGTATGGTAGCACAGAGGTCAACTAAATGCAATAACACATGGATTAGCTCCAGGATTAAAAAAAATAATTCCAATTTATAGTAATTTTCTTTACGGCAGTCCGAAGAAAGAATTTTTAATATTATGGTTTGGGCATAAAATACACCAAAACATCCGTGAGTATGGAACAGGTTAGTGATATAGGTAACTCTGTTTTCCGCAATCTTCATGCGCTGTTGTGATATGCGGGAGTAAAGTATAGTTCATAGTAATGTTTTGTTCTGTTCATAATAAAGACATGGGCAGGAATACATTCTTCTTAAAATAGTAAGATACTCCATCTGTTAATACACGTTATAGAGTAAATAACTTCGGTTCGAACACTCTGTTGATTACCTCTTTCAGCAATAAAAAAGGTTTAAATGCATTATATATATTGCTGCAAAAGCATTAAATGCAAACATAAATATTTGATTTTGATTATCCGAATTAAAATGTGTCCGAAACCTATGTCATATACGAATGAGTGTGTTCAATGCAACATTAGGTATAAACGAACTGCCACCTTTTGTCCAATAAATTAAACAGACATAGACATAATGAATTAAAAGGGAAATGCGCCATTTTGGATTGTGAGTTGCGGATGGTCACTAACCAAGCCCGGTAAGGTGCGGCCATGAGCCGTGTTGGGAAGGCGCATACTATTCATTTTGTTCCCTTTAATGACGGCCATAGCTCCAATTAATTTGTCTGCTAAGATATTACCGAATTTGGTTAGTTATATAGCGCAGCGTGGTTAGAAGGCATGGACTATTTGAATAGAATATGCTCATAAATTGTCTCTAATATCACACTTACTATACAATTAACTGTAATAGTTTATAAATTTCACTTATATACTTTAAACTACATACAATGTAGAAGAATATTTCTAAATGGTATGAAGTTTATACATTTTCACAAACATAAACATCGCTATCACCTATGTCATACTGGAAATAGTTCAAGCAAAGGGAGGTAATATAGAAGAGATGGAAGTATCTCTTATATTCAACAAAACAACTTGAAGCAGGACCAAAATGAATGCTGTCTCGGAGAAGAAAACCTTCATGGCAATGCTCCTGACATGTTACGGAACGATATAAATAAGTTCTAATGGATTTAATTACATAGCGCATGCGCTGGGACACGGGTCAGTGCCTACGCGCCTTCTAGTGGTAACACAATGCGTATTATTTGAATTCAAACCTATTGGAAAAAAAATGCCAATTGTTTTACATTTTATTAAAAAAAGATACAACTATTGAATCATTGAATCGTGAGAGCATTTCCAGTACTGTAGCCGGACATTTAAAGTCGAGGATGTCATTTCTCGTTTTTCTTGTTATTTGATACCGATTTTTAAGCGTTTAAGGGGGACCATTTTAGTGCAAATGGCGACCAAGATAAGAATACAGTTTTCATATGATGATTGATTGATTGAATATTAAGCGTCATTTTTATGCAATCGAAGGCTAACAGACGATCAGTTAACCTAACCACTGTTTCCTGGGATTAACCAGTACTCGAGCTATCCCATCTCCACAAGTAACTGATAACTTTCCAACTTGAATCAGCGGTGAGTGACGAATGATAAAGAGACACAATGTCGTATATCTATCATCAAGGAAACTGTTGCCGGTGGGGATTCGAACTCACGACCCCTGGATTGATAGTCAGACGCATAACCGACTGAGCCAATCGAAATAAACACTATGGAGACTGACGTACCATATATTTAAGTTGTTCAGGTAGATCTTCTTTCTTTTCTTTTTTTGTGACATGACCATGCAATAATCATGCTTAAATGTTTCATTGTTTTTATAATTGGCTCCTCTACTTGCGTCAGTGTTGCTACGGCAATGGTTTTATTAACATGTAAACAATAGCAAAGAAATATGTGTTAATTTTCCAGCAGTGCATGCACTGCATCTTTCACGAGGTGTGCAGTCGTGTAAAATTCAATATTTGGATTTCCCCGCAGGCGTCATCATTTAATGAAACACTAAACGTCATTTGTTACACGCACACAGTGTAAAAGTTGATATTATGATTGTCAGTTGCTTTTGATTAAAGTAAGAAACTAACCGTTATTTGTACGTAAAATACATTTTCTCGACGCGGTATAATGCCTACGCTTTGAGTTAATCTGAAATGAAAATGGCGGAACTTTTGACATGTGATGAAATTTGTCTTGTCCACGTAGAGCATCGTGTTTGCAATATATGATTTCAACGTGAACCAAAAGACGCTTTTATGCTAACACGTATATTATTTTAGCCGGGCTTTATGCCTAAGACATAACCCTACTTATGTCACCGTCCGTGATCAAGCTTTGCAGTTTTGATAACCGCCAAAATGATCGTACGCGACAGGGACTACTTTTAAGTCCTCGACTTTCATTTTTTCATTTGTTTGATATAAGCAAGCAGAAAAAAATCAAACATAAAAAAATATATTGCCGACTCAATATTATATTATTTTGCATAAAATCAACCAAACGCTACAATAATACCAAACACTTCAGGAGGGTGTATGATTATTTGTTAAAGCTCGGCTGTCAGTATTTTTAAGTACTATCACATTGTTTCCATTGTTGTTCTGGGGTAAAATAATAGTGCTATAAATATTTTCAAGCATATGAATATAAGTCACGACCTTGCTATCGAAATATAAATCTCACATGTATTCATCAATACATTTGCATGAAAATGTGATGAGTTTTTATCAATAGCTTGAATTACATGCGAGCAAAAACAAAGAGAGCCCACACAAAAACAAAGAAACCCAGTAGTATACAATGGAAAACATCGCAATTACAAAAAAACTAGCATCTTCTCCTCAAATGCGTTTGCCATACTCATGAATGAATTGCTCATGCTGTATTTTCATGAATATTTAATGAATGACATAAAATTATATTCGATTACTGAGACATGCTTATGATTTTTTCACTGACGTCGTGAACTAATAGCAGATACAGATACAAGCATTGCCCTCTGCACTGAGATTTTGATATGTTTTTCTAATTATGCATTTGCATGAATACATGATAATAAACTATTAAATGCTTTAATATGTATGCAGAGTGTCCTCCATGGTCTAGTGGTTTAAAGTGTCGTCTTAAGGTGACTAGCATCTCACCACTGAAATAATAGGATTTGATTTGAGTTCTGTTATCAAAATTATGTAAACAAGTTTGTCAGTTACTTGCGGAAGGACTGTGGTTTTATTCATATTCATTCTGGGTTCTTCCTCCACCAATAAAACTAGATATGACAAATATAAACTGAAATTTGTTGAAAATGGCAATAAACCCATTTTTTTAAAAAAAGAAGCTCCATAGATAACTGCTTTACTGACGTCACACTACGAAAGCCGTTTGTAGAACTACACAATCAACAACAACTGTTTTGGGGATAATATTGCCCCATGTACATTAGATGCAGATGGTGCTATTTCATGAACAATTTTATGATATTTCTTGAACCGTTTGGATATGCCTACTTAATTTAGAATTGAGAGCGATCTCACCCATACGCAGTGCAGCATAAACTGTAACTACATGTTACACGGACCGCCGTTATTGAAACGTAATTGGCATTAATCTCTCATGCTGGATTTTCATGAATACTTGATGACGTGTCATTAATTTCCATGAATAGAGATGGCTGACAATTTCCACAACAACTCTTATGCGTTCAATGCACGATCTATGATGATTAGAAAGGAATATATCAGAGGATAGCCATGGTAATATACGTGGGCGCCAGTAAATAGTTTGTTGTTTGCATATTCGTGAAACATCTTGATAATTTTTTTGTTGCATGGAAACGTTGGGCGCTTTTAGTGCTACTCGTAAAACGCATGCTTAAGTTAGCACAAGGGTTGCTGGATGGGGTCTGCTGTTTCATTTCTTGATGGCGTTCTGACAAAACATTCTGACATACAGTGTTATGGCCAAGCAAGCTTCAAAACAATGACCTTTTCAGTGAGGCGTAAACGGCCCTGAGACATCGTCTTAGACAATGTTGTCGCATAGGTCATTCGTATTTTCGAATAAGGTTAGTGCAGGAGTGTATCAAGTGCCTTCTTATTCCAAATCTGTAAACACTTGCCACCTTTATGCTCGAGTATTGGTTAACCTTTAAGAATCCCAGGAACAGTGGTTAGGTTAACTTATCGTCTGTTGGTCCCCTATGGGAAAACATTGACGCTCAATATTCAATCAGTCAATTAACCACCTTTATGCATTAATGTGACACTATGTTGTTGTAAAACTTGTAACAAAGGGTGTTCGTGCTTATTGATGGTGATTATATAGTCCTAAAGAGTCTTCAAGAAAGAAATATGATTAGATTAAATACAAAAAAACTTTGGTATGTTATAAAAAGGGGTTTAACGCCGATTTCAACACATTTCAGGTTACATGTATAAATGACATACCAAGTTTAATTGGTTTGAGGTAGACATCAGAATGAAACAGAATGAGTAGAACCACCGTCCTTCCGGAAGTAACTGGCAAACTTTCTCACATGCAGTTTTTGTAGCGAGTAAGACTCGAACCTACGAATGTAATTGATCTTAAGATGGCGCATTAAGAACACTCGGCCCAAGAGGTATGTTAAGGGCAAAGAGCGAACCCGTGACCGTAATCTTAATGACACTTGTTAGCTAAGACATTAAAAAATCTGAGTGGTGGTCTAAAAGTTAAACTTTAGAGTTTTATATAAGATGCAAAATTATAATTTGAATTGTTAAGAACAAGGCCATTAATGACTATAAAGATACTGTATAGAAGTGAATGCAATGTAGCAAATATCTGATTAGCAAGTAAATGAAACAAGTGCTTGCTGCATTTACTTTCAATCAAAGTGCCAATCAATATAGATTAATACTTCACGTGTCAATATACAAGCCAATGCAAATAACACTAAAGTGACTCTTATAAATGATAAAAAATTGTCAGTTCCGTGTCAATCTGATGACCTGTGGTGACATCACCAGTTGTTATTTCTATGATTCCACAAAACAACGGCGTCTGGTGTGAGATCTTACGATAATTTGCACTATTTTCAAAATGGCGGACTCTAAACTGATTTTATCACAACAAATCTCTGCACCATATTTTGAACCAGGCGGGGAACAAAGACAAATCAAAGTGAATGCAATAATAGATATATGCTGTTATAAAACTGTAATTGCTTCCGTCTATGTCTGCCTGTATTGAATAACGTGTTGGCTGTGAATATGCAATGTTAACGAACTCAACATGTACTGTAGTACAGGGTTAAACGAATGTTTATACGTGTTTTACAAATGTATACCGAACAATGCTACTGTTTCTTCTGCATGTCAGAGTATCTATATAAATTATTCCTTCTATTCATCAGGAACACCTTTTGAATGTTCATGTATATTACAATACTATACACCCACAGCACATTTCAACAATCTGTAATTAAATCTGCCTTATAATCAAGCGATGAAAGGGTACACAGACAATCGATTTACGTTATCATGGCGAGCTGATAGCTTCTCTAGAGCAATACATCTGTTTATTGTATATACCATGCCAGCTATATACATATACAATTAAGATGTATGTACCGTGTAGCTGCATGTACCATACAGGTGTATATACCTTGCAGATGTATGTACAATGCAGCTGTATATACCGTGGAGCTGTATATACCATGCAGATGTGTATACCATGTAGTTGTATATACCATGTAGCTGTATTAACCGTGCAGCTGTATATAGCATGTAAATGTTTATACCATGCAAATGTATATACCATCTAACTGTATAAACCATGTAGCTGTATAAACCATATATCTGTATAAACCATGTGGCTGTATATATCATGCAACTGTATATACAGTGCAGCTATATATATCATGCAGATGTGTTTACCGAGCAGCTGTATATAACATAAATCTGTATATTACATATAGCTATATATATGACCTAGTTGTATATAACATGCAGCTGTATAACATATGATACATATGTATAAAATATGCAGCTGAATATACAGTGCAGTTTCATACATATATCGCATTCAGCTGTATATACACTGTAGCTGTATATATGAAACAGCCGTATATAATAAGCAAATGTATATAACATGCAGCTGTATATATGTTGCAGTTTGATATATGATACAGCTGGATATCTGATTCAGTTGTATATATCATGCAGTTGTATATATGATTCAGTTGTATATATGATTTAGTTATGTGTATCATGCAGATGAATATATGATGCAGTGCATATTTGATATAGTTGTATATAACATGCAGCTGTATATATGATGCAGCTGTATATTTGATATAGTTGTATATAACATGCAACTGTATATATGAATGATACAGATGTATATAGCAAGTAGCTGTATATATGATGCAGCTGTATATTTAATTCAGTTGCATATAACATACAGCTGTATATACGAATGATACAGATGTATATACCAATCAGCTGTATATATGATGCAGCTGTATATTTGATTCAGTTGTATATAACATACAGCTGTATAAAACATGCAGCTGTATATATGTTGCAGTTGTATAAATGATACAGATGTATATCTGATTCCGTTATATATATTATGCAGCCGAATATATGAATGCTACGTATGTATATACCAAGCAGATGTATATCTTATTCAGCTGTATATTTGATTCAGTTTTATATAACATGCAGCTGTATATAACATACAGCTGTATATATGATGCAGTTGTATATATGATACAGCTGTATATCTGATTCAGTTGTATATAACATGCAGCTGTATATACCAAAAAGATTCACCTATATATATTTTATTCAGGTGTATATAACATGCAGCTGTATATATCATGCAACTGAAGAAAAGACGTCATTTCTGTATATCCAATACAGTTATAGCATTAACGCTTTGTCAATAAATTCACCTTAACTGTGTTAGCCGTCATGACGATACCCCCTTAAAACACAACTGCCGCAGACGGACAGTTTGTTGTTTGTTTTGTTAAAGATTCGCAAAGTGTAATTAGTCTATACCAGTCCCTGGTATCTCCCGAATCATGTATGTTCAACCTCAATGGAAAAGTGCATGTTCTAGTTGTAGAGCATCGAACCTAAGACCAAAGGGTCCTGGGTTCGATCCTTCCCCACGACTATGTTGATGTCCTTGAGCAAAACACCTTTTCTTGCATATGCTAAGTGCTGATTCTACGCAGAAATCCTTCGAACGTGATTTGTATATGTTCCAAAATCGAAGAAATAATAAAGGAGCAGTGAATTTTATACCTGTACCACATTTCCTAACAAATTAACGCGTGCCAAACTGTGAGGTCATTCAACTTTCCCTGAAACAACAGACCAATCAACGTGCTCAAATCTTATTGCTTTGTAACGGTTCGTTATACAGTCTAGTATTTGATTCAATATCCGACAAACCATCCGCAATGCCATCATTCAGATGAAAAATTTACAATTTGAAAATTAATTGGCAATCTGATTGGTTAAAAAATAGGCTGATCACTAGTTGAAAACTGAACATTAGCGCATGACTTACTTGCACTCGATCCAAGTCACTTTGAAGAACATTTAAATCATTCTTTGAGACAAACTCCATTATTGAAAAATGAACCTTAGCCCAGTGTTAGATTTAGAGGAAATGCGAAGGTCAATTGCTTGATGAATTGACTCCGTCTGTTAGAAGACATTTAAGATTGATAGATGAACCAATTGATTGTGTATAACATTTTAGTAGCAGCAGTATCAGTAACACTGGCGACTTGTAATAGTTGTGAAATGTATTGTATTCATACCAAATGTAAAACAATCAATTTTGAGTTAAAGGAGACTACAACAGCACCACCGATCTCTGTACGTAACATGATTATGCCAAATATAAAATTATTAAAAAAATTAAATTGAACAGGTTTTTTAATCGAGGAAAATTTTCACCTCATATGACATGGTCAAGATACAAACAAAATCAAGTTCAATATTAACAGCAAATCGATCAGCACGTCTACTTCCTGTTATGTGCGTGAGTGTGCGAAAGCATGACTATAAAATATTATGTGAACGGAGCTCAGGGTTAAGTTTAACTCTACAGTGTAAGTCTGCACTCTTGGTCACGTTAAAGTACATGACTTAATTGTTTCTGCATTGTAATTGATAGTACCATCAAGAAACATGGTTGAAGTTTCAAGGTTGTAAGTTGAATATTTAATGGGGCTGTGGAATCGATCCCACCATCCGCCTTTACTTGTTCCGAGGCATCTGTATCACTAAGACCTCGATAAAGCGTTTCTATATGAAACCTTTTAGTGTGCTTAACTTTAAGACCAAAACGGCTACATTGCACATCGTTCTCAATTAAAATTCAATTTCATGATTTATTGATATGGTGCGTGATATTTTACTACAGTTGGCAGATTGTTTCTAAATACGTCGAAGCAATATATATGTTAATTAAAGAGACGAACAAATGCAGAAGTAGGGATTAGCATGGATGGTTCTCGAGTTGTACATGTCGACTTCAAGTCAATATATTATTATTAAGCGACAGACAGACAGAGAGACAGACAGAGAGACAGACAGACAGAGAGACAGACAGACAGACAGACAGACAGACAGACAGACAGACAGACAGACAGACAGACAGACAGACAGACAGACAGACAGACAGGCAGGCAGGCAGGCAGGCAGGCAGGCAGGCAGGCAGGCAGACAGACAGACAGACAGACAGACAGACAGACAGACAGACATGCAGGCAGGCAGGCAGGCAGGCAGGCAGGCAGGCAGGCAGGCAGGCAGGTAGTTATTTTAAAAACGAGACAACACGGTATACTGTAGTAATGACAGTATGCAGTAACCAACCAATCGATATTGAATTGAAAAAGTGAGAAAAAAATGTTTATAGATCTACCTACTGAAATAAGAACGTGTCCTACTGTGTAAACATTCTGTACATGATTGTGAGATATAGTTTCTATTTTTACAAATCATACAAAGGACGACAATTCATCGTTCACGTAATGATTTCATAATGAAAATGCATTAGGTTTTTTATTTGTTTGTTTGAACGTTTAGCGTCTTTTTATGTCATTGAAGGCTAACAGAATTAACCTAACCACTCTTTTCTGGGTCCTGGAAGATTAACCTGTACTTGATCACACCAATTTCATAATGTAACGGATAACCTGTCCACTTAAATCAGCGGTGAGAAACGAATGAAAATGAGACGCAATGCGGCGAATGTGGCCGGGTAGGGTTTTGAACTAACGACTCATGGACTGGTAGTGAGTTAACCGGAACCGGCTAAGTTTATGGTCTATTGGATCCAATCCACAATCAACAAAGTAAACATTTTGTGTTGACCATCCATACTTAACAGAGAATCAACCGGTTGAATGACTCGAAAACGAATGCACTCAATATATATTTATTTTATTTCGATTATGAAACAAGTTCTTACAACTTAGACAAATCACGCTCGAAGTATTCCTGGATAGAACCAGTAATAAGCATATGCGGAAAAGGTGTCTTGCTCAAGGACGCCACACATAGCCGTGGCGAAGGATCGAACCCACGACCCTCCGACCATGGGTTCGGTGCTTTACCACTAGACCACATGCTCCACAAAAGTTAATTTTAATACCGGTAACTTTTTACCTTTAATCATTAAAATTCGATACCTAGTCGGATCCTTTGTGCTCTTAAAATAGGAACAAATGACCCAAAGTTATAAATCTTTGTTCTATACTCGATTAAATGCTAGATGTAAACAATTAAAAAAAATAAAACAACAAAAACAAAAACTTGTAAAATCTACTTTTTTTTGGCCAAGTTTCAAGGATGGGTATGTTTTTGCGGAGGAAATGACAAAAATTATGTACGGTAACATTTGCTTTTATTTCTGATATTGCATAAATTCTATCCAAAGGAAAAAAAAAATGACAAAAACTATAGAAATCGTCTTTAAGAATTCAAGCTCAAATCGAAATCGTACGACTCGTTACAACAAATCAAATGTGAATACCCGCACCCTTTCTACCTCAAATCAACATCAGTACTTTCAAATCCGAGGCTAAGTCAATCGTTTAAGCTTTAATTTGTGTGTGTGTTTTTTTTATTGATTTTGGAAATTGTGTTAGAGTACGAATTAAGGTAGTATTTCGAAAAATGTTTTATAACATCGGGGCCAGGAAATTGTCTTTGAATACGCATTTGATTTGAGCATGAAATTTTGTTCTATAACCTCGGGACTAAGTATCTATAAAGCCTTCCAAAATGGGTAAACAGGCATAGTACCACCATTGGAAAAAGGAAGTGTTTCCGCATAATGGCGGTTATAAATTATCCTTGTTTCTTTTTCTTTAAAAATGCATTTCCTTACTTTAATGCTCATTTTTTTTTTATTTGAATGATATTATTGATGTATTTTGAACATTTTGATAGCATTGTCATGTTTTAATTGTGAAAGATTGATGCTTGGAAATTGGGGTATGAATACATGCTCTCGGAAGTCTACTTTCATTATGTCAACAGTGTTTACACTGAGCAGAAGAAATATCTTATGTGACACATAACCCCTACATTTTCCATCATATTTTGGTAGTTCAGAGGTTGACAAACAGTAAAATGTAAGTTTCACTTCTTTCATTTGGGTTTCTCTATAAATGCTAAGCCTTCAAACTTTTATTATTTACTATAGAATAAAGAACAAACAATCAATGGTAGGGTTACACCTTCAATCCTAACTGTAACCATAACTACCTCATAAATTGACTAATCGAACAAATTTCAATCAGCTTTCAGTATCTCTGTCAACTATTACATCGATGTGCACATAAAGGACTATTTATTAGAACAATAAACATATCCAAATAGTATCTTTAATATTTTGATGAAGCAGTTCTCATTAAAATTACGTCTATAGTATACTGAAGTTCAAAAACTTTAAAAATGGTACTAGAAACTTCTTTGCTTGACGCTCAGCATTTAGAGGAGAGTTCTAGGTCTGGGCGGCCCGGTGTCAGTATAATGTGACTGGGTGGGGTATCATACCATGTGTCTGCGGCATGATACTCCAGTGTGACAGCGCTTAGAATACTGTCTCAAGTAGACACCGTCGCGATATGACTGAAAAATTGTTGAAAGTGACGCTAAACACCATACAACTACAATAACAACTACTCAAGTTCAGATGTAGCAGGGCTGTAGTATGGTGGATATATTGTGTTGGCCGCTTACGCCAGAGGTTGCGGGTTCGATACTCCGCTTGACCCGATGTCTTTCAAAATCAACACTCGATACTAATTATAATCAAGCAGGTGAGAGAGCGATTGATATATTAAGCTCTGAGATTTCTTTGCAATCGAGTTAAATAAAAACTGTTCAGATGTTTTGCCAATACGGGGCTAGACAAACTTGGTTGCTTTACCTATAGAGCTGTGAGGTAATTTTGGCAAAACCAAAATTTAAACAGTTACTTTATCAGAGAGTCTTCAATCCACTTCAGCATTTTCTTTCCGTGAGATAAGACCGTAAGCCGGAACATTTAAAACATCAAATGAATGTATTACATTAATAATTTAAGATTTGAAAACGGTTGCCTGTGCTCATTCGCCATACATCCCATGTATATACGGGGGGTTAATGGAGTCTGGAGGAAACGATCAATCAAACACAACAAGTATCGATACAATAAAACAAAACTTAAAACAGCTGTGGACAGAGTGTTGGCCGCTCTCGTCAGAGGTCGTAGGTTATATCCCAGACTCAACCCGATGGCCACTCATGACACAACAATCCGTACCGGTTCTACCCTGGGCATGGACTTTAAAGCGATTCATATAAGATTCGAACGAGCTAAAATAGATCAGTAGGAACACAGTTAACTCACCTGGCGCACGTACCCAGTCTTCGTTGAATATCGACGCAGTTGTCAACACAAGGGCCAGTAGGGTCGAGCCGATACCTCCCCAGCGAAACGGTCTCCACAGCCGGGCTTCCCGAAGGTAAAACTCCTCCCCAAACTTCCGCATATCATGCTGGTTGTCCCCGGTTTTGAATTTCAGGAAATTCTTCATTTTTGTTAACATTTAAACGCAATACGTTACAAGAAAGGAAACAACACTGCTAATGTTCGTCCTGATTATCCATTGAAAAAGTTGTTTTTTTATTTTATAATGGCAATCCTTAACCAACTGCCGCAGAGATTACACGGAAATTTTAGACCCGTAGTAAACACACGCACATACATGTAATCATACACTTTTAGAACATATTCAAAATTTCAAATCTATTTCACTATCTATATAGGCTTAGTTAAAAAAAATGACACACAAATGAGTAATGTACTATTTCCTTTACCTTTTACAAACATAACATAGGATACGACAATACTACGTTTTTCCCAATATACATTTCGTGAATTGTAAACCACTCTTCAAGCTGAATTTACAAACCTACACTAAATATAAGAATAAACACGGCAATTGTCTACCGTCATGTCTTTATATATCCCTTTTTATATTGAATAACCATTCAAAACTGGATTATTATCTCCTTTGTAGCCCAATATCCGATATATCAACTACGGCGCGTTTTAAAATTCAATAAAAGTCGGATAATACGTGTAATAAAGCACCGCAAATTAGGATATTTGAGACAAACTGTATTTTTAACGCTGTTTAGATTTGTCGATATTACCAAAAATCTGTCTCAGTTATATTGAACGAATAGAAAATGCTGATTTTTTTTTTAAATCATTTCGATATGGAAGCTTCTTTTTTTAAATTTAATTAAAGAAAAAAAAAAAAAATAAAAATATAACACAAACAGATTCTCGTCCCAGTAAGAAATGCTGTTTTACCATTTCATTTCTTCGAAGACTGATGTATTGCACTTTCCGTTCTGTTTCATGTCATTTTAATTAATCCTAATTATATTGAATAAGTGTTTGCTTTAACTGATTGTTGTCATGATTTATGTGTCCGCAGATGAACGAATTTTCTATTCCACAGGAATCACAAAATATGTAGTATAGTCATATGTATACACCACCTATTACGTTATTTATTTCGTTTTAATTTCTGAATTCAACAGCACCCGGTTCCTTCATTCAAAACTTTAAATTAGAATTAATTCTCTACTAAAAACTGTTTCACTAAATCCCAGACATCCACGTAACTCAATTTACAATGTTCTATTATATTGAACAAAACCATTACATTCTACACGCTATGATATGCGCTTCACGTAAATATCCATCATCAATAACGGTGAGTCTTTCTGACTTAGATTTACGACAACTATTATCGGAATGCCATTAAGATGTCGTCAAGAAAAAAAACAACATCGAATGCTTTGACATATTCCTGGTCTTAGACATTCCGTCTAGCAGCTCATTACACGAGCGCCATCTCCATCATGATTCTATCAGATACGATTTCATTAAAACCTTCCTGTCACTTGTTGCCTAGCAACGCATCAATACATCAGTCACGTGGAACTAAATTACAACGTGACAATAAATGTATCAGTGCCATTCAGTAAAAAACGTCTGATACACCGAAACTGCTTGTTAATTGATCCCAACAAACAAAAAGCATCGTTATCGGACATGAAGAATTACTCCAAAATGTCTTAAAATAACACTTGAACGTAAAACGGAAGTATAATTTTTCGTCTGTATCTAAATAAAAAACGCGGAATTCTGCATTTTAAAGAATGTACACAGACTGACGGCATCGACACTGCCAGCAGTCAATTCATGGAAATCTGATTCTGGCGTTAATAAAAAAAACAAAACAAACCAGAATCGGTAGGTTTGATTTTCTAGACCGGTTGGCAAAATGAACTTGTCAATAATCGATACAACTTGTTGCGTCTGTCGCGGTTATATTAACTAATGTTCTCAGGGAATGCTTCATTTCAAGTGGGTGGATGTGAATGTAACAGTTGATTAAATACAGCCACTAACCAATTAATTCTGATTGCTGTGATGTATTAATTAGCTTAGTAAACAGTTATTGCTCCTTGTCGCAAATGGTGTTTCTCTGATTAATAGATCTTTTCAAATAGTAAGCGTCTGTGTCACAAATTATTGTGCTCATGTGTGTTTGTTTGAATATTTAGTGTCTTTTTGTGCCACCAAGGGCCAACAGACGATCAGTTAACCTAACCGCTCTTCACTTGGAACCTGGTTAATCAGCACACCCCTCTTTGCAAGTAACTTTTTGTCACTTGAATCAGCGGTGAGAGATAAAGGACAATGAGACACAATGTCGTTTGTAAGTCATTGCGGAGACTGTGGCTGGGCTAGGATTTGAACTCAAGACCCCTGGATTGATAGTCAGACGCGTTATCGACTGAACTAACCGGGCCCGGCTTTGCGCTCATGTGCTAGATAATTTAGTTCAGCAATTACGTACTGATCCATGAACACACACACGAGGTGTTTTTTAAGGTAATTTAACTAAGAAATTACTAACCGACCGCGCTATCCATATGCAGAGCAAATACCCACTGACCCCGTCATATAAATCAATGTCACAAATATGTTGTTCATACGATGATAATTTAGTTTAGTAGATGTTAACTGTTTCAGAAGATATTTCTGTGTCCAATGTTGCATATTCTTATAATATTACTAATTTTGCCATAGTTGCACTATATTTATGAAATAATACATATCTATATTCGATCAAAGCGTAAAGCTCCAATCTGCATATTTGTTTATAATATCATATCATAGAATTAATGTGCTTTTTATGATATCGCATACAACTATGTTACATGTAGTTTATCATACATGTTTCTGTCGTCATATTTGCAATCATATATATGTGACTACCTTTCATGCGTCTCACACCTTCTGGAAATAATGGAAATAAACTTGTCAAACTTGTCAAACTTGTCAAACTTGTCAAACTTGTCAATCTTGTCAAACTTGTCATATACGTTGTCCTGGTGAAGAGGTTTTAGCTAAGCAGATACTGACCAATTCTGTCCCATAATGTATGGTGCATCTGTGACTAACGTCACACATGTATGTGGTACTCTTGTGAAAATATTTTAACTGTCAGTGAGCAAATATTGACGAATTCTGTCACATATGGTGTGACAATAACAGAGTTAATTTCAATTCTAACTGACTAAGACACTATGTTTATGTGGTAGTCAGTTACTTAGGGATGCTAGACGATTCGCACCCTGGCCGTTTCGTACCCAAGTCATTGCGTACCCAAATCCGAACGTTTTGTACCCTAGCCATGGCGGATTCGTATTTAGCCGTGGTCTTTCTTGGTACAACCCATTTTCCAATAGCATGTATGCTACATATCAATTCTATGGAACTTACTTATGTTTGGTGCATTTATATACTTTTATATTAGACAATACGTCATAAAAAGTGTGTTTATGAGATTATCAATGATCAAAGACTGATTAATGTGATAAATAATACCTTACAAAACTCAACTCTAACTGGCCTAGACACAGATACTGTATCTATTTGACCGGTGAATATGCATATCAGAGAGTAATTGCTTTATGACACATATTGTATATGTCATGAAAAAAATTGTCTTGCCAAAAACATATTAAGTACACAACATTGTGTATATATGCTTACCAAATACAGATTCATGACACAATATTGTACCTATGGGCTATCCAAATACAGATTAATTATACAATATTATGTCTATGTGCTTACCAAATACAGATTCATGACACAATATTGTACCTATGGGCTTACCAAATACAGATTAATTATACAAAATTGTGTCTATGTGCTTACCAAATACAGATTCATGATACAATATTGTGTCTATGTGCTTACTAAATACAGACTCATGACATAATATTGTACCTATGGGCTTACCAAAAACAGATAAATTATATCATATTGTGTCAATGAACTTACCAAAAAACAGATTCATGATACAATATTGTGTCAATGTGCTTATCAAATACAGATTCATTTAACAATATTGTGTCTATGTGCTTACCAAAAACAGATTCATGACACAATATTGTGTCTATGTGCTTACTAAATACAGACTCATGACACAATATTGTGTCTATGTGCTTACCAAAAACAGATTCATTTAACAATATTGTGTCTATGTGTTTACTAAATACAGACTCATGACACAATATTGTGTCTATGTGCTTACCAAATACAGATTCATTTAACAATATTGTGTCTATGTGCTTACCAAATACAGATTCATTTAACAATATTGCGTCAATGGGCTTACCAAATACAGATTCATTTAACAATATTGTGTCAATGTGTTTATCAAATTCAGATTCATGACACAGTACTGTGCTATGGGTTTATCAACTATAGATTTATTACACAATATTGTGCCTATGTGCTTAGCAAATACAGTTTATGACACAATATTGTGCCTATAGTCTTATTAAATACATATTCATGACACAATACCGTGTCTATGGGCTTACCAAAAACAGATTTATGACACAATATTGTGTCTATGTGCCTACCAAAAACAGATTTATGACACAATATTGTGTCTATGTGATTACCAAATACAGATTCATGGTACAATATTGTGTCTATGTGCTTACTAAATACAAATTCATGATACAATATTTCGTCTATGGAGTTACCAATTACATATTCATGGCCTAATATTGTGTTTATAGGCTTACCAAATACAGATTTATTATACAATATTGTGTCTATGTGCCTACCGAATACAGATTATGACACAGTATTGTGTCTATAAGCTTACAATATACAGATTCATTTTACAATATTGTGTCTATGTGCTTACCAAATACAGATTCATGACACAATATGGTGCCTGTGGGCTATTCAAATACAGATTCATTGCACAATATTGTGCCTATGTGCTTAGCAAATACAGCTTAAGGCACTATATTGTACCTATAGTCTTACTAAATACATATTCATGACACAATATTGTGTCTATTGGCTTAGCAAATACAGATTCATGACACAATATTGTGTCTATGAGCTAACCAAATACAGACTCATGACACAATATTGTGTTATTGTGCTTACTAAATACAGACTCATGACACAATATTGTGTCTATGTGCTTACCTAACGGATTCATGAAACTATATTGTACCTATGTACTTACTAAATACAGATTCAAGATCCAATATTACGTCTATGTGCTTACTTAATACATATTCATGAAACAATAGTGTGTCTATGGACTTACTTAATACATATTCATGATACAATATTATGTGCTTATTAAATTCATATTCATGACACAATATTGTGTCTATATGCTTACCAAATACATATTCATGACACAATATTGTGTCTATGAGCTTATCAAATACATATTCATGATACAATATTGTGTCTATGGGCTAACCAAATACAGACTCATGACACACTATTGTGTCTATATGCTTACCAAATACATATTCATGACACAATATTGTGTCTATGTGCTTATCAAATACATATTCATGATACAATATTGTATCTATGGGCTAACCAAATACAGACTCATGACACAATATTGTGTCTATATGCTTACCAAATACATATTCATGACACAATATTGTGTCTATGTGCTTACTAAATACATGATACAATAGTTCGTGTATGGAGTTACCAATAACATATTCATGGCCTAATATTGTGTCTATGTGCTACCGAATACAGATTATGACACAGTATTGTGTCTATGAGCTTACAGTATACAGATTCATTTTACAATATTGTGTCTATGTGCTTACCAAATATAGATTTATGACACAATATGGTGCCTGTGGGCTTATCAAATACAGATTCATTGCACAATATTGTGCCTATGTGCTTAGCAAATACAGTTTATGGCACTATATTGTACCTATAGTCTTACTAAATACATATTCATGACACAATATTGTGTCTATTGGCTTAGCAAATACAGATTCATGACACAATATTGTGTCTATGTGCTAACCAAATACAGACTCTTGACACAATATTGTGTCTATGTGCTTACCTAACGGATTCATGAAACAATATTGTGCCTATAGATGTACTTACTAAATACAGATTCAAGATCCAATATTATGTCTATGTGCTTACTAAATACATATTCATGAAACAATAGTGTGTCTATGGGCTTACTTAATACATATTCATGATACAATATTATGTGCTTATTAAATTCATATTCATGACACAATATTGTGTCTTTGTGCTTACTAAATACAGACTCATGACACAATATTGTGTCTATGTGCTTACTAAATACATATTCATGATACAATATTGTGTCTATGGGCTAACCAAATACAGACTCATGACACAATATTGTGTCTTTGTGCTTACTAAATACAGACTCATGACACAATATTGTGTCTATGTGCTTACTAAATACATATTCATGATACACTATTGTGTCTATGGGCTAACCAAATACAGACTCATGACACAATATTGTGTCTATATGCTAACCAAATACATATTCATGACACAATATTGTGTCTATGAGCTTATCAAATACATATTCATGTTACAATATTGTGTTTATTGGCGTACCAAATTCTTATGGTATATATTGTTGTTTGTTTTTCTACCAAAGGATACATTTTCCTCTTACTTCATGCAACACACATTAAAAAAAGTAAAACACCATACCGTACCCTTAGATTCCTTTACGTCAGGCTTATTGATGTTTACAGCTTCAAAGATGTCACCTTTGTTTATCGTTCCAGTTGTTAATATTATTGGTGATTAGACATTCATGATTGTGTCTGTTGCCCCTTCATACCATTGTTTATGTCTTGAGTTCGTTTCCGTGTTGTTTTTGGTGAAGCTAGAGAATCTTAGAGGTGCGATGATTCCGGCATTCGGTTGTTTTTTATGATTCCGTGGATATGAACTAATGCACGAATGAATGAATGAATAAATGAACGAACGAATGAATGAATGAATAAATGAATGGATGAATGAATGAATGAATGAATGAATGAATGAATGAATGAATGAATGAATGAATGGATGGATGGATGAATGAATGAATGAATGAATGAATGAATGAATGAATGAATGAATGAATAAATGAACGAACGAATGAATTAATGAATAAATGAACGGACGAATGAATGAATGAATAAATGAATGGATGAATGAATGAATGGATGAATGAATGAATGAATGAATGAATGAATGAATGAATGAATGAATGAATGAATGAATGAATGAATGAATGAATGAATGAATGAATGAATGAATGAATGAATTACTGAATGAATCAATGAATCAATGAACGAACGATTAAACGACCAAATAAACTGGCGAGTATATAAATTAATGAATAAATGGTTGTATTAATAAGTACATGATTTAATAAATGAATAAATGATATGAATAAATCAATGAATGAATCAATAACTGAATAAAAACTTTAACTACGGATATTAATAAAGAAACGATTGAACGAAGAACGAACGAATGAAGAACAAACGAACGAAGAACTTACAGTCCTGTTGAATACACGTGTAACTAAAGAATTATTGAAATTTCGTGTAATTTAATTGCTAAACGATTGAATCAAATACACGTACATGCAGGTCTGTATGCGTAATTAACTAACTAAAGTCTTTTCCATGTCAACATTACCGTGTTTCCCATCAACTTATAGTTTTAGCATAATTATGTAGTTCACATACCTCTATATGCAGGCTCATTGCAAGACTCTTCGATGTGATTAAGCTGAAAGACGGGTCGGCACTTGTACCATAAACCTTCGTGAGCAAAGTGGTTCATAGCTGGAAAGAGAAAAGGCATAAATATTAAAACATTTTTAAATCAATTACTGAATATCTGAAGGTGTTATAACCAGTATCATGATTTGACTATCGTCAGAAACCCCACGTGTAATCCATTCCGATACTCTCCATTTATCACCCGTAGGTAATATTACACTAGGTTTGCATCGTTTCTACGTAGCAACAGCACAGCGATATGATGGGTTCCATCACGATCACATGAAGGGAACGTTATCCAATCGCAACGTTAGTTTCATGCAAACGCCGTTTTGATAAGGCGTTAACGTTAGCTGTATTTTGTTCTGTTCTGTTAAAAAAACGACGCCAGAGCTAACGTAATTTGGAGATTATCTAACGACGTTACACATGCATGTCCACATGTTTATTACCGCATGTGATTATGAAAAAAAAAAAAAAAAAAAGAACTAAAGAAAAGAACATTAAATGAAATTAAAAATATCACAGTTAGTTAGTTTCCAACTCGC
The DNA here is from genome assembly GCA_029582155.1 of Panopea generosa. Taxonomy (NCBI): domain Eukaryota; kingdom Metazoa; phylum Mollusca; class Bivalvia; order Adapedonta; family Hiatellidae; genus Panopea; species Panopea generosa. Next base: position 34,735,603 of record CM055910.1, on the reverse strand, counting down.
GACCGTAAAGACTAGTGATGTCGTATAACCTCATATACCCTGATAATGGGTACATTTTTATCTTTAACACACATTCCGTATTCACTATAAAAATTGTAAAAGGTCGGAGAACGTCAGTGGGTCCGGGCGACCTGATGCCACCTCCGATCCCGTCTCCAATGAACCTGCCAAAGCTGCGTATAATGTAATAAGTAAGTAGTACACGCTTGACAAAGCCGGCCTCGCTTGGTCTAAACACGTAACAGGATAGAAATATTGTGCAATAAAGCCCACGAAATTTCAAAGGGAGATAATCTTTATCGAGTGTGTGTGGTTGAGGGGTTGGGGTGCGGGTGTACGAGGCCTCTCGGATACATTGTTGCTGTGAGTTGTTAAGCATCGCTTTCATATTCTTTTCCAGTCATATCGCTACGGTGTCTATTTACGACAGTATTCTAAGCGATGCCACACAGGAACAGCATGCCGAAGACATATGGTATGATAGCCCACCCAGTCAGATTATACATACACCGGACAGACAAGGCCTAGAACCATTTTTTAAGTATTTAGTATGACCCGGCAGGGTATCGAGCCCACGACATTCTGTATGCAAGTTAGACGCTCTACCACTAGACCACCGCTGTGGTCCTTAGATACATAAACATTAATCTGACTCCTGGTAAAACAACCGCCAGCCCTTCAACAAGTAACTACCTTACAAGGAACGAAGTTAGGCTCGAACCCCAATACCTCCGAACTCCGTGGCCAAGAGGTATAATGCATTGTCCAGAAGACTCTCTGGTAAATATTAATAACATGTATTAAAAACTGTTATTTATTTAATTTTTGTTTATATCAGAGCTAATTATTATACAGAACTGTTTCGATGGTGTTTATAATCTCTGTGAATATGTTGTTACTAATATTAAATGACTGCTTATACTTTTTTGTATGAAAAATTATACTGACATATTTTTAAAAATTAAAAAAAATCGAAATAACATCGGGATTTGACCCTACGCCGTAATTATTATGCATATTGAGTGTTATTTGATTTGTAAACGGAATTATGAACTCTAAAAGTACAGGCCGGATGGCGTTAGTGGGTTAGGGGGACCAGCAGGTCACCCCCTAATGTAATCCATCTCATCTGTATCTTCTGCTCGCTCGTGTTGCCGCTGAAACCAGGTAAGTAATAAATTTCATTTATAATACGAAGTACCCACTTAACAAAGCCAGCCATATCGATATATCGCAGGTTATAAGTATTTAAACATTGAGATCGGTTGTGCAATACGCTGTTCTATTTATAAACTGCGCTATTCATAGAGCCATTTATACCGGGAGACTACTCTTACAATGTATAGTTCTTTAGGCAACCGTGGATTATTTCCCATTTTCATTAGCCCAGGAAGCAGTCACCTTTCGAAAGTATTCGGAAAATGACCTCGGACAAATTTCTATGTTATTTAAAGCGAATCTAACGAGTCATATGATTTTCTTTGTGAGAAATGGAGAAAAACACAGACGAGAGCTTTGTTGTTATATGTCAAATATGCATATATGTGATATCTGCAGCACACAGTGTGTAGTTTATACAATTAATTTGCAACGAGTTTGTTACAGTCATGCACATAATATCTATTTTGCCTATTCGATTACCTTAGACATTATACCCATCTTGTATTCTGACCTCTAGTGTTGCACACCTGGGGTGCGTTCACAAAAAGAACTTACTAGATAAATAATGCTGTGGTTATTACTGTAACTGTCACTGTCACTGATACTGTCACTATTACTGCTAGCTACTATTATCATTACTGTCACTGTACTTATACTATTCATTACTGTTACTCTTTCTGTAACTGTTATTGTTATATTAATTGTTACTGCCACTATTATTGTTACTGTCACTGTTATTGTTACTGTCACTGTAACTGCTACTATTACTTTCACTGTCACTGTTACAATCACTGTTACTGTTACTGCCAATGTCACTGTTACTGTCACTGTTACTGTCAATATGACTGTTACTGTTACTGTCACTGTCACTATGACTGTCACTGTTACTGTCACTGTCACTGTTACTGTCACCGTCACTGTTACAGTCTCTGTTACTGTTACTGTGACTGTTGCCATTATCGTTACCCAGTCACCATCACCGTTACAGCAACTGTTGGTGTTGCTGATAGTTTTACTGTTATTCTTATTATTATATTAATTGTCACTGTTACGGTCACTGTTACTGTGACTGTTGCCGTTATCGTTACCCAGTCACCATCACCGTCAGCAACTGTTGGTGTTGCTGATATTTTACTGTTATTCTTATTATTATATTAATGTCACTGTTACGGTCACTGTTACTGTCATAGTCACTGTTACTGTACAGTCTCTGTACTGTTACTGTGACTGTTGCCGTTATCGTTACCCAGTCACCATCACCGTTACAGCAACTGTTGGTGTTGCTGATAGTTTTACTGTTATTCTTATTATTATATTAATTGTCACTGTTACGGTCACTGTTACTGTCATAGTCACTGTTACTGTTACAGTCTCTGTTACTGTTACTGTGACTGTTGCCGTTATCGTTACCCAGTCACCATCACCGTTACAGCAAATGTTGGTGTTGCTGATAGTTTTACTGTTATTCTTATTATCATATTAATTGTCACTGTTACGGTCACTGTTACCGTTATGGCTATCCACTCAGCGTTACAGTTACTGTTATTGTTGCTGTTGTTATTACTGTTACTTTTGTTGTTGCACCCATAGTTCCAACTGCATTGCGATGGATATATGAATGTGTGTTTATTTATGCGGATGCCCAACTTGACAAAACATGTAAACATAGCCGCACGTTTTTTAGTTGAACGAAAGAGAGACCTCGGATACATAAACATAACTTTGAGTCCCAGTAAAACCACACCGGTACTTCCACAAGCAACAACCTTACATGGAACGAAGATGGATTCGAACCTAAATATATCCCCGGAGTGCGTTGCCGAGTGGGGCATGGTGTTTTTCGTAAGAATCTCCAGAAAATATATTTTTTTTTATATTAATATTTTTTTTCAGGGCTTACAATTATGCAGAACTTTTTTTGGTGACGTTTATTACCGCAGTTTATATATCGCTATTTATATCAAGTCACTGCTTATATAGTTTTCTTGACAAATATGAATAATTAAATTCAAAGTTGCAACGGGATTTAAACCAACACCGTTATTTTTTTGTTTGATTTAAACGAAAAAAACAACAAAAACATCAGGCCGGATGGCGTTAATGGGTTAGGGGAACCGGCGGGTCACCCCCGGGAATAATCCTCTTCATCTGTGTTTGCTGCTCACCACGGTACCCAGGTAAATCCCACATTATATGACTATACGTAGTATACTACATATTTCGAAGTACCCACTTAACATAGCCAGCCATGGTGATGTATCACAGATTATAAGTATTTAAACATGCAGATTTGTTGTGCAATACGCTGTTCTATTTATACAACGCGCTATTTATAGCTTATTTTATAAAAAAAAAAATCTTCCTTAACAAGGGAGTCTAATCCTACAATATTGTAATTAAGGCAGCACTGGATTATCTTCTCCTATTATTGCGAAGTGTCAGTGAAAAGTAATCTATCATATTTTTTTTATTTATAAAGTATAACTGTCATTCATTATTTGTATAGCATATTCTAAAAAAGTAAACATAGTAGATTTGCTATGTTGCGGCGTGGTTTATTTTAAATTTTGTCGACAAATTTAAACTCAGTTGTAACCAATCATTTGTCCCATTATAGCAATAAAGTACCAAGTGTATATGAAATAAGAAGGCGCTTGGTACCTTTTTGCACCAATAGGTCGTTATGCACTTACTGCTAATGCTTTCGTTACATTATGTTACTAGTTTTGTTTTTGTTTCTGTCACTATTACTATTACTGTTACCGTTACCGCCATCGTCACCATTATCGTTACTGTCACTATTACTATCACTGTTATTATTACTGTAACCGCTATTGTTACCGTCACTGCTATTGGTACTGACACTGTTACAGTTACCGCTATTGCTACTGTTACCTTTACTGTCCGCCAATTCCGTCACCGTTACCGTCACTGCAACCGTCACTGTTACCGCTATTGTTATTGTCACCGTTACCGTTACCTTCGCCAATACGTCACCGTTACCATCACCGTTACCACTATTGCTTCTGTCACCGTTACCATCGCCAATACCGTCGCTATTTCCGCTATTACTACTGTCACCGTTACCTTTATCGTTACCGTCGCCAGTACCGTCACCATAACAGTTATCGCTACTGTCACCATTACCGTTACCACTACTGCTACTGTCAACATTACCGTCACCGTTACAGCTATTGCTACTGTCACCGTTATCGTTACCGTTACCGCCGTCAATATTGTCACCGTCATCGCTACTGCTACTGTCACCATACGTCAACCGTTACGTTACGCCTACTTGCTAACGTCAACCGTTACCGTTACGTTTTCACTGAAGAAAAAGAGAACTAAAGTTTTATTTCTACCTCCTTCATCTGTAGGTCCGGAGTACTCAAGGGAGATAATAGTGGTGTGAGTCCTGAATTAATGTCACTGTCACCATTACCGTTACCGCTATTGCAACTGTCACCGTTATCGTTACCGTTAACGTCGTCAATACCGTCATTTTACTGCTCATGCTGCTGTCACCGTTACCGTCACCATCACCGTTACCGTTGCGCTACTGTCACCGTTGTCGTTACTGTTACCATCGTCAATAACGTCACCGTCATCGCTACTGCTACTGTCACCATCACCGTCAACGCTACTTCTACTGTCACCATTATCGTTACCGTTACCGTCGCCCTCACCGCTTCTGCTACTGTCACCGTTATTGTTATCGTTACCGTCACTGTCACCGTCACCGTCACCGTCACCGCTACTGCTAAGGTCACCGTTACCGTTACCGTCACCGTCACCGTTACCGCTATTGCTACTGTCACCGTTATCGTTACCATTACCATTACCGTTACCGTTACCGCTATTGCTACTGTCACCATTATCGTTACCGTTACTGCTATTGCTGCTGTTACCGTTATCGTTACCATGACCGTCACCGTTACCGTTGCCGTTACCATAACCGCTATTGCTTATGTCACTGTTACCGTTACCATTACTGCTATTGCTACTGTCACAGTTATTGTTACCATTACCGTTACCGCCACCGTAACCTCTTCAGCTACTGTCACTGTTACCGTCACCGTCATCGTTTCCGCTATTGCTACTGTCACCGTTATTGTTACCGTTGTCAATACCGTCACCGTTATTGCTTATGCTTCTGTCACAATTACCGTCACCGTTACCGATACTGTCACCGTTATCGTTACTGTTACCGTCGTCAATACAGTCACCGTCATCGCGACTGCTACTGCAACTGTTACCGTCACCGTCACCGCTACTGCTGCTGTCACCGTTACCGTTACCATCACTGTCACCGTTATCCTTACCGTCGTCAATATCGTTACCGTCACCGTTGCCGTTACCGCTATTACTATTGTCACCGTTATCGTTACCAGTCGCCAATACCGTCACTGCTACTGCTTACTGTCACCGTTACCGTCAACGTACCGTAACTGTTGTTGTTGCTGCTGTTGTTACATGTTATTGTTACATGGAGAGTCCATACTGCAGTTAGTTGAATAGATGTGCGTAAATTAACGTGCATGTTCAATTTGACAAAACTTGTTTAGGACATAGTACTAGCATGCCTGATTTCATCAGCATATTATATTTGATAACGGGAGATGTTGAGTGTTTCATGTCTGGTTATATTTTTGATGGCTGGCAGATAATGCATTAAAATGTTATATCCCTGTGGAATCATTTCTCACAGGTTTATAATCTGACGTCGAACATGGGCTATTACGGACGGACTAGAAGGTCAATTCCATTACCATCCGTCTACTACACCAGATAGATTATGTATTTATCATAAAGACAATGATAAAAAAAATATTGTGTGTATAAATCACTTTCTGAATTCCCTCTGTAACTTGAGTAATCTAAAATGACAGCAACCGCATTTTACGGCATTGGACATGCGCAGACAGGCTACTTCCATTTAATCATTAAAATAGGATTATTTGTTTGTTCATATGTTTCTTAGCCATTTATTTAACGGTATTTCATTTATCTAACTTCACTCAATCTACCTTACCATCGTTCCTGGAATCCGCTAGGCGGTTATTACCTTTAACTTCTTCCCCACATATTCAGAGTTGGGAGACTCAGGCCCGAAAACAATGTCCATGACTAACTATTACATAGATTGTGGTCAGGCAGGGATTCAAACTCACGATCCCTGGTTTTACAGTCAGACGAGTAGTTTTATAAAGTGACATAGCGTTCCGATGGGAACTCGTAAAACAGTGTTTAATATTCATCGCTATTCTTCAATATTTCGGCAAAACGACTTTATAAAGAAAACAGATTTTTGTTTCTAAGTGTTTATATTTAGCCAGCGTCTTATGAAAGCTACATAGACGGCAATACCCAACCACCCTTGTAACCACCTTCTTCTTTCTTCATTAAGTCACTTAGCTGAAATATGGACGAATAGAGACACACATTAATTATAACATACTCAATCAATTCGTCGTCGACGTTTCTGAAGATTTTACCGAATACATATTGCGCAAGAATATCGAACATAAACATTCAAACAGGACATGCACATACTTGATAACTTAAGTACTGGCATTCGTCTTTTTCCGTTATGGATCACCGTGCTGCTTGTTCCCGTTAATCAGATATATTCACTTTATGTCATTTAAGGGGAGGTAACTCCATCAGCAATGGCTGTAAAATCAACCTAGAGTTATCGCCTATCATATTTATCTATACATGTAAACAAGCTAAGATTTTTTTACTCCGATTAAGCTCTCGTGTTTTTTTTGTTTGTATTGATTTTTTTTCATTTATACAACGACAGTAATCGCACCTAATTATTGTTCTGAACCGCCAGGCAGTTAACCAGTACCATGCAAACCTTAAATCTGCAAGTCAACGACTACTTCCCCATATATTTTGTAGCAGAGACTCATAACTGTAAAAATCATCACAGCGACTGTGTCCCTGTGGCAATTCGAACTCACTGCCCCTTTAAAATTCAATTCTACGACGTGTTACAGACTGTGCTGACCAGCTCCGTATATTCATATATAACCACATTTAATAAAACAATCGATATGCGAAATACAAGTAACAAATAGATATCAAAATAATCGAGAAACTTTCATACATTTTCACCAAACTCTGTTTTTAAACTATGATATTAAAATATCGTAGTTTTATACACTTTATTTTGTTTCTATTTCAGAAAATGGGCATACTTTTGATGACATTTTATTCATTTTTCGAATATCAAAGTTATACAAAATGTATTACACTGAGAGTAAGAAACTTGTTGTTTCATTTTATGTTTATGTTAGGGTCTTCATTGTTCGTACGAATGTCTGAGGTTAGTGCAACTAACGCCATGGCTCAATTGTTCCATAAAGTTAACCTGCATCAATTATCTTTTATAACAGAAATAATTGATTTTCCTTCCTTCCTTCCTTCCTTCCTTCCTTCCTTCCTTCCTTCCTTCCTTCCTTCCTTCACGCACTACAATATATTTAGTACTTAATCACTACTTGTTATCATACCCTCTCTCTCAAAGACTCACTCACTCAAATACCCACTCACTCACTCACTCACTCACTCACTCACTCACTCACTCACTCACTCACTCACTCACTCACTCACTCACTCACTCACTCACTCACTCACTCAATCAATCACTCAATCAATCACTCACTCACTCACTCAATCAATCAATCAATCATTCACTCATGCTATATTGCTACAGAAATCCAGTAAAACAGAGATGCAGTATTGATTACTACAACTGATTATCCTTGCCCTACTATTTGTTATTTAGAGAAAACGGTCATTAATATATAAGATATTTCCAATTAAGTATAAGGCAGCGGAAAGATTCTACGATAATACACACGTTGTGTAAAATAATGAATCCCTTGGTAGATATAAACACCGATCTCTAAACAGATGCGGTATGCAAATAGAAATTAATGGTATAAGTAAAGGTCAATTAATATGGCAAGGTTCTTATACATTCTATAATTAGGTCGTTTTCTCATATACTGCTAATTGAGAGACGTGCGATAAAAATGTCCCGAACCTAAAACACCATTGTCACGTACTCTTTTATTGGTACTTTCGTAAGTCAGCCAATAAACAATTTGGTATTAAACGAGTCGGGCCAGTACTGTTGCCGCATCATAAGAGTGACAATTGACCGGTATTAAGGGAATGGCCGTATCTAATGTTGAAAGAACTTGTGACCAGACCCTTTTGCTTTAAATTGTGTTTGACTTATATGTATGCTATATATTGTAATATGTGTTTATATGGCAATAGAATATGTTGAAACTAATTGACCGGTATGCGATTTAACATTCAATTTGCGATAGAGAGTCACTATAAGCTTTGAATAACTACGAGAAAAAAAATACTAGTAAGAGAATTTGCAAGGAATCAACTATCATTTAAACAAGCGTTCCGGTATGACGTAACTAATTATCGATGCAAAGTCGAAGATAATCATCTAACATTAAAAAGATATGCAATACCTTATCGTGGTAATTGTCGTTTGATATGTAATGACGGTTCTGTGTGCATAGAAGTAAAGTTATTTTTGCGTTGGGCCCAAATATGGCAGGTTTCAGAAGTACAACTCTATATATACAACTTGTACAACGTATGATGAATCTAGAACATATTACATGTATCTTGGAAACGGAGCAAAAGACAAACACGTAACATTTTGTAGGCTGTGCTAACATGGTTGCTAGTAGTATCCGGTAATACAGCAGGGTAAAACACAAACAGGTAACATATATTGTGGGCTGTGTTTGATAACGTATGGGGAACAAAATGCTGCATGATTTTTTAACTTTGCTGTTCATTACACAATGATGGACACACTTTAATTGTTTTAGAAACAACGGTGTCAACGAAAAAAAATTCAGCAAAAACCCCCTCCACATAAAAAACAAAAACGAACAGAAAACCATATGTCCAATATACGATAAGTTGGTTTGGTGTCTCTGGTTCGAAAAAAATACTCACCGTTGGGCTTATTAAAAAACTCAAACTTTGTGTTTAACATTGTAACTTGATTACCCGTTGAGTAATTCTAGACGAAACTTGCTATCTTTGAACCAAACAAATTCATAAGAAAACAGACTTAAAACACAAAATCAAAATCCATAACAACAATATCAGTTAACTGTCCGTAGAAGTATACAAAATTCTGCATGGAGCTTGGCGGTTTTACCCATTACACAAATTTTAACTAAATTAAGAGACGCTTTGTTAAAAAGTTTCATTGATACAGAACTTAAACGCAAATTGGATTAAGTTTTTCTATCCGTAGAGGTCAAGGTCAGGGTCAAACAAAAAATAAAGATTGCTGCATGAGTTTGCGTGTTTTTTTTTTATTACACAATTATTGACGCAAATTTAATGACTGTGTCAAACATTATTAGGAAAAAACTAATTGCAAAAATGTAACAGTAGATAATGATTCTTAGGGAATAAGGTCAAAGTCACCCGAAGAAATGATACACGGATTTGAGAAGTACTATCCATTGCACGAATATCGACAACTTTTTTTATCACTCCAGATGAAACATTCTTACATAACGGAAAAAGATTTCCGCAGTTAATTTATTGGGTACGGATTTTTATCCTCCACCCACTCCAGACGTTTATCCTACCCTCCTCGTGCTATGACGTTACTATACGTCATTCATAAAATCAAGGCATTATGACATATATCCCGCGCTTACACGCATTCATTCATAAAGACTAGGTAACCTTGTCCTACTATAAAAATAGACCGGGATAAAATTCTTTCAAAAATCACACAGTCTGAGATATGGTTGCATACAAGAAAAAGTATCTTTCATGAGGTTTTCCGCTACTCATGAAATATTCGTATAATGTGTTAGGTAGGCAGTCATTTGAAATGCTGGAGCTACCAATCGACACCGACGTATGTTTTTTATTCTTAAACAGGCGATACAAAACTATATACAATTATTTTACATTTAGATATAAAAAATGTTTTATTTAAATCAGCATTAAATCATTTTAAATACAAGTATATTAAATAAAATCAACACAAACGTGTGGGAAAATTAATCAGACTTGCAATAAATCATGTTTTATAGTACTTGAAAATCTGATATTAAAGCAAGATAGTAGTTGAAAAATCTTATATTAATGCAAGATAGTAGTTGAAAAATCTTATATTAATGCAAGATAGCTCATTTATCAATTTGAGTTTGGTTTACTGAAGTCATAACTATACAGATAAAAAGAAAAGAAAAGTAGAAAATACTACCTTTGGAGAATGATATAATGGTATAGTCGAATTTCTCACTGAGAATTTCACAATAAACCATTATTGAAACCAAACACACTGAATGTATCGAGCGTGCTCCTTTTTTTTATATCTATTTCAAACGCCAATATCTAGATTAATAGATAAATGTTTAAAACGATAGCTGTATTTATTCGTCATTTTTCAGTTTAGTAATTCTTTATATTAAGGCGATATCCATTAAGATTGTGGTCATCTGAAAGTAATACAAACGTATATCTAGATCCCTGGATTATATTGAAAAAAAATTTGCAGTCATTTGACGACGGTGTCTACTTGAGTACTCTGCCACACTGAAGTACCCGAATTCGAGGCTACATGCATTTAAAAGCAGAGAAAATCAAATATCTGTAAATATACAAAGAAAACAAACACAACACAAAAAAAACCCCAATAAAAATAATAATAAAAACCACAGACCAAACAAACAACAAACGTACAAATAACAAATAAACAGAGTTATTAAAAACAGTCACTGATTAATTTTTTTTTTTTTTTTTTTTTTTAATTTCAATCACTGAAAAGTGATCCATTTAATCACCCCGTAATAGATCTGTGAGGGTCGGGGTGGGCCATCCCTCAACAAACCGTACAAATATATATATCAGTCAAGTTGTAACATACATTCATATATATACACTGAAAGGAAAAAGAAAGCATACATTTTGGTTTTTGAAATTATTTCATTATTGACTAAGTTTATTCTTGTGATGAAAAAAAAAACAACTGATTTTTTCTTATTGTTTTGCTTTGAAGTCACTGAATAATTAATGAAAGCTCGTCGTAACGTGGCAAGGTCGAATAGCATGACTATTAACCCATCATCAACAGTTTTAATTATGTGGAAATAACAGACCTTTTATCTCTTGCTTATAATCTATATTTTAGTAATGGGATTTTTGTAATAATACATGCAGTTGTATATTGCAAAGTGGAAAACACAAAACAATGTCGCCCACATATGGCTGTAATACAGTAAGTGTACTTCAGGTTTAGCGACCTTACAGTAAATTACGTCAAAATGATGTTTGCACCTTATATTGATGACTTCCCACCCAGTTGGTTTGTTTTGAACATATCGCAATCGAAGTGATGATAGTTAATTACATCAGCAAGTACGTATATAGAGAATGAATAAGCAACTGATTGAAGGTGCTATGAACGCTTGCGTTTTCACGCAAAATCTCGTGAAATCTCGATTTCAAATATCATAACTTCCATTCATCCTCAGAAATACAGATCGAAATTATTTCTTTGCACAATGGAATTCTCTATAAAACAACGAGTCAATGCTTTGCAAGTTGAATTAAAATTGTTGAAGAACCTGTTACACTATTAGTATACTGTAACTAAAAACCGGGTTCGAACCCCGGTCTGGTCATACGAAAGACAAAGCAAATGGTACAAGAAGTTTTCTTGCCTAGCGTTCAGCATTTAGAGGATAGTTCTAGGTCTGGTCAGCCCGATGTCAGTATAATGTGGCCGGATTGTTATGCAAAGCAAAGAAATTAAATATCTGTAAATATACAAAGAAAACAAACACAACAACACACAAAAAAAACAACAACAACGAAAGCATAACCATGTATCTGCGGCACGATGCAGCCCAAGAATACTGCCTCAAGAAGACACAGTCACAATGTGCCCACAAATCACCATACAACAGCACAGTCGTAAACAATGGCTGATGTCGTTCAAAATTGATGTAAAAGTGAAGTTTGTCATTAAAAACAAGTTTTAATAAAAATAAAAGTTCAACATTGACACAGAAAAACAAGTGACACGTTCTAGAAACTAATCACGAAGTATACCTCAAGGCGATGTATTGGATGTACCACATTCCGATAATGGTGTTTCTGTAAATGGTAACTCCTCAGGTAGATAACCTTTTGATAACAGCAACAACTACGGTGGATATGAATGTCATTCTTATATAAGTGAGTGTCAGGTTAAAGTCAATAAAAAACTAGAATTGCGTAGGTTGACTGGGACTAACATCAATCGCAGTATAATTTTATTAGTTTCTAGTGTCTAGTTAATAACTGCGATGGCTCGAACGCGACAGGACTGGACAAAACAGTTCGAATAAAGGGTTGTTCGAGCCAAGCATCATACTTTACATGTATATATATCGAAAATGGAATTCGGCTGGGACCAGATAAGTGGTTCGAGCTGTATATGGTGTTCCAGCTATCCGTGGTCTAGTGTATGTTGAAATAGAGTCTATATTTTTAAAAATTGATTGATTCAGTTTTACTAGTTTTAAACGTAATACCTGTGGTGCGCGTGACCGGATGAGAGAGTATTGAACACACGACCTGAGGGTCATGTGTTTGATCCTCCGCCAAGCTTTTTGTGGTTTCCTTGAGCAAGACATTTTTTCCCGCATATGCTTAGTGCTGGTTCTTCTGAGGTCTTTTTTGAACGTGATTTGTTTTAGTTGTAAAAACTTTCACAATCGACGTTAATTCAAAAGTTTTAACATAAATGTAATACTATGACTGATTGAACAGAAAACTATAGCATTCATTATATTAAGTATATCAGGAATTTTCTTGAATTTTAGAATTTTCAACTAACACCCTCTCTGATATATCATGCTTAGGTATGGTAGCTCTTATATATATTCACTACATTATTATTGCCTTAAGGTCTCACTTGGTACTGATCAATGAAGCTATCACTGTTTATAGATGCGTAGCGATACACTGCAACAAAGCAGAATTGTCAAAAATGAAGAGGTGTCATCAAACCACCGCTATCTTAAAAAGCAACCTTTTCAATCCCATGTTTTTTTTCTTCATATTTGACCAACAAAGGACTATCTATGGAAACATACATGCAGCACTTTTCGAATCATTGGTAATGTGTCCAGTGTTCCAGAAATGCATTTCTCTCTATGTATAGAACAGTGCAAAATTAATTATTGTAAGAGACGTTAAGGATGTGTATTAAACACATTGAAAATTGTTTATTGAACTGTGTCTATCCGCTTTTATCTGACTTAAATAGAGTTCTTGATGAAAATTGCAATGTTGTGACAAAAAAAAGACAAAAATCCGAAATACAAGATAACAATCTTCAAGAAGTACGTACGTGATATTTATTGTGTAGTGCAAGACTTTTGTTTAAATTTTTACCGCTCCGATTTAAATATCATGTGTCGCCTTTCGGCGGATTTGAAATTCAAAACAATTCGAAATTTATTTATAAATGATAATAAGATAATTTATACTCATTTTAGAATAAATTTATTTCATTACCAAGACATTCACAAAGGCGACTGTTTACCTGACGTACTTCATCAAATATCAAACCTCGCTTATTAGTTAAAAGGGACCGTCAACACACTATGACACGACAAGCTTCAAATTACTACAATACAGTCTACACGCATTCTATAATGCTAGAACAACTGTCTCGAGTTTGAAAGCCTTTCATTTCTTTTTTGTTTTCAAAACTCTAAGTTGTAACTTAAATTAAGCAATCCTGAAAGCTTTATTATAATTAAAATAAATTTCCGTAATGAGGTTATTTCAGCTGAAATGATTTATGAGTAAAACCAGCATTTACACTAGAAGAAAAAGCAGAAGAAGAAAACAGAAGTGGAATAATTAGACTCTATTCTCTTGTAATAGGTCTAGTTAGGTAGATACCATCTACACTAAATTGTACAAAGTATGATAATTATTTAACAACGAGTCATTATGACTTATGAACAAAACAAGAACATAAACAAGCACATTTTAATTACTTTTTTTAAATACTCAATGGCGGAAATCAGTGGTACTAAATATTTTACAATACGTATCAAATAAAACTCAAAATTAAAATTCGAAATGTTTTTATAAACTTTGATGTGATTAAAGTGTACCAGTAACGACAAAACAGAAGAAACATCTGGAGTAAGCATTCGATAGCTGCACATATGTTTTAAATATCTAATATTTACTTGTAAAAACAAAACAATAGATTTACCATATAATTACTTTGTAAGATTTCCTTAGTCAACTCAGGTTCTTTTCTAAAATAAAACTTTATGTAAAAATTTAGTTTGTGTCAAAAACTGATCAAAACCAAAAGTGTTGATTTACATGTTTTATCAAATCCAATCAAATTGCATCGGCAATATTGACCAACATTTGGCTTTGGACATTTACAATAGTTTTAAATAAACATGACCAAGAAAAAATATAATACAAAATCATAAATAAGCATAGTTATTACACAAGGTTATGTACAAGGCTAGATACATATAAAATACAGGAAACAGCTACATTATATAGGATTTCCCCAGTTTATAAAGTAAATATTCCTTCAACTGATTTATCATTGAAAAATATTTACTTGTACCAGTGCTTATTTTACTTATCTGAAGAGCTTCAGATACATATTTTGCAATTTGTAAAACAACTTTCTGTTTTATTTGACATATGTTTGGAACTGTGAACCAAAATTGAATTATTAAAGTATGTTTAAGATATGACTATCTTGAGCAACATAGTAAAACATGATACTCAAATTCAAAGGCATTCGCGGAAACACAATTTGCATAACTTATTTTCTCTATTCGTTTTAATACATCTTCGAAATTCAACATACGTGAAACCTAGTTATTATAATTGTGAAAATTACGATGGTCATATACTAGTATGTCATTCAAAATCTGCTTTATTTTTGGTTTTGAGTGATGCTACCCATTAAAAATGTATAAATCGATAGGTGATATAAGCCCAAACAATTTTTGTGAAACAGAACTAAACGCAATAAACTAAGAGTCGTTTAAGGCTAAATTATTTATCAGAACAGTTCAATGTCAAGGTAAAAAACGCTGGCTATTAATTATTTATCAGAACAGTTCAATGTCAAGGTAAAAAAACGCTGGCTATTAATTATTTATCAGAACAGTTCAATGTCAAGGTAAAAAACGCTGGCTATTAATTATTTATCAGAACAGTTCAATGTCAAGGTAAAAAACTGCTGGCTATAAATTATTTCTCAGAACAGTTCAATGTCATGGCTATTAATTATTTATCCGAACAGTTCAATGTCAAGGTAAAAAACGCTCAGCCGCTGGCTATCAGAATTATGAAAATAACTCGGTAACTTTTGATCCAAACATTTTTTGAGAATCGAGCTTAACGCAAAAATAAATGTTGTGTATGCCAATATTTGTCATCCGTACAGGTTTAGGTCAAGGTTAGTCTAAAAAGACTTCAAGGTTTAGAAAGTTTTATTCATAACGCAACTATAATCCCTAATTTGGTGGCTCTTGAACTAAACAGTTTTTGAGAAACGGAGCTAAACACAAAAACTTAAGTTATTCATCCATCCAGTGAAGGTCATGGTAATTAGGACAATGCTATATGGTTATAGTAGTACTACTAAAACACAACTATAGAGTAAATTTGGTTACTAAGCCACAAAGACTGTAAGTCAAAGTCAATGTCAACGGAAAAACAAACAACACGAGCTAAAGTTATTACATAATAGTAGTTTATTTGTCACAAAATATATCTAAGACAATATAAGGAAATTTCAAGAAAAAGAAATAGACTAGAGGTTATGTAACGTGATATATTGCAAGCCCGAATCGGAAATTGCTATTCTTGTCGATACAGAGCAATTAAAAAATGTAATCATTACGTTCCTGAATTTTTAAAAACAGGTTTGGGCTTTAAGAAGATTACAGCTTGTGTTATATAACAGGTATTATCAAAGTAGCAGAGATTTTAATGAATTTATGTTGAGCCTTAATGTTCAAGATCCGAAATGAAATGATTAAATTGAAACCTAACGTGTGGAGGTTACAGAAATACAATCATCGTTTGATGTCATTATTAAAGATTATAGTCATTAACAAAGTGAAGTTTCATCAAGAATTGCGTTAAAAACCCACAATAGTTGACAATTCGGCAAATGTCGCGAGGGTAATATTGTCATTTAGATTCGTTTTAGTGTCGGTTAAATAACGTCCTTCGAAACATGCGCGGGCATTGTTCAGCAGATAAATGATGAAAAACAGATCTTAACATGGATGGTGTGGTAACTCTGTTTATGACTCTGTCTGTCTGTCTGTCTGTCTGTCTGTCTGTCTGTCTGTCTGTCTGTCTGTCTGTCTGTCTGTCTGTCTTCCCTCCCTCACACACTCTCTCTCTTTCTTTATCTTTCTCCCTTCATCACCAATATAAGCAAACCTTTCAGATAAATAACATTGTAAGGTTTATGTTTAATGAAAAAATGTGTTTTATCAACACTGGTGTATATGCGGCATGTCTATTTTTATTGGTTTGCAGTGATGAGTATTGTTATTTTCTTTATTAAATTTTGTTTATTTTAAGTAAATGTTAGCTTGCTGCATTTGATTAATCACGATTTCACAAAGCCAATATATTTGTCCTCACAAACTGTTTGGCAGAAATACAAACAAGTTGTTCTCAAACATACACGAATTGTCAAAGTTAGGTTGAGCCGGGAATTGTCAAAGCTGATTAAATATATTTTATAGCAATAAATTTAATAGATCAGTTAAAATCTATGTACGAAGGATGTTAAAAAGTTACGTGAACTTTTGTTACATGTTATATCTTGAAAACAAAGTCATACAGTTTTTACTTACTGGTAGCATTTGTAAATATTATAAATTCTCTGAAGTAGTTTATCTCCCCGTTGACCGATAAAACATGGTTGTTAACGATACCCCTGTTTTACATACGCGGAGCACGGGTTAAATGACGCCATTTGTTACGTTAGTCCCACTCTAATTACTTAAAGGCATTGCTATAATATGTAATACATCATTTTTGACAATTTTCTGCTCATTCCAATTTTGACATTTTGTGATTCTAAGATGCTGATCGTCTAACGAGCACCTACATTTCACCGCTGATGCCTTTCGAGTCTGCTTTTATTACTTATATTATATGTCTTTTTCGTTTCATAAATTGCACTGTCTCTTTAAAGTGGTCTTCCGTGACCAAATTGTGTAAGATAATCAGAGCACTTAGAGATAAATAATTACGATTACAACAAGAGAATATGGAAAAACAAGTACAATTCATTCTTATATGGCTTCCATATATGCTAATAAGTACCGTCCGGGTTTACAGATTTAATAGTAAACACACAATTGTGTTTTAAAGCATGTTGATGGCATATAATAATAATAAAAACAAAAAATTCGACAATTACGCAAATTTTGGACCCCCAGTACCAGTTGCTATTTATTTATTTTTCAATTATCAAATCTAATATTCATATTCACTAAAAGCGATATATACACGTCAATGTGCCGTGAGAATTACATAAACAGAATGTACCAGTGCAGGATAACCATAAATTATACCTGGTGTGAGTAATTGAACGTCTCACACACCAATTAATTTAATTTTTACTTTTCTATATGCAGAGACATGCACTTCTGGAACACTGAACTATATTGGCAATGGTTCTAAAGGTGTCTTGTTTCCATAGATATTCCCTTGTTGGTCCAAATATGCAAGATAAAAAAACATGGGGTTGACCAGATTACTTTTTCACAAGTTCAATATTTTGTTGACTCCACTTTATTTTTGACAATTCTGCCCATTTGTTGCAGTATATCACTATGCATCTTTAAACTGTTATATCTTCACCCAACAGTATCCAATGTCATCCAAGCTTGGCAGAACTCATGACAATGTTTCAATGTTCTAATAAAATTATGTACAATTATAACCATTTTAAGCAATTTCAACAAAAGTAATCCCCAACTGATTTACACAGCTCTAATTTCTTGGGCGCAATAATCTTGCTACCGTCACCAAGGGGAAGTAATTGATAAGTGAGACCTAAATGTTCATCAGACATTCCAGAACTACAAATCTACGAGCACACGTACAGCATAAGTTTCATATACGTTCATCACACGTAGTATCTTACATACACCCGTATGTTGTGTTTTTCTGTTATACTATCATATACCAGTATGCATATATAAACATGTTATATGATGTTTATACACTATTCAACAATCACGTACGATCGCATATATACACATACTACCTGGTCTTTATATACAGTAAAAAAAATCGAAATTTATTTTAAGTTCTTCCTTGAACTGTGTTGCCGCCCCGTATTTCAATGAATTTGTTGATGTATAAATATATACGTATGTTTTAAATGTAAAAACCTATACAGCATTTCATCGCCGTAAACACGATTTGGTGACA
Organism: Panopea generosa; assembly: GCA_029582155.1. NCBI lineage: Eukaryota > Metazoa > Mollusca > Bivalvia > Adapedonta > Hiatellidae > Panopea > Panopea generosa. The sequence goes on along the minus strand of CM055910.1, from coordinate 34,716,907 downwards.
CGCATCATTTTTAAAACTGATCCCAAGGTATACCCCAAGGTGAAATACTTGACGCACCACTTTCAGATGTTTGTATTTTTGACTATACTGTAGGTGGAGAGATGTTTGATACCAGTCATAGTTAGTGAATGAAAATACCGACAGATGATGGTCTTGATATATAAGCAAATTTCAGTAACTATAGAAAATCGGTACAAGAAATGAATTGCGTATGATGACTGTGACGTTTTTAATCACTGTATTTTACCTTCAGTTTGCGATATACATAAAACTTGTACTTAAGAAATGGTTAATTAATGCGTCGACTTTGTTATGTCATACTGTGTTTGCCCAAAACATAGAAAACAACATATTAAACGTTAATGGCCAAGTTGTGTGACGTTATAGAACACCATTGCCTTTGCCGGTTGCGGTTCATAAAATTTAATGCAATAATGTAATAAATGAAGTCTAGAGTCTAGATATAGACTGCCAGTTCTCTACCGTTACATCCAAGAATAGATGTTCCAATCACATATAAAAGGTGTAATATCGCTGACGGATTTCTGCCTACCAGCTCACCTGTTTTCGAACATTCCAGATTCGCAGTAAAAATGCAGACATCTCATTAGAGTTAATTAATGCATTATTTGAAATTAAAATTAAGTTAACTATAAACTATTGTTTAAAACGGAGGCATCTTATCAATGAAGTCACGTTATTGAACTTTAAATTGTATCAAATAGACAATAGGCACACTTTCCAATTCTACATTGATATAAGCATATATAGGCATTAATCCAAAAATTTGAAACAAAATTATTCCGGTGGGGTAGCATAATGGCGGTTATAAATGTTCCTTGTTTCCTTTTATTAAAAAATACATTGATGCTCATTTTGTATTTGATTGGTATTACTGATGTTCGTTTTGAAAATATTGTCATGTTTGAATGGAGAATTTTGAAAAAAGTGCTGTAAAATTGGGGAATGAATAATTATATGATTCTGACGTCTTCTGTCAACAAGCTGAACAGAAAAAAAATCTTGACTTCACTATTCTCATCACATTTTGGTAGTGCAGTTTCACTTCTCTTATTTGTGTCTTTCTACGGAAGACGAGTATGCAAACATGTGTATTAACTATAATAGAATAAAGACCAACAAGCAATCATGGTCGTACACCTATAATCTATAATTGGCAGTCTGTCACCTTTATGGAATAATTATCTTAATTTGTTTCAATACAGTCAAGATAACCATGGTAGTCTAATGTCAGTGCAAACATATATATATAAAATAACGTGCATATCTTAATTTTAGAAAAAAAATAAGGACTTTATGCTGTTTAAGGCAATAACATACATTGATAAATCGTGGCATGTTTCATCTTAAGATTTTACGAAGACCACAGGTATTGTAACAAATTTGCTAACACTACATTGAAACATCTGTGCAATTTCCGCTTTAAGACTTGGAACAATGTTAACGCTAATGCTCTTCCTTATCATTGCAATAAAATGAAAACTATACAACATTCCGTTTGTCACAAACTGGTGTAAGCCACTGAAAGGAAGAAGAGAAAAAGTATTTAAAATGGGGAATTATGTAATGCAATATATTTCAAGTACGAGATAGATGTTGCTATTCTCAACGATACAATGTAAAGGTACATATTTTGTTCTGTAATCATCAGTCGTGGGAGATTTGTATAATTTTATTGTACTTTAAATTGAAAAGTGTGAAATTGGACCTCATCATCTAAAGCTCTACAAACTGAAGACATCATCGATAATTCATGTTGTGACATTTAGGCAAATATCGCGCTGATATTGTTTTCATTGAAATTCATTCAAACATCAGTCCGTGTCTCTTTATCTGCGTGTATGTGTATGTCTGTCTGTCTGTATGTCTGTCTCTCAACTTCTCTTAGTGTATGTTTCTCTGTCAGTCTGGCTGCTTCTCCCTCTCTCATTCAATTCCATTTCTCTCTCTTTTTCTCTCTCTCTCTTTATATATATATATATATATATATATATATATATATGTTTTCACAATGTTACAATCTATTTATCATAAACAATGTCATCAATAATAACAAATTATCCTTATAGTTGATAGTTGAAGGGATGATTCGTTTTGAAATTGGTATCATCAATGAAAGAAATTCAATACTATAGGTGTAAGTCTACCTTTGATTTTTGTTGTTTGTTTTATAGTATTGAATGAAAAAGTTCAATTTTGTCATTCACTGAGACTTACATTTTAGTGTTTGTCAACCTCTGCTCTACCAACATATGGCGGGAAAAGTAGGTGTCATGTGTTATATAAGATAGTTTTTGTCTGTTTAGTGTGTACACTGTTATCATAGGCACATTAATTAATTTTGTAGCTGTTAAAAAACATGTATTCATGCGTCAATTTCCAAGCACCAGTTTCTTTTTCTAAATTCACAATTCAAACATGGCAATACTTTCAAAATGTGTAAAGTACGACCAATAATGGCATGTAAATAAAACAATGAGCATTATAATATGGAATATGGATTTTTAAATAAGAAAGAAAAGGAATATTTATGACCACTTTTATGTGATTACCCCACGAAAACATTTCCTGTCTCCAAGGGTGGTACTATACTGGTGGTACTATACCTATATATTAGACAACACACCTCGTACTTATGATGCAACACAGAAACGCTCCTTTTTCCGCGGTAACATGAATTCTTTCCCTTAAAAAAAGGCCTACGTAATTTGGTTTTGAAATATTTTTAAAATGGTTCATAGTGGTTGTTTCTTGCTGCAGATGAGTTGAGCAAAAGTTGGCATAGCATAAACTGCAATAAGACATCACTGGTGTCAAAAAGGTGAGTTTTATAGGATTTCAGCATATGCATGTGTATATATGAGCATTTGAAGACTTCTTCTTTCAAAAAATGTCAGGGTGTCACTGCATCTTCTGTTGAAAAACACCCAATGTGGTCAACCTATCAATTACTTTTATATGGATATACATTCCTGCTATGAAAGAAATATTAAAAAAAATGTTTATTACTTTTTTCCATGGAAATCCTAGACCTTATTTTATATAGAATAAACAACAAATTCCATCTGTGTAATGAGACGTTGATCTATATATATACATATCTAAGAATATCTGATGAAACAAAACCCCATGCGTCGGTTTTACGAGCACATCAGTCAATAAGCATATAATACTCTCCAGTATATCATGTCAGCATCGGCAAGGCTCTTCATTTAACTAAGTGTATTGGACATTATTAGCAATTTCCCCTGACTAGTTATTCGAATATGCACAGTCTCAAATTCTTTGACATTTGTTTCAATAATCTATAGAGTAACCGAATACTAACTTTACACCTTGTAACACTACACGCATCATAAGCATGATGGAACAGCAATTATAATTCAGCTTCTAATTTTAAAAAAGAGTCTTTCTGAACGAAATGTGGCATGGCAAATCTCGTTGTCTGCTACATGTATGTATACATAAATGCATTTTATATTCAATTTGATACAATGAGACATCAACCCGACACTTCACTTGCTAGATTGGCTTTCAGCAATTATCATAAAAGTTGTTTACCTCGTATATCGTATATCGTGCTACAGCGGTCAGTTACAATAACTCATATATTGTCCAGGTCTCTATTGCAATGCTGACGTCACAATATCCTTTTATGCATCTCACCAATGTGCAAATTACATAATGATATTGTATTACAATATACAAGTTTAATGTATGGCTGAAGATGTAGGTATTTCATTAATTAAATATAACTGATAGGGAATAAAAAAAACTGTGGTTGTTAGATACAAAACGGCATTATTAGAATAAAGCAATGAGATGTCAAGCCGTTATATTGCATATTATAGCTATACCTTCTAAATGAATTGCTAAATCCAATGTATCAGCCAGAAAAATCCCCTAAGTTGTTATCGGCTGAGCTTAATGTGAAAGGCACAGCCCTTTACAAGTTGGTCTGATCAAGTTTTGCAGTTTTGATCACCATCAAAATGATTATACACGACAGGGACCATTTTTGTTCCTCGAATGCCATTACATAAACCTAACGCTACAATACTATCCATCAAATTAGGAAGGCGTATGGTTATCAGTACTTTCAATATTTTTTTTATATGAGTTTAACTGTAAAGCTATTTGAGTTATCACGAATTCCTTGACATATCTGAATTACTGACTGGTATTTGGTTACACATTCATATTTAATGAATTGTAATGGATTATGTCATAAAACCACAACGCAAATTGCACTCTATATTTTCGTTGGCAAGGAACCATTCATATGATAATCAGTTTAGGCTTATACGGTTTAAAATTTGATGTTTGTGTTATCCTCATTTAATAAAGTCTAAGAGCTTACAAACGTAGAAAATTAAAATTAATTGTTAAGAAACAAATAAAGTGCATTTGTTTGGGTTCCGTCATCACATGAAGAGACATGCTTTAAGTTTATGTCAATAGTAGATTTTCAGGTATGATTTTCAAATTTTGTTTTGAACTTGACTAAGTTTGTATCAAATACCAATCAAGAACTACTTTTACATTGATTTTAAAAATACTACTTTGAACTCATTTAAAACGTAAATCTTAACAATAGTTGTTTACAGTACCCAACTTCGATGATTTCGAAATGTCGAAATTTTGAAATGTTTGCAAAAGTTCAGCTTGCAATTAACAAAATGATTCATTGTAGAATTTGAGTTACCTATATATGCTTCGTTTCAGCCTATTTGTGTCTGGATGTGAACACGATTTGCAAAAAAATAACACAATCAAAGTAAACTTTGTTTCAGAAAAGTTGCAAGCTACTTGCGAAAGACGTTGGTTCTATGAAGATCAAGTATATGTTTTTCTTTCCCATGGTTGCCTTATATCACCTGCAAGATGTTGCAAAAGGGCAAACAATCCAATTTCCATTCATTTAGTTTCTATTTCCGTATATTAGTTTTCATTACAATAGGTTAATTGTCTTGTTTTATTTATAGGTTCTTAGTTTGTAGAATTTCATTTCAAACTAAATAATAGTGTATAATGTGTAATTTAGGATAAATTTTATATTAACAAAACTTTGTCAATGGGAATACAAGACCGGGCTCTCAGACACAAATGTCAAAAGTTGCAATCGGCGAAATGTCAAAATTGATATATGACAAACTGAAGCAATACATTCCAGCAGACTATCTTACACGTTTGTAACAATAAACGAAAAACAATACAACGTTGTCATGTGTGCTAAATTCCTCGATATAGAAAGCAGAACTCTTCGGGTCATCGACATTTTATGACATATCTGAGTATATTAGAGTTTGAGCTAATATTGCTTGGATAGATTGTTAGAAACATTAAACAAAACTTAACAACTCAATTTGGAGTGTGTGTTTATTCAATGACAATACTTTTATTTGACTGGAATTTGTTTAGGCTAACAGGGATTTCCATGTGTTAATTGCAGTGTCCTCACTGCACCTTATACGGCTGATTGACCTTTTGAAGTCGTCGAATGTGGCTAAATATTGTACAATATATACCCATATACATATACCCAACACTGAAAATAAAATACATACCCGTTACTTAAAGGGAATTAATCAGGAATTTTCAAGATTTTATAATGGGCTTAAAACATTTTTTTCATTAAAGCATGCCTATATTTTACTTACTGACCTCACATTGCTAAAAGGATATCTATTTAAACATGTAAAACTAATACATTAAAAGGGATTTCCTAGCAAGGTTATACTGAAAAAAGATTTTCCGCTTAAAAGTGGAACATATTTCATGACGTATTTATAGAGTGACCTGATTTTATTTTTATTTCAATTTGTTCCATTATACACAGGGGTGCATCCAGCATTTTAGTTTAGAAGATTGTTTGATCGATTATTTAGCGTATTTTCATGCCATCGAGGGCAAACAGACGATCAGTTAACATAACATCCGTTTTCTTGGATCCTGGAAGGTTATCTAGTACTTGAGCACACCCCATCTCCGCAAGTAACTGATAACTTTTCCACTTGAATCAGTGGTGAGAGACGAATGATAATGAGATGCAATGTCGTATATCAATCATCACGGAGATTGTGGTCGAGTGGGGATTCGAACTCACGACCCCTGGATAAACAGTCAGACGTGCTAGCGACTGAGCTAATCGGGCTCGACAGTGTTAAGAGAAAGCGCAAAAAAAATCTGAACAGACACACATGCTTTTAAGTATAAATGTAGTGAATTTTAATCAAACAAAGGAGGTTAGGGGGCGGGGGTGTAAATCCGCCATTGATACAGGTTTACACGTAGTAAAATATATTTATCTTAAAAAGAGTCCGAATAGCGTCAAGTAGTATAAAAGTGCTGTCTATTTTAAGAATGGGGGTTTCGTTTCAAGTTTACCACTCTAAATTATATATCGATTATGTCACGTTTTGTAGGATTTGACATATCAAACCATATTGATTTTATTTCTTAATGATAATGAGATATTTTTTATTTATTTTAAAAATGATTTTATCTTTCATAATAAGACATTTATAGCGTTTTTCCAGATAAAGTAAGGGTAGATGATGGTTCTACGCTTGTTATAGTTTGATCGTACATGCGATTGGCCAAATACTGTGTCATCTAACTTGATGGTAAACTTTCACACAGTGAAACTGATTGCAATTTTAACGAACAATGTGAATTCGCGAGGGTTAGAAGTCGCGAATAAAAACGAAACAAAGTTCTTGCTAATTAAAAGGATTTAACAGTATATTATATTTCAGTCTCCGACTCTGTGACATTTTGTCAACAACAAAAAAGCGAAATACAATACTAATTGCACGTGATCAGACAACATGCCTCATTTACACGATGAAATAGCAATTACACGTCTGCTTCAGATTCTTACAGAAATTTCCCGAATGAAATGTGGCATCGCCGACTATATGTATATCAATGTAGTCTTAATTGATTTAAAAAGACAGTAGCCCGACTTATCATTCGCTAGACTGGTTGAAAGTAGTTTTAACAAAAATCATCGATCTCGTTCGCCGTGTTTATCCATTAAGCATTACTTATATAATGATAACATATATCAGCAATAAATACTTAGATATAATTGTTTTAAATCGTTTAATAGATTTAAAGTATGTTACGTTTAAAATAATTTGCCATTGTATTGAATAAACTGGTATATTGAATGACTAAGGATATACGTATTTTTTTAAATTCCAATGTATCTAATGGAAATGCATACAAAAGTGATTCTCAAAAAACATAAGGGCAAAGTTGCAACCAGCGAAAAGTCAAAAATGATATATTAGATATCAAGGCAATAAATTCGAACAGTCGTAATAAACTTTTGTAACAGTAAGCGAAAAAAAAATTTTCATTTGATTTTGATACTTCGACATTATAATGTATAACAATTTGGGTCATCACAGATAGCTCGCTATATCCGAAATATTCCCTGTTTGTTTTTGTAGGTTTATATTCCATTAACAAATAGTAAGGAATATTTCACAACACTTCACAAATCAAATTGCAATATCTGTATTTTCAATGACAATGGCCCTTTGACAGGAACTTGTTTATGCTAACATGTTTTCGCATTTGCTGGTTGGTCTTACCTCTATCCACAAATGCGTATTGTCTCTTCTTCTAATGGTCTAATTTGGCTAAAATTTGTTAAACATTTACCCAACATTATCAACCACCGACCAACGAGGTTGTAAATTCTCACAAAGATTGGTTCAAAGCTTTAAAGAAAGAAAGTATATCAAAATATTTGAGGGCGGTAAGGCGACGGTTCTACGATTGTTACATCGTATTTTTGATTAGCAAAGTCCCCTGAAACGTAATTTGAATACATTATGTAATCGCAGTCTCCCATTCTTTGACATTTGTCTCACAACAAATGACGTAATTGAATATTAAATGCACGTAATCAGAAAACACGCTTCATTTACGCGATGAAACAGCAATTATAAATCAGCTTCTACTTATAATATAATATTTCTGAATGAAATGAGGCATGCCCAATCGCATTGTCGACTACTAGTATGTATTATATCAATGTATCAATTAGACGGTAACCCGACTAATCATTTGCTAGGACTAGCAATTATCAATACAGCTGTCCATTTCTTCTGCTGCATTGTTTTTGTTCATTGGGAATAACTTATAGTGTTCCCAAATTTCCGGTCATCACAATGTTTGATTTATTCTGAATTAACTTAATAATGACGTTGCACTTAAGACTTTGTTCTCATTATACTAGCAATAAACATTTTATAGGATTAAATTCATTTTTTGTGGTTTTTATGCATGTGTAAAGAATGTCGAATCACACACAAATCAAATAAAGTCTTTTTGTCAGATTTGTGCGTGATTCGACATTCTTTACACATGCATAAAAAACACAAAAAAATGAATTTCATCCTTATTATTCCAATCCTGATGATTATATTTAATTTGAGACTCCTCAAGTAAATAAAAAAAAAAATGATTATACGTTGCAAAGTAAACGCGTAAAAATACATCACCTCTGTCCTGGTTGACATCAGATTTTCTATATCTAATATCCAGTTATATCGAAATGGCGTTTGTTTCCATTATCAGATGAACTCTGTAACATTAGTCGGTTTATTGTAAAATGACGAAATAGTCTGCGTTTAAAAAAACACCCGCCTTTTATCTCTCGATTTAGACAAATAAAAAATCAATAATTCCTGGAAATACCCACACAGTGTGGACGCTGACGTCATTGTTTAGGTTTTGTCTACACGTTTGTTTTTAGAAAATGTGTCAATATTTACGAAGGTCATATAAACCCACGCTCATTCATGGAGAATCAGAATTAAACGACTTTTACGTGCAAGATTTGTGTATTTACATTGTCTCAAGATCGTCTGCTTCTGAACTTCAACTACATGTACATGTTTTTATTTCATTTTTCTTCGAATAAACTGGTCTGTGGAAATGTTTTTCAACGACTAGCATTCAAGTTTGGTAAACCAATGGTACAACGGTTCAATGGTACACTATACATCTAAAATCTGAACATTTTACGACCTACTTCATTGTTTCTCAAACAACTTATGGTCTGATTGTGACGCCCGGTTAAATCGCTGAACCAAAGAAATCTTTAAAACAATAAACCAAAGAAAACAGCTAGGACTAGATCTAACATTTGTTTTTGTTGTATTTTATTATTAAAATAAGCGTGGAACCGTTGTGAACGTCATTTAAGTTCGTATGTTGTTAAACCGACCATCAAATTAGTCGATGCTTCATTGTTTACGCGAGAAACGTAAAAGTAGTCCGGTTCCATGGTTTTATCGAAAAATAAAAGTCTTTTAAAAATTTACGTTGTCCAATGAAAATGCTTTAAATACATATATGATAATGAGATTGGAATTATAGATCCTTCGACGTGCAATGTAACTGCTATCTTTACGAGGTTAGTGGCATTATCTACATTAGTTCATGTCTGTTTTTGTACACAACCCTTTTAAATTATTTGTAATGTAATTCTTATATAATCCCGAAAAGTCAGTTACTCAGCGAAAACTATATTCTATAGTCATATGTGCTGGCTTGAAAGGTGTCCATTTCATTGTGTGTATTTATGCCCGATTTAAAAAACGTGCATTATCCGTTTGAAATCGTTTAACAACGCTTTGCCAAATATTTTAAGATAATGAAATTTATTAGTCTTGGAGCACACAAAATGACATATGTATGTCTGGACATGCCGCTATACATCATGTATTCATTGTGAAACAATAAAACTTTCCCACTACAGTATGGATTAGTGCAAAGCTCGGTCAATAGATTCCGAGCATGAAGATTTCAGCAGTTCCATGCATGCTGAGAGACAAAGGTTCTATACTTATTTACTAAGCCTCTTAACGACGCATATGTCTGCAAACACTTTTTCTACCAGTCAACTGTAAGCAATTTATATGTCGGGGGCCTGTAAAATGGAGAATTCTAATTTAATATTATGTCATATACATAATTAATATTTCACTGGAAATTTATCAGAATTGCGGTATGTGCTGTATTGCTTTATTTACCTATATTTAAAAAGCATATGTTTTAGAAACACCATTATAGTAATAAAAGTATGTAAATAATTAGATCCCCTTCTATTCTGGATATATTTTACGGTTTTTTTATATTTATTAACCAAAAATCTAGTTTTAATGCATGAACATAATCTATGGTTCTCTCCGGCCAGGTAAGCGCAACCATTAAAGTGTTAATTGTTGGCTGCAATTTCCTCCGTCCCCAGTGACTGTGATAATTGATCAATACTTCTGTTACGCGACCATGAGTATAACACCTCTAAATATGTGACTTGTAGATTGAACGTATGTCTAGTACTGGTGAACCACCTATCGAATTCCAGAAACCTTACGTAGATGCACTGACCACCGTAAAAAAATTGAAGTACTAAATAATTAATCACGATGATTGGTTAGTTGCTTCAACTGAACGTTTGAATGACGTCTTAGTTTAGTAAGCGTGCAATTGCTATGAATTGTTGGACAGGCATAGAGTTTTGTTCTTTTTTATCGGGGATAATATACCGGATTCAGGAGATATCAGGTTCAGGGATAAACTACTAACATACAGTTGAATATAAGGTGTAAAGCCCCACAGTGGTCTAATTAGGACCAATACCAGAAACGTGTTGTCTGGTATGAACTATAAATCAGTACAAACTGTTATTATAGTGTATTTGATATATTAGAATGATTGGTGAAATCGTAAACTTTCCAAACACCACGAAGTTGTTTCACAATTATATTATATCAAAATTTTGCTGTTCAATTAACCGTCTACAACATACCTGTAGGTGCACAAAATTTTAATTACATATATAAAGGATTTTTATATAACATATGCATCTTGGTGGTAATCAAGGTCCCACAACTCAATATTTTGGATTGTGTTTCTTGTAAATCTTTCTAAATGTGTACCTCGCTGCTGTCTACATTATAATTCAAACATTTTGGAAATTAAAAGGTGAACTATTGTTTCAATTAAGTGACATATGGTAATGAGCGAGATTTTTAGCCAAACTACATTAAAGTCCCCACCTAAATCTAAAACTGCTTTGATTATGTACAAACGGACGTGTGTAATAGATTGCAATATACGGCTGACATTTGAAAATTATCAAGGGAAATAGAATTCTCCAATTAATAAATGCCCCCCCACAAAAAGTAATAAAGCATAATCACTCCTGTTTGTAATCGTCATTATCACACATAACATTGCACTGGTTATGATTAATTATGATAAAAGTACACCATTAGTTTTACAACTGCACGTATTTTTCAATGTGTGTCAGGTAATACAGTGCATTCGGTTCTTTCTCACCCCCACCCCCGATTTACATTATGCCAAGTAATTAATCTTTCCGGAAGGTCCTGATCCTATTTCATCAAAGGTAATAAAATTTATATATCGCATATTTATTTTATTAAGTATTTTGGTCAAGGTAACATTAACTATATGTCATCCCCAGGAATGGTATGATAAAGTAAATGATGCTCTTCTTACTTATTGTTGAACTTCTTGATTAACATATCAGTGTAGTTACTGTGAAGCACACCGACCTGCTTCCTTGGGTTATCGTATCTACATTCTATTCGCTTTGTGAGGCCCTAACAAATAAAGTGTCAAACGATTATATGATGTTCATGCCGTCGTTTTGCAAGCGCGATATATCGAGCGTTTATATATAAAATCGCGGGCGTTAAAATTACAGTTATATCAGAACTGGTGTTAGCACCGATCAAATATTTTTATCTAGTAAATTAAGAGACAAACCACATAGAGCAATTTAAATTTTAACTCGTTTTTCACTAAATAATGATGTAATAGTAAACCCAGTTATAGATTACGTTGTTTTAGTGTTTAATTCAAAACAATATGCAGCTTTTTGTAACATTTTACAACAGTAACAACGCAGACTTGATATTAAAATAAATGATATTATCATATGTAAATTATTTATACAATTTGATATTTGTTGATATCAGTTAGTTAATATATTTCATACCAATATGGTATCTTCATACAGTTAGAAAGGCGATTTAAACCAATATGTTATCATATCAAAATGCCTAGTTTATATTGTCTTACTATACGTGACTATTATTTATAAATAAAGTTTCAAAATGTATTAAATTGTTTAATTGCTAATGAAGAAATACATATTTTGGTGTTCAAATCCAGAGCAATTGCCAACTGCATTTACATATGACAGGACACATACAATCGTTACCAAGACTTACAAACAAATAAAATGAAACTATCGTTTCATAAACAATATTATGCATCTGATTGTGAAGTGTACAAAAATGTTAAAACATAATATGATACATAACTATTGTTTCACGAAATATGTAGTGTACAGAAAATCTAGTAAACAGTAGATACGTAAATACCGTTTCATAAATTATGTAGGTACATGTCATCGAGAAATAATATGACACACTATCGTTTCTATACTTGTGCAGCTTACATAACACCAATAAAGAATATGACAGTTGACTTTTGCATACGGAACTATTAGTCAATGTTTAGCGAACATACAATCCAGTAAGCATATGACACGTAAATACCGTTTCATAAATTATGTAGGTACATGTCATCGAGAAATAATATGACACACTATCGTTTCTATACTTGTGCAGCTTACATAACACCAATAAAGAATATGACAGTTGACTTTTGCATACGGAACTATTTGTCAATGTTTAGCGAACATGCAATCCAGTAAGCATATGACACGTAAATACCGTTTCATAAATTATGTAGCGTACATGACATCTCGACTGAATAATATGACACACGACAAAAGTTTCTTTAATTGTGCAGCTTACATGACATCAATAAATAATATGACAGATACCTTTCATATAAGGTACGTCCATTTAATATGTAACGTATATTACATCTAGAAGGAACGTGAAACATGGGAAACGTTTCATTGAATAGGTAACGTACATAACATCTACGAATTAAGTGGAACTTAAGAAAAAACAAATATGAACAGATTATTTCGAATAGGAACGTTTCATAAAATAGGTAGCGTATATAACATCCGGAAAGAACATTTTGCACTTACACAAGTACATCGTAAAAGAGGTACCGTATATAACGTCTAGAAATAAACAACACAACCACAATACATAGCATATTTAGAGGGCAATACCATATAAACCGTTTTTAGAAAATAAGTTTAATAAAAAGCGTTATCAATAAAGATAACAAAACATATTCATACATGACTTATTGTTATACTATGATAAATAAAGAAACCGAAATTTGCTTGAGTGTTGTTGTTGTTATTGTTTCAACTTTAAAATCATTTAGCTCATATGGGGTTGTTCAATACTAGCCTCAACGGACCAGCCAACACGCCATGTTTGTATTTCCAATATCTTCGTCGAAATATTGAATAGCGTTATCGACATTTGTATACGATATTGACAGGCGATTATGTAATGATTTTAAAAGCAATGCCATTTATTATTCAAGTCCAGGTTTCAAGGAAATTGCTTTGCTACATTTTAAGAAAACACATAAATTGTCAGGTACATAAAATGTCAGGTTGCGGGTTAGCTGTTCCGTTCAGTATAGAATGCTGCTTTAACCGACGCTTGGAAAAATGATGTGTGTTGTAAGTTCCTGCGTATAACGGGCTTGCTGCTATTCTATACTTGGTTGAGTTCTAAACTTCCAAGGAATTCTTTTATTTTTGTTTGGAGAATGTAATATACCGCTCAATGTTTCCTCAGAAGGTCTGTGATAAATGTGCAATTAAGAATGCCTGTTTGTACATGTAGATATAATTACAATGGTTAACATGGTTACACGTAACTATTTCTAACTTTCATTAGGTCTTTCTTTTAGTAATATCTGATAAAATGACATAAATGAACCGAACGCAAAAAAAAGCACATCTTTCATTCTGTACTTTTATGAGAGAAAATTTTGAATATAATATGTCTCGCAGCGAGCTACAAGAAACGTCTTCGAGCATCGTTGGTCTCGTATAGCTAATAATTATATATGTGTTAATGTATGTAACAAACATATAATATAAACACAACACCGTGAAATTCTGGAAAAAAAAATTTTTCCAAACTTTTTTTTATTATGAACTAAAACGTTATAAATTAATAGTTTTGGATAATAATAACTATTATGAAGTTAAATTCAAATTTCAGCAAAAAAAAAATACGTAAAATACGGAGATAAATGGAATTAAAGTAGTTAAAAAAACCCCGTTCAATTGGAATTCTTATATTCCAATTGGCATTAGTTTCCAATGGGAAATTACAATTTCCAAACGGTTAATTCCATTTGGAAACACAAGTTTCCAGTTGGAAGGTTAATTGTCTAAAAGGAAGATTATATCAATAGATTCTCTTTTTAGAACAAGATTCCAATTGGAATGTTAAAAATACAATTGGACGATTCTATTTACACATCAAATATTTTGTGGACGTGTAGAGTAGGTGCGTGTGTATGTGTGTGAGTGAATGTGGGCATGCATTTGTTTATGAGTGCAGCGAAGGTGCTTGTGTAAGTGCGTTTGTGTGTCCGTCTGTGTGTGCATGAAGCGTAAGTGCGTTTGTAGGTTTGTATATGCAACATGCGCGTAAATGCTTGTGCGTGCATACATGTGCATTAATATTAGACTTAGTAGCAAACACAAAATAAGCATTTATATGTGTGCGTGCGTGAAGTGTACTCAGTGACAGAAATATCAACAGCGGCAGTAGCAGCAGCAGTAGTAGTAGTAGAAGTAATAGTTGTAGTAATAGTAGTAGTAGTAGCAGAAGTCGTTGTAGTAGTAGTAATATTAGTAGTAGTAGTAGTTAATGCTTGTGGTGGTAATAATAGTAGTAGTATTGGTAGTGGAAGTAGTAGTAGAAATAGTAGTAGTAGTAGCAGCAGTAGTGGTGGTAATAGTAGTAGTAGTGGTGGTGGTGGTGTTTGTCGTAGTAGTATTAATGGTGGTGGTGGTGGTGGTAGTAGTAGTAATAGTAGTAGTAGTAGTAGTAGTAGTAGTAGTAGTAGTAGTAGTAGTAGTAGTAGTAATTGTAGTAGTAGTAGTAGTGGTAGAAGTAGTAGTAGTAGTAGCAAAAGTGGTGGTTGTTGTAGTGGTGGTGGTGGTGATAGTAGAAATAGTAGTGGTAGTAGTTGTAGCGGAAGTGGTGGTTGTTGTAGTGGTGGTGGTGGTGATAGCAGAAGTAGAAGTAGTAGTAGTAGTATGAGTAGCAGTAGTGATGGTAGTAGTAGTGGTGGTAGTAGTAGTAGTAGTAGTAGTAGTAGTAGTAGTAGAAGTTGTAAAAGTAGTAGTAGTAGTAGTAGAAGTAGTAGTAGTAGTGGTGGTGGTGGTGGTAATAGTAGAAGTAGTAGTGCTGGTGGTGGTAATACTAGTAGTATTCATGGCAGTAGGAGTAGTAATAGTAGTAGTGGTGTTGGTAGTAGTTATAGTGATGGTGGTGGTAGTAGTAGTGATAGTAGTAGTAGTAGCAGTAGAAGTGGTGGTGGTGGTGATGTCTGTGGTTGTGGTGGCAGTAGTAGTAGTAGTAGTAGCAGAGGTGGTGGTGGTGGTGGTAGTAATGGTGGTGGTGATAATAGTAGTAGTAGTTGTAGTAGTAATAGTAGTTGTAGTGGTGCAGGAGTTAGTAGTAGTAGTAGTAGTAGTAGTAGTAGTGGTGGTGGTAGTGGTGATAGTTGTAGTGGCGGTAGCAGTAGTAATAATAGTAACATTTAATGCACTGGCGGTGTAATTGACCTGACGCAAGAGTGACTATCGCTCCACCTACTGACCACGTGTCATTGTTAATAAATACAATGTAATAAATAGTGTTGACTAAGATACAGTTCGCTTTTCGAAGGAAAATGACTATATTGGAAACAAACTCGATCGCTGATTGGATTATTTACTTGTTTGATTGACATCCCATGTCAGTTTACCTATTCATTGAATCTATATAAATAGTTGTGTGTTTTATTGATTCGAGCGCATTATCATGGATAGAACGTGGATGCTTACATAGATTTATATTTATTGATTTAATTTTATTGCATTGTCTTACAATATTTTTATATCAGTATGAGCGTCGATAGTATCAATGTACTTATTCGTTACGTCATCGTGTCGAATGCTTATTTCCATTATATGCCGTTTTCGGATTATTCTTAAATAGCTGGCGTTTCAGAGAGTAAGTCAGTTGTTTTCAAAACCTTAAACTTAAAAGTTTAATTTATCAAAACAATTTCCCCAATATAAGTTATTGGCCTGCATGTATAACATATACTCATTAGAGACACATATAAACATACAGTAGAACTTAGCTGGCACGTACGTAGATGTCAAAAATATTTTCCCCAATATCATTATGTTGCCTATATAAACTCATTAGAGACACAGATAAACATTTGTGTTATATTGAAAGAAACACAGTAAATTGTATCACAATGACAGGATCAGAGACTCTGGTGATAACTGTTTTAACCAGTCTGGTTCATGATTTGTGTCTTATTGCATAAATCAGGACTAAAATGGCATACAGATAGTCGGCAAACAGGCTTCGGTCATGTCGCATTTCTGAATAAGACGTTGATACGAAATTATGGATACTTTATCTTGCAAGATCAAGGATATTTGTTGTCTGACAACATAAAACTAGTTTGTTTACGGTGTCCTTTAAATATTAACAGAAACTGACTGTCTATAAAACAATGCAAGAACACTGGAATAAATTGTCTCGAGGTTTGGTTTATTATTTTAATTGTATCATAGTATCAAAATGTTTTCATCTGTTTATTGACTTGATCAAAGATTACTCACATGACCGTGTGTTCACTTAATGTGTCGGTCAACAATAAATACAGTATTTACTAGAATTGGGACAAACTCCAAGGACTGGTTCACTTTACTTCCGGTTCAGAAAAAGTGAACACTCATTCTATTTGACTACCATTTTTATTTTTGTTACGGAGTAAATGGATTTCTGGTTGCAAGCTCCGTGTCAATGTTACATTGAAAACCGGGTATGATACACAGCCCCAAATGCAATGTAAATCTGCGAACATTATAGAGGAATTCCGATTGATTACCAACAAGAAGCGAAGACACTCACGCTCTGTCCCATTCTGACAGGTATTTCCTGCATCAGAAATTAACATTGTTTACATATATTTGTGGCATAACGCTTGTGCAGGCTTCAGTATTTATTTGTACGTGAAAAGTATTTACACAAGGCTGTGCTAGCCTTTATCTTGAACTCTCGATTGTAACCAATGAAAATAATACGGGCTGAATTTCCGACCCAAATATTGACATTCTTAAATATTGAAGTATTTTTTAAAAGTAAGACAAACATTTAAACTTTTTAAAAACATGGTCAAAAAATTAATATGTGCATCAAATATTATAGTGTGCCCCAACAGAAGTAGACTCAACTGCAACCGGAATCATATTCAAGGTACGTAGACTGGCTACTGTATGCAGGTTAGTATTAGGATGCGGACAACTAAACCAGTAATCAATGTTCGGACACTTCAGGCGATTAATCTTCTTTTAAAAATAGCGATTAATTTGAAGAATTAAGTAAGCACACAAAACGTACTGAACAACCAAAACTTAAATTTACAAACTGCACATTTTATAAAGTAGGCTTCTCCAGAGGCCATTTAAGCCACATGGGTAACACAGCGCTTGACTATCAGAAATGGTATTGCCCTAGCGCTTGAATTCATCAAAATAATTTTGAAAAAGCTTCTTTTTCTCGAAATCATTATAAGTATCAGTTATAATGATACAGTAGATAAACTTACGTGTTAATGATTTGGTTTAACATTTATTTACTATTGTTTCAGACAACTTGTCTTTTATTCTTCTTGATGTAAATGTTTAAAGCTCATACGTCAAACACGTCAAAAAAAAACCTTAATACCCACCATCAATGTCAGCATTATTTAGCGACGACCCTTAAGTAATCGGTATATCACTTATATGTTCAGAACTGCTGTTTGGTTAAATATGTGACAATATATGACCAAAAATGTTACATATGCAAGATTAATTAGCTGGGCTTTATGCCCTGCTCATGTCGGCATGATCAAGCTTTGCAATATTGAGTACCGCCAAAATGATCATACGCGACAAGGACTACTTTTTGTTTCTCGAATTGTTTTTCATGTTTTATATGTGCAAGCAGAGTCAAATCAAACTATAAAAAAAAATTGTGACATTGTATCTATTATTTTCTTATTAAATGTTGCCTAAATTTAACCAAAAGCTACAATAATATCAATCACATCAGGAAGGCGTGTGGAAATTTATTAAAGCTCGGCCATCAGCAATTTCAAGTACTTTGATATATAGTACGTAATTGATTTGAATAAACACGCTTACATTTATATCAATTAACTATAAATATTATACTCTCAGACACTCAGGACAGGTGATAATTGATTTGACTAGCATAAAACTTTGTTTAGCTAACCGCTTTTTTGTCACGACTGAAATATTATACGGATAGTCGGCTGTCAGGTATACTGGCAATGTCGAATTACATGTTACACTCATTTTAGAATGAGAACTTGATCATGGAAACATGGATACGTCATATTGCAAAATAAATGTAAACATATTCTGTTCATAAATCATAGTACTCAAAGTACTGATCGCCAAGCTTTGAAGTAAATACTTTTAGGCTGACAAGGTGAACGTCCCACACAACAATTAATGTTGTACTGTTTCTACATATAGAGACATGCACTTCTGGAACACTGGATACATCACCAATGGTTTTAAAAGTGCCTTGATCCCATACATAGTCCTCTGTTGGTCCAATTATACAGAAATAAACATGGGGTTGACGAAGTTGCTTTTTCACAATTTCGATGGTTTGCTGGCACCCCTTAATTTTTGACAATTCTGCCCATTTGTTGCAGTGTATCACTACTCATCTTTAAACTGTTATAGCTTCATCAAACAGTTCCAATGTAAACTTGGCAGAAACCATGAAAATGTTCCAATGTTCCCATATACACAAAGAAATATGACATTTTATGCATTTTTACAAAACAAAAGCCCAACTGCTTACACAGCTCTTATTTCATTGGCGTAAGAATCTTACCATCATGTAAAGAAGACCTAAACACTATTTGTTATGTCAGTTATTGAAGAATTATTTGAGGAACACAGGACAGATATAAAACAATGTAACTTAAAGATATATTGAATATAAATACTCTCACAATCTTGTGTCTTGAAATAAATATATTATTTACACCACGTTATAAGACTTATATTGACTTTGACGAAGTAACAATTACGATAGAATTTTGTGCATGATAACTGTCACAGTAATGACTAATTGGCTCTGATGTAAATTATTCATAGCTTTCTATCACGTGGTATTCTACTTATCCTTAACACGTGCAGTGTCACAAGCAGTGCAAATCAAATACCGTGGGAAAGAAATATAATGTAATTATAAAGCATGTATGATAAACTTATAGTGAAATACTGTGGATTTAATCAATAAACGTTACGAGGTTAATTCCATGCAAGAAACGTATTATCCAAATGGCACAACTACCAATAAACAGTATGAACACAAATAATACAAAGATAATTAAAATAAGAACAATGAATTAATAAATGAGATGTGACAACAGGGAATTGGAACAGCCAACATTAAAAGACGCCAATGACACGTTTAATCCTGGTTAACGGGTACACCCAACCTCGCCTCTTTCTCCGTCAGTATCTTAAGAAGTGATAGTGTCAATAAAATATCTCCGTCATATTATATCTTTAAGATACACATAAACGAAAAATGCATTTTTATTTAATTTTATCCATAATTATAATACTTAGGGACGTTGTGAGAACTGAACAGTTCTCGTTCTTTAACACAAAAAGTGAACACACTGATTGATTAACTTGATACGAGTCTAGTCGAAACTCTCAAAGAAACATACGGCATTGCTGAAATCGACATTGCGCAGGTACATGTATCAAATTTCCAATTGGAAATTTGAACGGTTTTCTATCCACTTTAATCACCTTCAGCTACATTTTTTTGTCTGGTCTGGTCACGCCCACGTTCAAAATCAAATCGTGACTTAAAGTGTCTTCAACGGTGGTTAAAAGAAGTGCCATTATTCAAATTTTGCTCCACGTTTCCAGCTACAATGCATACTAAAAACTATGAATAAGTAATTGACTGAACCAAAATATCCATCACTAAAACTAAATTGGCACTGTCTTTGTGTGGGAAAGAAGTGGGCGTATTGGAAGCGATATACATCACTGGTGACTTATCCAATTAATTATGTTGTATAATATGCATAAGGTGCCGTGATAATTGATTATGTAATTCATTATGTTTAGTATGATTAAGATTTGTTTGTTTGTTTAAGAAGACATGTTTGATTATATATTTGACAATTTATTTCGATGGAGCTTTTGTTCACCAAAGTATGATATTAATCAATATATACATGTATTGTCGCCAAGGTTAAACTATGTATCACATGCCCCCCCCCCCCCACACACTCCCCAACACTACTATATATATCTCTCGCTCTCTCTCTCTCTCTCTCTCTCTCTCTCTCTCTCTCTCTCTCTCTCTCTCTCTCAGGTATTGTTCTTTAAACGCATTGTTGTCAAGGTAAACCTACGTTGCACATGTCCTCTCTTTCTTTTTTCTTGTTTCATGTTTTATGATATAAACGCATTGCTGCCAATGTAAAACTATGTATCACATGTACTCCCTCTCTTGTATGAATATATCATTCTTTTCTTTAAACGCATTGCCGTCAAGGTAAACCTATGTAGCACATGTCCTCTCTTTCTTTTTTTCATGTTTTATCATTTAAACGCAATGTCGCCAAGGTAAAACTCTCTTGTATTCATAATTATTCTATTCTTTAAATGCATTGCCGCCAAGATAAAACAATGTATCGAATATCCCCTCTTTCTTGTATTCAGGTATTATTCTATTCTTTAAACGCATTGTCGCTAAGGTAAAACTATGTATCATATGTCCCCTCTCTCTTGAATTCAGGTATTATTATATTTTTAAACGCATTGTCGCCAAGGTAAAACTACGTATCTCATGACCTATCCCTCTTGTATTCAGGTATTATTCTATTCTATAAACGCTTTGCCGCCAAGGTAAAACTATGTATCAAATGACCTCTCTCTCTCTCTTGTATTCATGTATTATTATATTCTCTAAACGCTTGGCCGTCAAGGTAAAATTATGTATCACATGACCTCTCTCTCTTGTATTCAGGTATTATTCTATTCTATAAACGCTTTGCCGCCAAGGTAAAACTATGTATCAAATGACCTCTCTCTCTCTTGTATTCAGGTATTATTCTATTCTCTAAACGCATTGCCGCAAAGGTAAAGCTATGTATCACATAACTTCTCTCTCTCTCTCTCTCTCTCTCTCTCTCTCTCTCTCTCTCTCTCTCTCTCTCTCTCTCTTTCTCTCTATCTTGTTTTATTTAGGTATTATTCTATTCTCTAAACGCTTTGCCGCTAAGGTAAAACTATGTATCACATGACCTCTCGCTCTTGTATTCAGGTATTATTCTATTCTATAAACACATTGTCGCCAAGGTAAAACTATGTATCACATGACATCTCTCTCGCTCACTTGTATTCAGGTATAATTCTATTCTCTAAACGCTTTGCCGCCAAGGTAAAGCTATGTATCACATAACCCCCCCCTCTCTCTCTCACTCTCTCTCTCTCTCTCTCTCTCTCTCTCTCTCTCTCTCTCTCTCTTTCTCTCTATCTTGTTTTATTTAGGTATTATTCTATTCTCTAAACGCTTTGCCGCCAAGGTAAAACTATGTATCACATGACCTCTCGCTCTTGTATTCAGGTACTATTCTATTCTCTAAACGCATTGCCGCCAAGTTAAAACTATGTATCACATGACCTCTCTTTCTTATTTTCATGTATTTTTCTATTCTCTAAACGCATTGCCGTCAAGGTAAAACTATGCATCACATGACCTCTTTCTCTCTCTTGTATTCAGGTATTATTATATTCTCTAAACGCTTTGCCGCCAAGGTAAAACTATGTATCACATGACCTCTCTCTCTTGTATTCAGATATTATTTTTCAAACATATTTTCGTCATGGTTAAATTGTGCAACACATGTTCTCGCTTTTGTTTTCGGATATAACCGGATACAACACTTCAAACGCATTGTTTTGCAATGCGCTATTGTACAACACATGCTTTATCCTTTTCGGGTATTATCCTTTAAAATACATTGTCGCTAAAGCACCCGTGTCAATTGTTGTCATATGTCAAATGTTAATTATTATGCCATTGACAGCAAGCAATCCTCACGATACACATTTATTTTAAAAGCAATGAAGAAGGAAGCCAATTAATATCGACCGAGCAGGAGCAGTATGCGATATTACAAACTCCAGGCGCCAATTTGTCGATTATGTCAGGGTGAAGTTCCCATAGGAGATATCAGAAACTAATTCCAATGCCATCCATACATGTTACACATAGAGACATTCTTTAAAACAAAAGTGAAAAACCTGAATGCAAGTATTTGTATTTTGGTATAAATTACCAAAAGAACCACTTATACGGCGTAAAAACGGATCGTGTAGATCGGCCTAATACTTAGGGGTTTAGGGACCTCTTCCGGCGAATATCGTTAAATGTTTTAACTCCTTACATAGTTTCTAACTTCTAAAACTGATGTTTCAAGGGCAATTATTCAATAGCATATATTAACCGATCTATAGCTTTTATCGTTAGTCCCTTAAACTAAACATTTGCTTGAACAAACATACAAAAGACAGACAAGTAGGCAGGGTGACTATAACAAACACTTATTTGAATATGCTCATCGTTTAACATTTAAACAGACATTAAAACGGAGGCCCGTCATTTCTATAAGTTGTCGCTTAAAATTATTTCTGATAATTTTATAGCATTATGATGCAAATACACGTATTCTTAAATTACTTGGGCCCGGTTAGCTCTGTCAGGTCCGACTATCAATCCAGAGGTCGTGAGTTCGAATCCCCGCCTGGTAACAGTCTCCGTGATGATTGATATACGGCATTGTGTCTCAGTATCATTCGTCTCTCACGGCTGATTCAAATGGGGAAGTTATCAGTTACTTCTTGTAGAGGGTGTGCTCGAGTACTGATGAACCTTTCAGGTCCCAGGAAACAGTGGTTAGGTTAACTGCCCGTCTGTTAGCCCTCGATGGCATAAAAACGACGCTAAATAAAATTCACTCACTCAATCAATCATCAATTTTAAATTCTGTGCAGTGTAAATGTAGCTTTAATGCCAGCTAGGTAGATGGCAGAGCTTAAGACAGAGTACTACTCTCATATAATGAAATAATTGAATTTAAGTCTGGCTATCTAATTAGATTTAATTGATTTTCAAATTCTGTGTACATTCATTTCGTACAAACACATGGCGGCTGTATTTAAAAGCGAGTTCTATTTTATTTCGAGTGCTGACGTGAATATTTCCACGACGCACACAATAATTCATTTTGCACTTTTCTACATATAGAGAAATTTACTTCTGGAACATTGAAACACATTACCAATTGTTTTAAAATGCCTTGTTTCTATAGATAGTTTTCTGTTGGTCCAACTATGCAGAAAAAATCATGGGATTTTTTCATTATTTCGATGGTTTATTGTCACCCCTTCATTTTTGACAATTCTGCCCATTTATTGCAGTGCATCACTACAAATCGTTATATTGTAACGGTTACAGCTTCTCAAAACAGTACTCCACGTCAACCAAACTTGGCAGAACTTATGAACATGTTTTAATGTTTTCATATGTACAAAGAAATATGACAATATTATACATTTTCAGTATTTATAATGCCCAACCGATTTACACATCTTTAATCACAAGAGTCATGCTACCGTCAAGTAAGGGAGGTAACTATTAAGGACATTGAAATAAGCGTTTATATCATGTAGCAGTATACATAAGTAGACTCACGTTTATACAATTGCGGGGGGTGTATTGAAATGTTTATTTTGTCAATAGAAATAACTGATAGGCATAGCACCACCATTCTATTCTGTATAATGGCAGTTATAAATAATCCTTGTTTCTTCTTCTTTAAATATGCATTTTCCTTAATATCATAATGTTCATATTTTTTTATTTAAATGGCGCTATTGATGTATTTTGAACAAATTGAAGCATTTTCAAGTTAGAAAAAAGATGATGCTTGGAAATTGGGGTATGAATACACATGTCCACTTTCATTTTGTCACCAGTGTACACACTGATTAGAAAAAAAATCTTATATACTATATGACCCCTACTTTTCTCATCATATATGGTAGTACAGGGGTTATAAACACAAGAAAATGTAAGTCACACTACTTTAAGTTGGGTCCTTCAATGAATAACAAGCATGCAAACATTTTTTATTTACAATAGAATAAAGAACAGAATTCAATGGTAGGCTTACACCTGTATAACCGCTTTTCAGGAAATTGTTAGTTTCAATCAAACATTGTAGCGCATAGGCACATGGCAGAATGAAACGTATTTGATGCCATTTCTAATATACACAATGCTATATATGACAAATATATAAGAATTCTTAAAGACTAGAAGATACAAACACAAGTTTATTCTTTATTACAAAATGTACCTATGTTCTCTTATCCCTGAAAATGTTGAGAATCTTAATAACTATAACCTTCGAAATGCACAAGACCTTAGGACTTTCTCATGTCATACACAATTATACTCTGATTCATTTATACCCTCTTCTGTACGTGACTGGAACAGTCTTCCACAAAATATAAGAGAGACAACTTCTCTTAATATATTCAAAGCAAATATTAATTCTAATAAACAAAATGTTTCCAATCACTTTTATGTAGGTATCCGAACTGGCCAGATATATCATTAACGACTCCATACTAAATACAGTAGTTTGAATCAACATTTAATAAAGTAAAACATAGTAGCAACTCCAAATTGCCTTTGTGGCGAAATTGAGAATACATCTAATTATTCATTTAGTCGCAGACTATTTCGCCACTATAGACAAAGTATGATGATAGAAATAAAATCGAATTACC
This sequence comes from Panopea generosa, assembly GCA_029582155.1. Taxonomy (NCBI): domain Eukaryota; kingdom Metazoa; phylum Mollusca; class Bivalvia; order Adapedonta; family Hiatellidae; genus Panopea; species Panopea generosa. The sequence goes on along the minus strand of CM055910.1, from coordinate 34,691,721 downwards.
CACATGAACCCTCCTTAAACGACCTTCTGTATGGAAAAGAAGCTTTCCCATCACTAACTGACAACAACTCGATTTTTATGGCAGTGAAAAAATACATTACAAAAACCAAACGTTTCGAATATATCGTACACAATTGAATAGACCTTGATTTTGTCACATTCGATGAAATGTTTATACACACAAATACGAAGTCGTCGCTCTCTATATGATCCTAGAAAGCTAAAGTAATTACTATTGAATGTATTATATAGTATAAATAAACTCGAACATGCAAAACACCTATCCCCAGTATCAGAATGAAGAATGATAAGGTAAAAAAATCCAGTGAAGTCCCTTTCTCTCATTCTCTTCCATAAATATTTTTTTATTACTTAAACTTTTCTAAATAAGCTATTGTGTTATTGTAAGCTATGCATATTTTGCCAAACTGAAATTAGTACGGAACAGTAAAATAAATACTATGATAAGTCTTAAATGGACAGTAAAATTACTGTCACGGAAGCAGTTTCACACAAGCTTCGGAAACTTATTTCTGTATCCATTTCACATAATGTGTTAGATGTATGACTTTATTGTATTTATATGTATTTATTTGAATAAAATATTATTTAAACTAATAGTCTTATTTTCGGAAACAAACATCAAACCAACCCACTTAGATCATTATAATTTCTTCCTCAGGAAACCGGGAAACTTTCTAACGTACTCTAATTGGACCGATCTGGGTTCGGAATCACAATTATCCAGTGAGATGCATCGCTTATTACCAATTGCTTATTTATGTGGAGAGCTTGGTTCAGTGGCAGAACATCGAACCCAGGACCGAAGGGCCGTGAGTTCAATCCATTCCATGGCTATGTGTTGTGTTCGTGAACAAGACATTTTCTTTCGGATATGCATAGCACTGGTTCTACCGGGTAAGACTTATTCGAGCGTGGTTTGTATAAATTGTAATAACTTGCTGCTCACTTTCGTATTTGCTGTAACTGACCCACACAACGTATTTTTGTTGAGTAAATAATATCTTTATTCCCTGTACGTGATATAATATAAACACTATCGTCCAGAACAATCTTTCTCCACCCACTTATCTCATAGACTGGTTAGAAATTATTAAATGAAAAATACGATGATAATAAAAATTCTAAGTAGATTTTACATTGCTTTGTATATATATATATATAAACACTATCATGTTTTATGCGCTCAACATGTTTAATCAACAAAAGAGTTGTAAATAGTACTATAAAAAATACCCCGGTGACATTAACTCTGACAGATAGGTTGTCGATGATTTCTCTAGCGCATCGTTGACATATAGCAAGTCAATATCCAAGAGTATAAACAAACACAATTGAAAAAGAAATGTATATATTTTTTATGTTATAGCTTACGATATATGAAAGGAAAATCAAAGATAAAATGTGAACAAATGGGTCATCTTTAATGCATATTTATGCTGCTTTGTAAAGTCGATTTGAGACGAAAGTGAACTTCACGCAGAATTTAGACCATCATTGAGAAGAGGAAGAATTAAATTTCCATGGCGAATTTAGTATTGAAAAAGTGTCTATTAAAATAAAGGGTGTGCAGACTTGAGGGTTTATATGATATATTATATATGTTCATAATGGGGTAATGATATGTGTAACACGACAACACCCTCTCCCTAGCACCGGCTGCAGCGGGATTCACTTTTAGATCTACATGTCTTTGATTACAGAGGACATGAAATAGGATATTGTGATGTCAGCGTCTGGGGTGAGTTTTGACGACTGTCTCACAGCATGTGAGACTGCAACAGCAATGTTTACAGCAGCATATACAGTAAAACTTCGTTAACTCGAACACGGCTGAATCGAACACCGTTTATAGCTCGAACCACTTATCTGGTCATGGCCGCCGAGTTCCTATTACGATGTGTAAACATGCACATGAATGTATGATTTTGAACAATACTTGGCTGGAATAACCCTTTAACTCAAACTAAGTCCCGTCGAGTTCGAGCTATCGAAGCTAATTCTTTTTCTCATTATTGGATTTATAGTCACATATCTATTAGATCATTTCCTCACTATTTGTTACAATTTGTTTTCAATTTGAATGAGTCACTTCAAGAAACAGTATCAGCATCGGTACGATATTGATTAAATTAACGTTGTACATTCTTCTCTCGTGTAAAACATATCGAAACGGCCTGAAGGTCGATAGGATGTAGTTGTATATGAATATTATTTATTCGCTAAGGAGAAGGTAATCTATAAATTATTCACATATATGTGGAATTGTAATTAGAAATAGCTTTACGCAACGCAATCGATATTTCCAAGTTGTAATTGAATTTTACTAGCTAATGATTTACGTGTTGATGAAGATGGCAATTCTGTATAGACGTTCTCTGTTCCTCGCAGGAGTGATGTACTTCAGAGAAATTGAAAACAATTTACGCTAGTAGTTAAAATCCATGTAACTTCTAATCGGCTCAGATGCTGATCTTCTTTTATGATTAGCTCAGTTGTTATCGAGTCTGACTGTCAATCCATGGGTCGTGAGTTCGAATTCCCGCTCGGCCACAATCTCCGTGATGTTTGATATACAACATTGCGTCTTATGGTCATTCGTGTCTCTCACAGCTGATTCAAGTTGGAAAGTTATTAGTTACTTGCGGAGATTGGGTGTGCTCGAGTACTGGTTAACCTTCCAGGATCCCAGGAAACAGTAGTTAGGTTGACTGATCATCCGTTAGCCCTCGATGGCATTAAAATGACGCTAAATATTCAATCAATCAATCATGGGGTGATTTCCTTGGTTGAGGAAGTAGGTGAAAATCTTGTGCCGGTCATGGCATTCTATGTAAATTATAATGTTCTATTTTGGGAGAGCTAGGCGATTGTATTGGCTGTGAAAATAGGACATCTTCTAATGACCTATAATGCAGTGTATTCATCTCTCCTTGAACATGAAAAAAAAACCTGACCATGATGCTTATTTTATGTTGTTATATATTTAGTACCTGCAGTCCATCGCTACGAGGGACGCAATTTTCCATCCACACCGAAAAATACATGAAAGATACGTTTTATTGCATACAACCTGAACAGTTTGATTTTTTAATGATTTTTATTCTGGTCTTTATTTTATAGTTGCGCAAAGATACCGTAGGATTTATGAATGAATAATTCATATGAAGTTATGGCATATTACAAGGAGGGTAGGATTAGCGCAAGGATGGTGTGAAGGATGAAACATCCGTAACCTGTAAAAAAGATACATTTTTTTTCAAGTCTTTCGTATGGCACTACTGGAAACCTAACCAGAGAACTTCAATACACTCTACTCTAACTTGTCAATAAAAGCTTTTACTCTGGTAAATGCTTGAAATGCCTTCCTTTTACCAGTGAATTTTCTTTTTAATTTTATCACTTTTTTAATTCGACTTTTTTTCGTAAAAACGATAGCTACTTTGAAATTTAGTCGTCCCGGCGTCGGCGTTGTTCCGTTTTTGTTAGTTATTTTAGGCAATAAGCCATGCTCATATCTTAGTCACAGCCCATGCACTGTATATCAACAGAACATCATGCGGGTATTCACTTTCATTAATGTTTTTCTCAAAAATTAAATTATATAACATTTTCATTTTAGGCAGAAATATGGCCTCTTTTTTACTTAGACAATTTTTTTTAAATGCATGCTAACATCTCAGTAGCTACTTAACACACGTCAATCAAACGTCACATGTGTCTTCGGATAGACTAAAGGAGACACGTGTTTTACTCTTAATAGAAAGTATGACCCTTTTATGCTTATGTTGTTAGATGTATTTGGCAAACTCATATAACAGTTCTACTAGCCTTACACCAATGACACTTCACACATATCTCCCTCACCATGATATGGATGTAGGGGACAAGTGGACCACATCCATTCAATTTTACACAGAAAAATGGCTTATTTATTACTTAGAAAAATATGTTAACTTTTTTATTCACGCTCATATCTCAGTAAAATTCTACTAACCTGAAGTCAATGAAACTTCACGTCATGTATCTTAAGTACCATGATATGCACTCTTCATTTTTATCTCAGAAATAATAATAGCTCCTTTTATACAAGTACATGTACGACAAATCCTGTAAAAGGTTTTAGACATGATCATATCTCTGTAGTAAATACTATAACCTACCAAACACCTTTATATCAATAAAACTTCCATTGTGAGCTTACTACCATTAAAAGGACTCAAAAGGACAACCCCATTTTGATTTTAGTCACAGTTGTGGCCCCTTTAATGCTGATATAACGTTATTAATGTAACTACTACACAGTACACATCACCGAAACTTCATACCTGTGCTCTTCATCATTGAACTAAAAACACATACATATATAAAATATGTAAATCCTGTTTTATTATTTAAGAAATTAGCGGCCATTTTGGAAGCCATTTTGGAAATTGCTCATTTTCAGACATTAAGATGTGCCCGAGATATGGCCACCGAGATTTTTTTTGGTGTTGAAATGCATATCTTTTAAAAAAAGCATAGGGGGCATTTGCCAGAAAAATGGTACTAATTTTTTGTTCAGCTCACGGCCTATTAGGGCACTCAGTGGGATACCTCGCCTTTAATATAAGCCCCTTGTACCTTTTGATTCAATTTCTGTAACAGGCTTCACTCATCACTGAAACTGCGGAGAGTTCTTCACTACCATATAGCCCGCCCAAGAGGCCAAGTGGGATAACTCCAATTTGATCTTAGGCAGAATTTGGTCCCTTCTTATACTTAGAATATTTGGTTAATGTCTTTTAAGTAGATTTAACTACTAGTCATACACTTATTACCATGCGACAATCTTCAAAACATCGAGCGCGCTGTCTTCCGATGGCTCATGTAAACAGATTGATAGAAAAAAACATGTAACAGATTGTTTGCCCATATTTAAAAATTAGCGTGACACCTACAGCTTCAATGAATATCAATGAGTAAAATCAATTTCAACATTACCGTGTATCCCTTTAACGTGACATTTCTGTAATTGTACAAGTTTATGTTATTGGTAGATCATATATATATTCTGATATGGTTGCGAGTTTTTTTTTATTATGTACGATATCGTGAACATCAAAACTTCAGATAATAGTTAAAGATGACGTACATATAACATTTTACATTGACCAGTGATAGAGCATCGAACCCAAGATCGGATGGATCGTGGGTTCGATCCTCGGCCACAGCTATGTGAGGTGTCATTGAGCAAGACACTTTTGCGTATATGCTTAATACTGGTTGTACACAGGAAGACATCGAGCTAGATGTGTTTCACAATCGAAGTTAAATAAATAAGTTTAAACTATCATACCTTCTGGTTCAGGTAAGGAGTAAGTGATCCATTGTGAACTGCATATACTGCCAATATAGATCATCATAGTCACCAAACTGAGCAATATCGACACATATCTTGAGCGAATGAAAATCCGATGTTCCCAAAATCCTGAAAGAACGTTTAATTCCGTCACTGTGAGCCGATTAATATCGTGCTGGTCGTGATGGTAACGAACTTTCTTGGATTTATCAATCACTTTGTATGTTTGGAGTCGTTGTTGACGGTGTCTGTTAATGTAATGAATGTCTTCCTCAGAAATATATTTACTTTCCAAATCTGGATGAACGAACATTAATCCTTCCTGTCTCGCTTTTTTGACCGGAGTCGAAGCTCGAGCTGGAACCTCGGGATCCGGTTTTTCCAACTTATCCATTCGCCGCCGAAATGATGCTCTCCTTTCCCTGCCCCATTGCATCCACTGTGACTCTGCATTTGTTAAGAAACGCTTTGAACGCCTTGTAGATCCTGCTCGAGACCTAAACGAACCTTGAGACGACCGACTCTTAATAGATGAGCCTCGTTTGTTTTTATTCCATTCAGAATTGATTTGCTCAATTTGGAGACCCATGGCCCCGGCTTGTGGTACGGGTAATGTTTCACTTTGTATAAACAATTCATCAAAATTTGGCCCAGCATTATATTCCTCCAATTCCAGACTTCTTGGTTTGGACGAAGACGCATTCTGTTGTGAAACCTGCGTTTTAACGCTATGGTTATTATTTAATTGGTCGGCCGGTCCAAGAAAATGTCCCTGGTGATTTAACGCTTCTTTCATTGGTTGGCCTCTTATTTCATTATCAATTACGTATTTCTTTTTATTAGTATCTCGGCTATCAAGTCTATCATCTACTGTATGTATTGACTTATCTACGCTTGAGTTTATACTTTTTATATATGCACCATTATCTGGCCTTTCATGCCTATCATTAATTGTATTACTGAAATCGATAGTCACTGTCTCAAATGTGCCATTAACTTCGCCTTTATTACTTCTCGTATCCTCTTGGAGATCAATACCTTGATCTTGGTATGCAGTGTGCGTAATATCACCTATCCTGGTAGTACCACTAAAATGACTCGCTATGCTCTCCTGAGAGCTAAAACCCGATGTAATGGTTTCGCCAAGACCACTTGTTTCCGTGGAGCTCTGGTTTTGAAGTCGCTGTAGGCTTTTAGAATTAACTAACATCGAGGGAACTGTGTCAGGGGAAAGAAAGTGTAACTGTTTTTGGGTTGAAGTTAAAGGGCTATTGCTATGTTGCTTTGTTTTCAAGCAACTTGTTTTCACATCGATCGTATCTTTCAATAAAATTGAGTCTGAACTGCCGATATAATTTTGATCTTGTATTAATGTGTCCGCACTTTTGAATTGTTCCTCGATTTTAGGTTTATCAATATCAGTCACTGGTCTATCAATATCTTTAGTCCGTCTGTCTTTCACGACGTTGGCGTCAGAAATATCGGTATCTGCTTTTTGGGTTAAATCTTTTAATATAATGTATTCCTGCTGGTCTGAAATATATTTTGATTTTGATTTCAAAGATTGTTTAAAACCTTTTGAATTGTGAACATCATTTTGACTGTTTCGATTGCTTTCTGTTCGTTTATTTTCTGCTGTCCTATAAGTTAAAGGAGAGTCTTTACTTTTCCGAGTAGAATTCCATCCAACTGTTCTATGAACGAATTGTTCTTCATTTTTGCTGTCGTAAATATCAATATCACCTTCCGATTTTAACAACTGAGCGCCTTTACTCAGGAATGTTCTCGAACTGCTACATTTAAGAGGAGATGGAACATCAGGAAGTTGTCTCCTTTTCACTTTTAACGCAAGATCCGTTTCGCCTTTATTTAACACATACTTATCCTTTTTTTGTAATGATTTGTCTGCGTCTGCACTTATATCAATAAACTCGCATTTTTTTTTCACTTTCGGAGTTTCTTTAAAATTTCCACTTACCGTTTGAACTAAATCACCATCCCTTTTAATTCCTTTTTTATCTGCTCGTTTTGATTGTACTAATACCAAAGTTTGTGGTAAAGTATCTGCACACTCACTTTTACTTGTGTCTTTTATTAATCCGACACCAATACCTGGACTCTGTGAATCGGATGTATTAGATATATGGCCAATTGCGCCGCCGGATTTATGGCGCTCAGCAGTTCCTCGACGGGACGGCAATAATTCTGGAGTATCAGAATTTCTCTCCTTATTGTTTCTCCCGTTGTGGCCATAATTCGGTTTTGACATGGTTATCCCAAGAAGAAGTTAAATTAATTAATCCAGTTCCCGGTATCATTCCACCTGAGCGATTCCGTCTCACGAACCGGCTGTAATTCCAATATGTCCTGAAGGAATAGAAATAGAATATTTGTTACTATGACACAGAATACGCGTAATGAGCAGACGAGAACTAGAAAATAATTACCTGTCTACATATATATCTATAATTTAGCGACATCTACGACGCAAATCAAGGATGATTTAATTTCAAATTTCTATTTTTTAGTTCTGTCTGCGTCTGAGAGCGTTCACTTTTATACATATATTTACAATTCACACGAATCGAGGATTCTTTTTTTTTTCAAATGCTTTTCAGTAGTTCTGTATTTCTAATGTTATTGCGATGTATTTCAGACCTAGTGCATTAATGTGTAATTAAGATGATTGTTAGAATAAAACCTGATAATCAATTACAACACAACCGTTAAAATCAGAAATAAGTTCGATCGGAGTAGTGAAGGCGGACATTTCTTGTTGTTATAATATTGTAAAATTATGCATTTGAATCACATTGGTGTGGAATCTGTTCATTCAATTATACGGAACCGTTTTAAAATACGTCAAGTTTCCGCACGATGGATGTCCTATCGCTTAACGTCGGATAAAACTGAACGTCGCCCGACAGCCTCGACTAACCTACTTTCGCGTTTCAATGCAGAAGATCGGGACTTCCTTTCAAAACTCGTTGTCATAGACGAGACGTGGATTAGATCATACGAACCAGAGATGAAGCAACAGTCGGCCCAGTGGCACAACCCGAACTCATCGAGACCGGCAAAGTTCCGTCGGGTGCAATGAATAATAAATTAACTGGCGATATTCGCGTATGCTATTTGTGGTGTTCTGTGAAGTCACAATGTTACAGGCAGTCAAACTGTCAACGGCACACACTACAAGACAGTACAATAAAAATGCCTACGACCAGCCAAACGTCAAAAGCGCCCAGAACTATTGCGAGCCGGTTCATTCATACTTTATGACAACGCGACACAGCACACTTCACAGGATGTGACGTCACTTTTTGCGGAATATGAATTTGAAAAGCTAGACCATTCTCTATATTTTCCTGACATTAGCCAAATTGATTATGACATAATTCCCAAGAGTTAAAAAAAACTTCGATCTGTGACCTAGAGGATATTAAAATTTGCCGTGGCCGAGCAGGTGAGGGTACAACGGGAACAGAAGATCTACCGATGAGATGGACATCGGTCATTGGCCACAGGGGACATTACTTTGGGGGATTATAATACAGTACTTACATTTATTTTCATTAAAAATATTTATTTGATAAGTTATTTATTGAATGACACTCGTACAGCAATATTGACTTTCAAATAAAACAATAAGCATTAAAATAAGGAAAATGCACTTTTATAGATGACGGAACAAGGATTATAAATAATCGCCGTTATGCGACTACCCTACGGAAACATTTGCTAGAACACTTTCGCTGTTATACAGTAATCCCAGACACTAACAACTTGACATCTACTATTTTCCGCGTTGTTTTATGTCATTAAGTGCGTTTAAATTCAGAATAAATGCGTGACAATAATAAAATTAACTTCTTTTGTCTGACTGATAAATGGATAGTTGATATCAAGTATTGTTCTATTCATCACATAGCTCAGTAATTAAAAAGACAATCGATGCTTTGGCACTTACATTTAACTGTTTTGAAAATCAATATAAAATGAGACACAACTATGCCTGCAGCTAAGCCTCACTGTTCAGACGGAATATTCGCTTTGTTAATATTTGAATTCTATGTAGATAACATTTTGCTCCATTTATACTGTTACTTTGATGCAACTATTCAATTTGGAAAGAAGTCAGTTGGTTTATTGTTTTAATTATATTGTCTGGTTAAAAAGAACGCCAAATGTTTTATTCGTTATTTGAAATTGAAAACTTTTTTTTGTTTTAGAAAAAGAATAATAAACGAGTTGCAGTTGGTGGAAGGTCGACGTTAAAATAATTATAGTTAAAGCTCCAACTGCCAATTTAAAACTTCAAGATGGCTATGGACGGGTTTTATATAATTCAGTACATGGGACAAATAGAGAACCCGTTGTCAAAATGTCATAGTCATCATTTTTGTTATAATATTGCATACTACTAAAAACTAAAAAAAATCGCGTTTTAGGCAGCTTGTTTAAGGTCGACATTTAAGTAATCGTTAATACATACCTGTATATATATATTTAAAGCAGGTGTCGTGTATTGATATATTTTTTATTTTCATAGAAGACAACGTGATGATAATCAAAATAGGTATTTCAATATTTTTTTTAAATTCTTGTTTGGTCAGTTGACCTCATTTTGTACAATGCACTTGTAACATGTATCACACAAAAAAAAATGGATCCGCCAATTGACCTTAATCAGAGCAATAAACCTGATATCATAAAAAACATACGTGGCGAGTTGTCTTAGTCAATGCAAAAAATTGATATCACGAAGTTATTAATTTCTTAATTGACCTTAATCAGAGCAATTAACCTGAAATCATAAAAACATAAGTGGCGAGTTGTCTTAGTCAATGCAATAACATTGATATCACAATTGATATCACAAAGTTATTAATTTCTCAACTGACCATAATGAGAGCAATTAATCTGATATCATTAAAACATACGTGGCGAGTTGTTTTAGTCAATGCAATAAAATTGTTATCACAAAGTTATTATTTGGCCAATTGACCTTAATCAGTGTAATTAACCTGATATCATAAAAACATAAGTGGCGAGTTATCTTAGTCAATGCAATACAATTGATATCACAAAGTTATGATTTGACCAAATGACCTTAATCGGTGCAATTAACCTGATATCATAAAAACATACGTGGTGAGTTGTCTTAGTCAATGCAATAAAATTAATATCACAAAGTAATTAATTGGCCAATTGCCTTAATCAGAGCAATTAACTTAATATCATAAAAAACATACTTTGCGAGTTGTCGTAGTCAATGCAATAAAATTGTTATCACAAAGTTATTATTGGGCCAATTGACCTTAATCAGTGCAATTAACCTGATATCATAAAAAAACATACGTGGTCGAGTTGTCGTAGTCAATGCAATAAAATTGTTATCACAAAGCTATTCTTTGGCCAATTGACCTTAATCAGAGCAATTAACCAGATATCATAAAAAAACATAATTTGCGAGTTGTTTTAGTCAATGCAATAACATTGTTATCACAAAGTTATTATTAGACCAATTGGCATTATTCAGTGAAATAAACATAAGTTCACAAATACATAGCTTAGCAGCAGCGAAATAGCCTCAATATAGCAATGTCATTAAATTATTATTTGGCCATTGTAGCTTAATCAGTAAAATAAACTTTATATTAAAATCAAAAAATAAATATTGTTTGGCCAATGTACGTTAATTAGAGAAATAAACTTGATATCACAAAAGTATTGTTAGGCCAATATATATATATATATAATATTATTGTTTCGTCAATGTACCCTATTTAGTGCAATAATCATAACATCACAATTTTTTCTACAATTGACATCAATTTAGGCAATTTAGTTGATATCATCAAAGTATTTCACTGCCAAATGACTTCAATCAAGGCAATATACTAATGTCACACAAGTATAGCGTCAAAAAGTACGTGACGTCATATCCTTAACATAGTGTACGTATATTTAAAAAATAAAAGTTAGAAGATTACTTATAATAAATGATAAATATTATTAATAAATATTGTATTTCTGATAATGATATATTGAACGGAACAGCTAGCCCGCCACTTTTATATTTCCAATATATACATCAAAATATGGAGAAGCGCTAATAAATATATAGGAAAGTAACATTGAACTATATTGTTTTACATCATTCTTATTCAAGTCCAAATTTCAAAGACAATGATTTGATACTTTTTCTGAGAAAAAAAACTTAAAATGTCAGGTACATAAAAGCCAGGTGGCGGGTAAGCTGTTCCGTTCAGTATACATGTTATAGATATTTTTTTATTATCCCTTTTCGAGATTCTGAGAGGGTAAATGTATGAGCCGAGAATGGAGTAGAGGGCCAGATACGCGTTATTTGGCATGAACGGTTACAATGCTTTTCACTGTAATATTACTTATAATATATTTTTAATCAATGTGCATTTATCCAATTTGAATTTGTGAATGATATTGAAACACACAAACACTGTGAATAGCAGATTAAAACGAAACGGCAAAAACCTTTACTGGCATGTCTTTATAGCTTGTAAGAAAAATCAAATTCCGGAGGATTTAGTGGTCTCAACAGAATCATTAAGTTCTAAGGCGTAGAGACTTTTATGTCTCAATTTGGTAGAAAAACGACTCTGCGAAATATATTTCAATCATAGAATGCGGGAGTTGTGATACATTGCTAAGAGGAACGAGAATTCCCGTTAGGGATATGATTATATGAAATATCGACACTTGGCAAAACATGCGAGAGAATTGGTTTTGTAAATCTGGATCGGATGTTCTTTGAACCAAATTTAGATTGGCATTGCCGATAAACATAATTACATCTTATTGAACTTATCAACCCTAATACAATAGTTTCTGTTGAATGAATACACTTCATATCTTTAATTGCCTGGTAACGGACACTTCTGATGAATTATTACAATTTAACGCATCTATTGATATGGATCGGCTACCTCTGGTGAATTATTACATTTTATTTCATTCGTTGACACGGAATGAACTATTTCTGGTGAATAATTATACTTTATTCCCGTCATTGCTACTTGAGGACTTCTGTTCACTGACTATACATCTGGTGAATAATTATACATTCTTTCCATTTATTTTGCCACGGAACGAACACTTGTTGTGACTTTTTGGTTTATATTCATTATTGCCATCTTTATTTATTTCCAATATGGTAACGCAAGGGACCCTTCTGGTGAAGTTTTGTTTTTTCTTTCATTATTGCCATTTGGGAACTGCTGGTGAGTAATTATACTTTATTTCCAATATGGTTACAGAAAGGACCCTTCTGGTGAAGTATTTATTTTTTCATTATTGCCATTTGGGAACTGCTGGTAAGTAATTATACTTTATTTCCAATATGGTCACGGAAGTGACCCTTCTGGTGAAGTTTTGTTTTTTCGTCATTATTGCCATTTGGGAATTGCTGGTAAGTAATTATATTTTACATCCAATATGGCCGCGGAAGGGACCTTTCTGGTGAAGTTTTGTTTTTTCGTCATTATTGCCATTTTGGAATTGCTGGTAAGTAGTTAAATTTTATTTCCAATATGGTCGCGGAAAGGACCTTTCTGGTGAAGTTTCTTTTTTTCTTTCATTATTGCCATTTGGGAGCTGCTGGTGTGTAATTATACTTTATTTCCAGTATAGTAACGGAAGGGACCCTTCTGATGAAGTATTGTATTTTATTTTCATTATTGCCGCGAACGGGACACTCATGGTTGAATTGTACTTTATTTCCTTTACTACATTGGAAGTTTCATTTCTTGTAAATAATTGTAATTCATTTTTAGTTTTCCACAGAAAGGACACTTCATTTGAAGTATTGCTTTTTTGTTCAGTATGGCCATTTGGGAACTGTTGGATAATTATACCTTATTTCAATTATTGTTACGGAATGGACATTTTTGTTCCATGTAAATAATTATAATTTGTTTCCTTAATTCGCACGGAAGAAACAGTTTTGGTGAATATTTATATTTTGTTTCCTTTATTGTCAGACTTCAGTCGAATAATTATAATTTATTTTCAATATCGTCACAGAAGGGACAACTGTTGAACAATGTATACTGTATTTCGTTTATTGTCATGGATGGGGCACTTTTCGTGAATAATTTCATTTTACTTTCTATCAACAGATGTTTGACATTCCACCAATTCAACAATATTATATAATCATGTCCATTTTTAAATTAAATATTCAATATATGACTACAGCAACTCCATATATCACCCAAATTCTGTTGCATTAAATAGATTTCATTTTAGTGCAAGTTGGGTAGATTTCCTTTCACTCTTAAATTAGCTGATGAAAAAGCAACGTTAAGATAAGCCTGTTATTTATTTAATCAAATATTACAATTGCATATGTATCTGTTATCGTCCGATCTAGCAACTCTATATGCGCGCATTATTTAAAACAATAAACGTTTTCAAGCATAAACGGCGTGTCGTGCACATTTGTTAAGTATAATACGATAACGTATACAACGAACCCTATTGGAATTATTTGAACTATTTCTTTAGTTTGTATTAAGATAATCTCAATGTACTTTGCAAATCAATTCACGTGTTTCATATATATCTTAGAAAACACCAACATAATGTCCACGAATTATTAAATATATTATTTAGCTCACAAGGCATTGATATAACAGGTTATATAAATGGCATGTGTACATACGTCACATCGACTCTCATTAACCCTTACACACATACTAAGAATGAAGAGCAATATCCGTATTTCATCATTATTCCCATGGGACACAAAGCCATAAATTGAAAGCACAAATTCGACGCTCGGTTTCATTTTTTTTTATGCATTTAGAACGTGATACTTTGGTAAAGAAACTCATATATAGCCTAACATAAATGCACATTACCTTTAATAGAAAATACTTGGAGTTCAATGCCATTTTCGACAGATTTTAGAATATAATGGCATATTCAATTATACTGATAGAGGAATACTTCACAACGAATCTTAACGAAACAACCGTCATTCAAAAAAAGTAACTGTCAAACTGTCTCACATAAAGTTTTGGACCGAGTGGGACTCGAACCTACAACTTCAGTGGTGAGAGGTAAGTTCCTAAGACCAATCGAGAACTACATAAGATCCGTTATTAAAACTGGTTTCTAATATGTTTAACTACATATTTATATGAAATATGGTTATCGTTTTAGCGATATAGAGCATAAGCCTCGCATGCAGAAGGTCGTGGGTTCGATTGACGGCCGGGTCATGTCATTTTTTTGGCGCTCAGCATGTAGAGGGTAGTTTTAGCTTTTGTCGGCCCGGTGGCAGTACGGTGTGTCTGGCTGGATTATCACACCATTTGCCGTCGGCACGATACCCCGTTGTGGCAGCGCTTAGAACATTAGACTCAAGAAGACCCCAATATAACTGGAAAAAATGTTGAACGCGACTCTTAACACAACTACTTTCTATTCTCGTTTGCATAAAATCAACAACTCCAAAGCATTTAGTTTTAAACATAATCCTTGTAGAAAGGTTAACATTGCCACACTCTAGGCGAATCAAACACGTTCACTGACACTTCCGCCATTGCGATATCAATAATTGGAATTTGAGGATAAATTGAATTTTTTTTCATCTGGTTGCAGTTCAACACAGAATGGAACTGTTCAATAAATTCCTGCACGAGGTGTGAGATATAGTCTAACGATGGAATTCCGAGACAGGCACGAAACTAGCGGACCGTTATCGGGTCAGGTTAACGCATCCAGCTGTGTTTTAATTATGGCCCGTTTTTTTACAGTTGATTCAGACGCGTGCTGGGGGATTAATTACGCTTGTCGTTTAAACTAAATAAAAATCCAGGCAATATATATATATATACTAGTTTAAAACGTGGCAGGCAAAAAAACTTAAACTGCGTTAATACAGTCACTAGCTATAGAAACATAACACTACCAAATAAACATAGCTAGAGCTAGAAATCCATCACAATAGATTGTTGCCCAGATTACATATTGAAACAGAGTAACGACTGGATCAGCTTTACATTGATCGTAACACAAAACTGAATGCTGTCATATTAAAATGTAATAATTGATTGTTACATCGCTATTGTTGTAATACAAAGAATAACAGCTGGTTGGTCATGTCATTATTGAAATTTTATCGTAATATTAGAACAAAATTGAAACATCAAATACGTAGTCTATTTCAGAACCTGATATCTCCCAAATCAGTTTTATATTAGCCTCATATGACAAAGTTGGGAGTTCTATGCTTATCATAGCAACTGAACGCTTACTAAAATGTAACTGTCAATTGAAGCAACAGACCAATCAACATGCTCAAATGTGGATTTCTCAATCTTTCCATCGTACAATCTCAGCATCATTATAAAATTTTTTTTACACATTTTCGTATTCGTTACGTCTCACTACACGTCATATATTTTGGTATTCGTTAGGTTTCACTAGACGTCATATATTTTCGTATTCGTTACGTCTCACTACGCGAAATATATTTTCGTATTCGTTACGTCTCATTACACAATTGCGGCCATTTTTTCTCCACGGTATGATTCTTATGCTTTAATAAAATCCTATGGAATTTGATTTGAAATATCCTAAAAATGGTTTAATGCGATTGTAACTTCTGGCTTCAGGTGAGTAGAGCAATAACTGGCATACACTTTACTGCATTCAGACATTATTAATGCTAAAAAGTGACTTTTATGTGATTTCAACAGATGCATGTATTTATGAGCATTTCAGGACTTTTTTTTATGGAAAATCGTATGCACTGCATCGTCTCTTCACATTTAGTATGCGTTTTTATGTGTATGTGGGGATGCAGTCCTTCTATAAAAAATACTTCCATGTGGAACATATTTTACCGTTGACATCCTATACCTTGATTTATATAGAACAAGAAACAAAACTGCATCTGTTTAGTGAGACCTTTAGCTCCAACAGTACCCTGAATGGCTTGGTATTTTGTATTATGTTGTGTAAATAAACATCTAGGGAACATTTTAAGATCAATAACAATATATTTTTTCCGATGCTCTTTAAAGCGTACATTCTTTATAATAGTTTGTGAGCCCAACAAGTCGTTGATTTGTGCTTATGCAAGGGCTATACATAAAAATAAATGTTGGTTGTTCAATAAGTTTTTATTGCAAACTATTGTAATATTGTAATAATAATTACTCTAAACACAGTTCACATTGATGTATCTGCGGAATAACTGAGTAACCATTAAACTTAAGTATAGTATACAATTATTCACGTAAATTAAGGCCAATGGTAAATACTTTGTGGCAAGAGTATGATAAATGACATGGACAGAGAACCAATGACATCGAGTCCGTTTTAGGTTGATGAAGTATTGTTTTAACTATTCAGCTCAATAGAGGTAAACGTTTTTTTTTTATGATATTGTTTTACACGCATGATATGCGGCAATATGCGTAACTCGCTTAACATTATAACAGTTGTAATATATATACATTAACGTCTCACACAACAAATATTACATGTAATATGTATCTATTTTCAGATTTAATTAGTGAGTTTTAACTCCATTCAAACATAACTTGACAATCATACATTTTGAGTTATTAAGTTTACAAAGACAAAACGTTATAAATAAATGATACCGATTTTTTTCTAATTCAAGTTATGTTTCAGTCTATTGTATTGATAATAAAGTCGTTTCTGTCACTGTGTTTCAAACAAGCAACATGAATGTAAAGTTTAATTATTCTACATACGAGCTTAAGGGATGTTATAATATGACCAATACCTTTATTCTTATTTCTTCATCAAAAGTTTTCAGTGCATAATATTGATAATTAATTTCACACTTTAAACACCATAGACTTCTGACAAGAAATACGAGTAGAAAGAAAATGAAAGACAAACAAATGGTACAACTATATGGTAATCCTTCTAATTTATTCTCTTTAATATCAAATGCGTTTTTGACATCTATATTAATACCTCATCATGATACTCAGTTTGATAATTTAAACATCAATGACTTCAAACAGAAAATGTTTAGAAAAAAAGTAAATCAAAAGCGGTCAAACAAAAATCAATATAGAATTCTTCTTAATTCCCTTTCTACTTCAAAGATGTTTTGACTATCTATATGTAGACCTTATTAATACTTTAAACATCTGAGACTTCAAACAGTATATGTGCAGAACATACTAAAGACCACATAAACCATTTATAAATGAAACACCTGTAGGTTTCCGTATTAATCCAATGGCTATTTCAAATATCTTCATTTAGAATGACATTTGGTTTTTATTAATGCGTGTATATACATATAAACTCTAGGTTTTGATGTATATGTATGTTAATTCTTATTATACAGATTTTATCATAGTTTTATTATTTTTATAAACGTAGGTGTATATAGTCATACAAAGCCTGAAACTCCAATCTGCATATTGGTTTAGATTGATAATATAGTATATTAAGTGCATTATGATATCGTATATAATTATGTTATATGATGTTAATTATATCTTGTCGCCATATTTGTAATCATATATATATATATGCAACCGAGAATTCTTCATGTGTTTTGGACCCTCTGGAAATAATGGCAATAAACTTGTCAAACGTGTCATATATAAAAACATAAACATGAAATTGATATTTTTGTTGTTGTATGACATCAACAACGTTTCGCTCATATCGCGACACAGTCTACTTGAGACAGAATTTTACGCCTTGCCGCACTTGTGTATTATACAGCAGACACATGCTAAAAGGCAGTCCACGCTTTTGTGATTGTAAACGTCGATATTGTTTACTTAAAACAGAATACACAGACGCAATAGGAAAGTAGGACAACGTTTTTATACTGAATGTTCATCTTTGATATTCACTACTACGTAATGTAATTCATTTGTTCGTGCTTTCTTTTTTTCCTCGTAATATTTACGTATGCTTCTGTTATATTTACTTCTAGTTTTCTCGACTTAGATTTTTTTCTATGGAAACCCTAATGATGATATCCATCATTAACAGTATGCATTTACCTTATATTTCTTTCGCAGTATAAAATTCCTCTTAAAATGAAAAAAGAATACATTTGTGTTTCAATTGTTTACATTTTTCTAAGTAAGAATTTAATATTAAGACGTTGAAAACCATCAACTATTTTAATTTTTTTTTCGAACTTCTATATTTTATTTCAAGACAATTATGCGGGACCAACACATCAAATATATTAAACAAAAACGTAGTTTATATAATATATAAGAATATGTCGAATGGTGTCAGTAATCGACAGTTAGTCAGGATATAAGTCCGTCCTATTAATCACAAATACGTGATTTACAGCAACGCTTATACTAATTGCATTTTAAGAGTTCAATTCAAAACGCATTGCGCTTAACGTTTCGCTACACAGTTACGCCCCACTCCCTCTTTCCCACGGTAACATGATTATTGCGCTTGCGAAAGTCCTATGTAATTTAGTTTGAAATGGTTCATAGTGGATGTGATCTCTTGCTGCAGGGAATTAGGTCAAGGTCTCACAGTTACGCCCCTTTTTTTTGCCCACGGTAACATTATTCTTACGCTAAAAATGAAGTCCTGTGTAATTTGGTTTTGAAATAATTTAAAAATGGTTAAGTGGTTGTGATTTCTTGCTGCAGATGAGTAGAAAAAAAGCTTCCATAGCACATACTGCAGTAAGACATGATGTTGTTAAAACTACTTTTTTTAGGATTTTAACAGATGTATGTTTTTATGAGCATTTTTTTAAAACAAGATCTTAGGATGCCACTGCACTCTCTTAAAAACCAGACTGGGCAGCCTACCAGTATTAATTCATTTTTATGTGGGGATACATTCCTGCTATGAACAAAAATTCTATGTGGAATATTATCTAAATGTGGAAATCCTAGACTTTATTTTATATAGAACAAAGAACAACATACAACTGTGTAGTGATAACTATCTCGTCAAAACGCTTACCAGTAGGGTGTTGATGTAATGGATATGGTCATGACTAATCACGTCAGGTGACTCACAAAAGCTCTGAGCATATTTTACTGTTAAATAAATATATCCGTATCATAAACAAGCGATAGACTTTATATAATTAGTATTTCTTTTAATTAATGTTTGCGTGTTTAACAAATCAAAACGCTTATAAAAGGAATGACACGAGAAATTCACATAAAGAACTATTTTGTTTTGTACTAACAGTGATCATTTAAAATTGTAAGATATCTATATTATGGGTTTATTATATGACTTATGTCTTTGTACGTATATTTCCAATGATCAATTGTTTGGCCGACTGTTTTTAACATCGTCCCTTTTAAAAGTCTCTAGTCACGTTACCAAAGTGACTCTTTGAGGCACAATGAAGTGTTTTGTCACAAAAGTAATCGTTCCTCCCGAGTCACATTTTACTGTCGCCGAAAACACAAGACATAAAACTAACCACTTCAAATGTTAATATATCTACATTTTTAACAGATGCATGTATTTATACGCATTTAGGGACTTTTTTAACATATCTTGGGGTGGCATTGCGACCCCTTTAGAAACTACAAAGTTGATCAACCTACCAGTTATTTGTATGTGGGAATACATTCCTGCTATGACAAAAAGTACTTTAAAAAAGATTTTACCATGGAAATCCTGGACCTTATTTGATATAGAACAACGAACAAAAAATTCAACTGTGTAGTGAGACCTACAGAAGACGCGTTTACCTAAGAACAGCTAGGAAAAAAACATAACATATTTTTGTCCACCAGGAGCATAAACGCCTAAAACGGGCTCAACCCTGGTTAAAAAGTATATCCATAGGAGTCTTAGTTACAGAGCATTGCGATAAAATGTTAACCACCTAATATATTGTAGCATTCTCCTACCCAACATCGATTTTGACCTCGTCTCACTTTATGGAACGAAGCGCTGTAAACAAAAGGAGCCCTTCAAATATCTCAAATTGTCAGTTAAGGCTTTTATTGGAACTAAGGTCCTGCACTTTGATTTCTACGATGAAATATATATCTTGATTCGATACACATGGCAGTGAAAACCATTTGATTCCACTATGAAATATGTTAATATATAACCAGATATCTCCTGAATCAGGTCTATTAACCTCTAATGGAAAAAAGCAGGGAAGTCCATGCTGTCCCACAATTCATAGCAATTGAACACTTGCTTAACTATGACGTCATTCAAACTTTTTCTGAAGCAACTGTCAAATCAACGTGCTCAGATGTGCTGCGTTCTAACGGACCCAATTGGGAGAGCTGCGTTCCTTATACATAGTAAAATAATTTTTGATACCGTTTAGCGCATTTACATTAAACACTTCCTCAGACATTTCTTCCTGCCATATCTAATACACTTTTGCAGTTAAATCTACAGAAATCATTGTCAATGAGAAAATCGCGTGCGGACAGACGTCAATTTCAACTTTTCGATGAACTCCCACATAGACGGATAACATAAGAAATCATATTGAATGAGCTTGAACATTGTTTGCAATGAAGTGATGCTCTCCATTATTTTATGATTTATACAAATCTTTCCAGTAATATGCATTGATGTAAAGAGATCAAAGCATCGATGTTTTATGCAATCGCTTTATTCGAACATACTCGTCAAGAAAAACCTAAACGTATAATTTTTATAATCAAACATGTTTTCAGAATCCCAATCTTATTTCTTATATACACGTTATTACAGTTTATATATTGTAAACACTTACGTGATTTGTGATAGTAGTTTTACGCTTTGTGAACGCTAGTTACATCTGATATACATAGCCAGTAACAACTTGTTGAACGACCCTGCTTTCAAACTCATACTAATCTATTATTAGAAAGTAACATAGTAAATGAAGTAGGAATACGCTTTTGGGGCGATAACACTAGCTAGCAGTATGAGTGTGAACAGTGTGAACCCAGATACGGTCAGCCACCACCATTGAGACGAGTGCTCTAATGGTGCTGAATAAAGTATGAGGATATTCAGGGCATATATTTTGAAAGTAAGCTTTTTTGGTTGGATGAAAATGTTAAACTGGCAATAAGATATATGTTTAGTTATATATTTGCCTCTACAAAAATACAATTGTGCTTCTTTTACTAACACAATTCATTCATTAAAGAAACTCCATGGAAAATAAAATTGGCGAAATGTATTTTCTTTCATGCTGAAAGTAATGGTACCAATTGAAAAAAAGTTGCTTCTAATGTATCCAGGAACATGATAACTCCCTTAATCATGTTTATTAACAACTAACGAAAAAACTGGGAGTTGTATACCTGTCTCAAAATTCATAGCAATTGAACTGTGACGTCATTCAAGCTTTCAATTGAAGAAACTGACCAATCAACGTGCTAAAATTGGGATTTCCGAACATTGCTAATTAACGGACCCAATCGGGAAAGTTGGTCCGTACTACAGACTAGGTAGGCTACGTAAATAGTTTGATAACACTGGTGTTACCAGTAAGAATTCCTTTAGAACAAAAGACACATACACAATGGCGGACTCAATTTTACTCATATGAGCCGGTATATCAAATATAACACCACTCTCTCCAACATGCATTGGCAAAGCAATACTTTATTAAACAAACTCATCCAGGCACAAAAGCACTCAGCCCAAGTGGAGAAATACTGCCTGTGTGTTTTATTTTTTATAAGTAAAACTACATTGTTTACGGAGGTGATAGATTTGTTCATTCTTATTTTAGTGTTAAATAAACATGTGCTGACAGAAAGTAGACCTTGTTCAGTTAATTAATGTATAGCTTAACCGTTAAGGGGGAATATTAAAATAACCTAGTATGGAAAATCAATATTCTGAGTCAGTCCACTAAAACAATGGACGACGTATTGAAAAAAATATAAATTTGCTTTACACGACCTTTTACACGTGAATGTTAATGGTAAACATGCAGCGTGAATATCTAGAATGAGTCTACCATTCAAAGAACATATTATTGCAATATAACCGGGAGTTTAAAATTAATTCACAGTGAAACGTAATCATCGTAGCCTTGGTATTCATTTTATTACAGTTATCAGCCCTTATGTGGTTCCAGGGAGCCAAATGAGTGATGACAAGAATGGGATCACTGTGGCTCATGCATGTCGTAGGAAGCGACAATTTGAGTAATACGATAGAATTTGCTGAAACTCAGTTTTGCAGGTATCAAGGTTCATTCTGCATATTCATTTGTTGATGTATTGTTTTCATTCTGTATGTTAATTGTCAATACCTATACTGTATTGGTACGCCGTAAAGCCCTATTCATTCATTCATTCATTTATTCATTTTATAAGAATCAAATGAACTTTCTTTAAAATGCTTATATGTATAATGAAATGTGTGTTTAAGATATTATTAGGCAGACGGCGCCGACGATATAGCTAATGACAAATATGCAAATAGAGTCAAACCGGTCTTAAGTAGTCAGTAAAAGGAAGAAGCAAAAGTGTCATTTAAAGACAGGTTGTTGTTTACTGCAGATTAGTTTGCTATGAAAGCATATAACTGAGAAATAACAAATATGACTGCTTAATATCGATGACCACTTATATACAGGTTTGACTCTCTAGGGAATTTGACAAAGGTGTTCTAGGGATGAGAATTTAACAAGCAATTCGATAGTTTCCAATTCCATCAGATTTGCACGCCACCTCCACCCTATTCCTGTCGAGGGAAACTTTTCATTCATATTTCCACCCACTTTAGAAATATCTAAATATCGATATCAAAACGTTGTATCTATCAAACATGAAGGAAACTTCGTTTAGCAATGACCAATATATGAAATTCAATACTTCAACACCCAATGCAGCTGCAATAAATAAGGTATGCAATTCGCGGAAAAATGATTTAAGATCCTTTCATATAACCGCCTCCACATTATTGTAATGTTTTGCTTCATTTATTTCTTCTAAACTTCTTGATACGCGTGGAACGCAAACGGAGACTTGATACTATCACATGTACTCATTCCTATGTTATGATTTTCGAAGACATATATTGCATAAATACATATTCAATAAATAATCAATATAACCAAAGTACTGATATCCGGACTTTATTATATATTCATACGCCTTCATAAGTTAATTGATATTAATGTAGCGATTTATTTTATGCAACATTTATATAAAAAAATAAACCGGTAATACAATATCCATAATATGTTGTATTGTTTGATGTGTTGCATGTTTAAATTACATCAGATAAAAAAAGACTTTCTAGGAATAAGTAGTCCGTGTCGCGTATGATCATTTTGGCGGTGATAAAGACCGCAAAGCTAGATCACGCTGATAAAAGCAAGGCGTTGCAAAAAACGCGGTTTAACTCTACAGAAAAAAAAACTGACGTTTAATATCACTGATGATAAATAAGTTAAATGAACGTTAAAGCTATAAATAGATAATAGTGTCACACTATAGTTTTGAAATGAAAATACAACTTTACAATATGTTCACTCTTTTACTAATAGTTTTTTAAGTTATTTCAAGTTAACTTCAATTCAAAAACGACTTAAGATTGTGTCAAAATATACAATGAGCGCTTTCTGTCAGAGTATAGTAGAAACAATGGTTGGCCTTGCTATAAAATCCCAACTTATATTCTAAATCCCCGTAATAATATGTATCCGTTCATTAACTTTTATTTGCAGTGCTTACAAAACGTAATGGTAATTTACAATATCTACGGTGATCCTATCAACTAACTTATTAAGTGGTGAACTTATGAATATACTAAAAAATGACCAAAGGCATACGCGTGACCGAACAAGATCAAATATACCTACAAGCGATATTTTATGCAGTAATATAGGTCCACTGGCCTGTCCTGGATACAGGCTACCGTATATCTTTGTAATATTATCTTAATCAGCAGCAAATCTTATATCAATTAAATGAACATCACAAACGTGACTCCGTAAAGCGCTAAAGTATTAACTTTTAAGAGAGTAGCACTTGCTTAATTTGGCTACACAACCACACGTTTTACACTAGTGCTGTTAGTGATAGTGTAGCAAAAAGAAAGAACACAGAATTTTTATTTTTTATAACTACATCGGTATGCAGCTGGTTTTGATAACTTATACATAACGTTTCCAATATTTAAGGACAAATTATGTAAATTGATAATTATATTTAATGATGAAGCTGGATGGATGATATGATTTTGGAGAGAATGATTGCATGTAATTGATATCATTAAATCCAGAATACGTTACAACCAAGTCGAAACAAAATATCTTCTACAGTATATTTTCATTATTATTTTGTAACGTTCAATAGAATAACTCATTAATATCGCTGACACTTTTGTGAAAATCAATCTCGGTAACATGTAATCAGTTGTTTTATAATGGTCCATTTTCCGAATAAACGGATTCATTATTTCAGAATGTTATAATTAAGCTATATTTTTGGTAATATAACATTTTGAATATATTTTAATCGATGTAAGGCACCAAGCCTTGAAGGCAGCGTGTCTCGAAAATTCGCTGAAAATGATAAGAAACATAAAGTTGGGTTTTAATTGAATTATTACAAAATATTTGAATATATTTAATCGATTTAAAGCACTAAGCTTTGAAAATAGTATGTCTGGAAAATTCCCTGTAAATGGTAAAATCTATTATAAGTTTTAGTTTAATCAAGAGTAACTTCACTGCTAAAACCATGATATATTTTCCTAAAATGGCTTGAGATGTATTGCATATTTTCACTGTTTATGTACACTTTAATGATACTGTATTAAGCGAAAAATATAAAATTAAAAAAATAAATACATTTTTAAAAGAATCAAGTATAATTTAAAAAAAAACACACATCAAATTTTTCAAAAGAAATAATGTTTATTTTTTATGAATTATACAGGGCCATTTTGGGAGTTCGTGAGCCTTGTCCTTTTAAACGAAAGGGGGTCCCCAATTAAAGAAAGAAACAACACACTCATTGTTTGACGACCTTTACTTTGTCGTTTGGTATTTTTATCTTAATAATATAACTCATCAATATGTAATCATTGAAGTCACGTGACACGCTTAAAATGTTCTAAATATAGATACACATGTAATAGTATAGTTAGTATATCAAGTTAAATAATCCCTTTACAATACATTATTTTGCCGTTTTCCGGTTCCGACGATGTATGCATCATCATTATAATTTTGATTTTATGTTCCCACGAACTTTTTGAACACACCTCGTAATTAAAACAACAATAAGTAAGGGCCAAGTGTGTATACCTAAGCACAATTATTGGAAAAAAAATATTTTGAGAACTCTAAAGTGTTAAACATATAAATATAACATATTTCCTTCAGTGAGTCATGATAACAAATAAAACTAAAACAAAACATCTTACATAACACATAAAAAGAGCGGGAAGCATTCTATTTTAAGTAGTGTCACCTTGATTTTGGTCCACATATGTTCAAACGTATTTCCGGAAATATCTGATAAAAGGATCGCTTGGAATATTTGCAAGCGTCAAGTTCCTTCTCCTCTTAAGACATGGTCTATCCCAGAACCTGATATCTCCCGAATCAGGGGTGTTAATCACCAACCATTCTTTAGAATATTCTGAGAGTTGAATGGATTTTGAAAAACACATTAAGAGACCCTTTTTTTCAGACCAAATTTTGCAAACAAGTAGGGACACCTAATTCATAGTCAAAATAATTCTCACAATTACCCTATCTGTCATGGTAAACTAGATCTCTAAGGTTTAAATTTGGATTTTCAAGCTCAACTCTAAGAATATTCTCAAGAATGGTTGGTGAATACGACCCCTGGTCTATCAATCCCCAATGAAAAAGCAGGAATTTCTATGCCTTTCCCACATTTTATAGCAATTAAACGTTTACTAAACTGTGACGTAATCCAAACTTTCAGTTAAAGCAATAAACCAATCAACGTGCTCAAATGTGGCTTTCCCAACATCTCTATTTAACGGACCCAGTCGGAAGAGCTGGATCCAAACTACAGAATAATTTAATGCCATCAAAATACCTTATTACGTCTCACTTCAGAATTACCTCCCTTACATGACGGTAGCAAGATTCTTAAGCCCAAGAAATAAGAGCTGTGTAAATCGGTTTGGCAAATTTTTTTTATTAAAAATGCATAAAATGTCATATTTCTTTGTGATATGGAAACATTGGAACATTTTCATGATTTCTGCCAAGTTTGGATGACAATGGGAACTGTTTGATGAAGCTATAATAGTTTAAAGATGCGTAGTGATACACTGCAACAAATGGGCAGAATTGTCAAAAATGAAAGGGCGGCATCAAATCATCAAAATTGTGAGATAGCAACCTGGTCAACCCCATGTTGTTTTCTGCACAATTGGACCAACAGAGGACTATCTGAGAGAACAAGGCACCTTTAGAACCATTGGTTATATATCCAGTTTTCTATAAGTGCATGTTTCTATATGCAGAACAGTACACAATTACTTCTTGTGTGAGACGAGATTAAACGCGTGTGAATAATAATAACGCATTATACCGAATCACATTATGCGTTGGTTTCATCAATTCAGTTCTTGAACAATGTTCTGTTAGACAATGTTAGTCTAGGGGTTGAGCGTCCGCCTCGCATGTGGTAGTTCGTAGGTTCGATCCCCGGCCAGGTCATACCAAAGATTTGAAAAACGGTACTAAAAGTTTCCTCGCTTGGCGCTCAGCATTTAGAGGCTATTTCTAGGTCTGGTCGGTCCAATGTCAGTTTAATGTGACTGTGTTGGGTACAATACCATGTGTATGAAATTGCAGTGTGGCAGCGCTTAGAATAAATATTACTGAAACAATGTTGAACGCGACGCTAAACACTAAACAACCAATCAGCTTTTAGACACCGAACTTTTAACGTCCTCATGAAAACTGCAGCACTGGAGTATACTAAGAGTATACTTACTTCTATTTAATATCTTGTTTTATTAAACTT
Source organism: Panopea generosa (assembly GCA_029582155.1). NCBI lineage: Eukaryota > Metazoa > Mollusca > Bivalvia > Adapedonta > Hiatellidae > Panopea > Panopea generosa. The sequence continues at coordinate 34,664,359 of CM055910.1, read as the reverse complement.
AGTTATTTTACCTCGATTGCAAAACAAGTTCTTACAACTGATACAAATCACGCTCAAAGTTTTCCTTGGAAGAACAAGTACTAAGCATATGCTGAACAAATACCTTGCTTAAGGACACCATAAATGTCCGCGGGGAGGATCGAACCCGATTCTTGGCTCTCTGCTCTACCGCTGGTTCCACCCTTTATTATAATACAAACATGTTACACACAACTTCTATATGAAACAAACCAGAGTGACAAATAATATTCTCTTTACAAAGATACAGAAAAAAACACATACTTACTATCCAAGGTTGCTTCAAGAGAAATGATTCAACATGGGCGTTAGTTAAAACGCATTTCAATAAAATGTTTACCACACACTCTATTATAGCACGTATCCTTTACATATCCTTCGTTTAATGATTGATATATTAATGTAACACCTGCTGCTTGTTATTGTCTGTGTTTCATTTTGTTCTTTTCAATTGCTATTACGAAGTTGAGCTATGTCGCATATGAGTGAAAACCTGCACTTAATCATTTATTTTATCCATGCCGTTATATGAGCAACTTTATGAGTGCATTCCGCGTTTCCATTCAATACAAAACTGATATCTGTTTGCTAACAAAATCCATTTCCATTCATTGCTCACCTGACAATGATGTATTGCTCTTAGTTCAGATGTCGTCGCCTATCGTCTGTCTTGCTTTTCTCTCAGAGTAGGTAAAATGTCAACATTTTATTATCCCCTTTTGTTCTTTATCAATAAAATACTCCCTATGAAATGGTACAAGGGTCCAACTAAATCAACCATTTTGTAGTTGAATGCCAGAGCTGTGGCGTCAATTACACGTTCAATTATACTAAATTATTCCATCAAATTCCCCATAGGAATTCCAAAATTGCTCAGTATACGGTGTTTATGAGGAATGGCAGTGCAAGGTTCGTCTTTGTGACAAGCCTTTGTTGTGAATGTCGCGCGAATAATAATCCGTGTTTTACGTTAATCTCTATGTTAATCGAGCGAACTAGTTGCTTCATTCATTGCCTTTTTAACATTTTGTATTATTACAACATCTGCTTCGTTGTTGCATGAATAAAAAGCGTCGAATACCAAAAACAATTACGCTATTGATGTCAATATTATTCGCTGAATTGCGTTCTAATGACTGTGCAATAAACTAAACATGCAGCTTGCGTACCTGCACCATAGGGACATGCGATATACACTTAGTGTGGTTTGAAGTGCAACGGAGTTTATGTGTATCAATGTAAAGTTTTCACTTCAAGGGAAATATTCTCAGAAATGACAGAATGATGCAATTGTTGCATAGAAAACACTGACGGATCCATATAAGGACAGTAGATAAGATGTCCGTTGTCCACTTCTAGGATTTAAACATATTGATGGATGGCATTATTTTCAGCTGAAAACATTACCTTCGAATTTTTTAACTTATATTCCTAAATGATAGACAGCACCTAACGGGAATTCATTGGTCCGCTAATGTAAACTCAATCGAGCAGTTGTTGTTTGAATAATATGTGTAGTAGCTGAATTTTATAAAACCATTAAATGGAAGACTGTAAAGGTGCATCATTGCATAGAAAGCAGATTGATTAAATAAACACAAAAATGTATATAGTGCCTGTAAATATTGAAAAAAACGAGAACAGCTTTGCTGCAGAGCAGAATTGATTTAAACTGTACACTGTATGTGTGTGTTTATACTGTATATGTGTGTATTTATACTGTATATGTGTGTTTATACTGTATATGTGTGTTTATACTGTATGTGTTTTTAGACTGTTCATGTTGGTATTGATAGCAATTCGGAGAAAGGGGCTTGATAAATATATTGTACGTATATATATGTGTGTGTGTGTTGTGTGTGTGTGTGTGTGTGTGTGTGTGTGTGCGTTTACCACAGGTTGGTATGTAAATTACGTTGCCTTTTCTTGTGTGTAATATCATGTTGCATAATCCAAATGCATAGTGGATAAACACTGTGTATGTTTATTATTATAAAATATATAACGGTGACAATTACGATGACATATAGATGTATGTTTACCGTAAGTCCATGTTCAATGGGGACATTACGATGCCACTGTATTTAGTTGTGTTTATCAGAATACAATGTGTAACTGAGACGATGATGATGATTGTATTTATCGCCGCCACCGTTTTCACACATGGGCGACACCTCCAGAAGAATATTAGTCATTTTAGATTTTTGGAAGATACAGAAGATCCTTTTGTAGTGTCCCTGGTTCTTTAATATGCCTGGTGTTAATCATCGATACACTGGACCTCGATGTTATGTCCCATCCGAAAGACTGATAAGTATTTTTAGTTGGAAGAGCGGGTGATCGAACCTCTGACCCCTGGGTGCGCAGTTCAAGACCTTAACCACTACTAATCCACTCATGTAATAGGGACATTGCAATGATGCAGTATATATATATATATGTGAATTGTTCTAATATATGTGTATTTTACGTAAACATACAGCGGATGTACCTGCACCATAGGGACATGAAATGTATACTTAGTGTTGTCTAAAGTGCTACATCGATTGGTTGTTTTCAGTTTCAAGGTTACGTTCTCGGAAATGATATACTGACGTAATTGGTGTATAAAGAACACTGACAGATCCATATGGGGACGGTGGACAGGGTGCCTGTACCCAAATTTTAGGACTCACAAGTATTGATAGATGGCGTCATTTTTAAGCTAGAATATTATCTTCAAACTTTAGATCTTAGACTCCAAAATGGTGGACAGCACCTGAAGTGATGTCCTGAATCCGCTTATGTAGAATAAAAGTAGTCGTTATTGTTTATACAGTACGTCGGGTAACAAGAACAGAATTGATGCAGAGAAGATCTGCTTCAGAGCTCAATTGATCTATACTGTACATTGTATATGTGTGTTTATACTGTTTATGTTTGTAGTTATAGCAATAGGGTATGACACGTGAAAAATGTATCTTTTATGGGTTTAACGCAAATGAATGTATAAATATGTAATGCTCAGTTAAGTGTATAGAGTCAGAGCCAACTCGTGCGATGCAGTCAGTTTATAGGTTGTAGATGTATAGGCCCTCTCCATTCGAGGTTATAGCATTTGTCAAATAGTTAAGTATTTTAAACATAATTAATTTCATTATCCAGTGTGGAATGGTGAAATTACCACGGTACTAGATATGTGTACGTTTAGCATTATTACGCATGTAATGACGATATTACCATGACATTAAATATGTGTGTGTTTATCATACACCAGTATGTAATGGTGACATTACCATGACATTATATGTGTGTGTTTAACATACTCCAGTATGTAAAAGTGACATTACAATGACACTAAATATGAGTGTGTTTTCCATACTTCAGTATGTAATGGGGACATTACCATGACACTATATATGTGTGTGTTTATCTTACTACAGTATGTAATGGTAGCATTGCCATGACACTATATATGTGTGTGATTATCATACTCCAGTATCTAATGGGAACATTAACATGACACTGTATATGTGTGTGTTTATCATACTCCAGTGTGTAATGGGGACATTACCATTACAATATATATATGTGTGTTTATCACACTTCAGAATGTAATTGGGACATTACCATGACACTATATATGTTTGTGTTTATCACATTCCATTATGTATTCTCTAGTAAATTTATCATACTCAAGTATGTAATGGGGAAATAACCATGACACTATATATGTTTGTGTTTATCATACTCCAGTATGTAACCGGAACATTACAATGACACTATATATGTGTTTGTTTATTATATTTCAGTATGTAATAGTGACATTACTTTGACATTGTATATGTGTGTGTTTATCATACTTAAGTATGTAATGGTGACATTACCATGACACTATATATGTGCGTGTTTATCATATTCCAGTATGTTATAGTGACATTGCCATGGCACTATATATGTGAGTGTTTATCATACTCCAGTAAGTAATGGTGACGTTATCATGACACAATATATTTATGTATTTATCATACTCCAGAATGTAATGGTGATATTACCATGACATTATATATGTGTGTGTTTATCATACTCTAGAATATAATGTTGATATTACCATGAAAATTTATATGTATGTGTTTATCATTATCTAGTATGTAATAGGGATACTACCATGACACTATATATGTATGTGTTTATCATTCTCTAATATGTAATGGCGATATTACCATGACATAATATATGTGTGTGTTTGTCATTCTTTACTATGTAATGGGGATATAACAATGACTCTATATATGTGTGTTTATCATTTTCTAGTATGTAATGGGGATATTACCATGACGCTATACATGTGTGTGTTTATCATACTCCAGTATGTAATGGTGATATTACCAGGAAACTATATATGTTTGTTTTAATCATACTTCAGTATGTAAAGGTGACTTTAACATGACACTTTATATGTGTGTGTTTATCATACTCAAGTATGTAATGGTGACATTACCATGACAATATATATGTGTGTTTTAACAGACTCAAGCATGTAATGCGGACATTACCATGCCACTATATATGTGTGTTTTTTTTATTATCATATTCCAGTATGTAATGGTGACATTACCACGACTCTATATATGTGTGTGTTTATCATACTCCAGTATGTAATGGTGACATAACCAAGACACTATATATGTATGTTTTTATCCTAGTTAAGTATTTAATGGTGACATTAACGTTACACTATATATGTGTATGTTTATCATACTCCAGTATGTAAAGGTGACTTTTCCATGACACTTAATATGTGTGTGTGTTTATCACATTCCAGTATGTAATGGTGATATTACCATAAAACTATATATATGTGTGTTTATCACACTCCAGTAGGTTATGGGGACATTACCACGGCACTATATATGTGTGTGTTTAAAATACTCCAGTATGTAATGGTAACAATACCACGACACTATATATGTATATGTTTATCCTACTCAAGTATTTAATGGTGACATTATCATCCCACTGTATATGAGTGTGTTTATCACACTTTAATATGTAATGGCGACATTACCAAACAGTATATATGTTTGTGTTTATCATACTCCAGTATGAAATGGTGACATTACCATGACAATATATATGTGTGTGTTTATAATACCCCAGTATGTAATTGGGATATTGCCATGAAAATATATATCTGTGTGTTTATCCAGTATGTAATTGTGACATTACCATGACTCTATATATGTGCATATCTATCAAATCCCAGTATGTAATGGTGACATTACCATGATACTATATATTTGTGTGTTTATCATAAATAAGTATGTTATGTTGACATTACCATGAAACTATATGTGTGTGTGTGTGTGTGTGTGTGTGTGTGTGTGTGTGTGTGTGTGTGTGTGTGTGTTTGTTAATGATACTGCAGTTTGAAATGGTGACATTACCATGTCACTTTATATGTGTGTGTGTTTATCACACTACAGTATGTAATGGGGACATTACCAAAACACTGTATATGTGTGTGTTTATCATACTCCAATATGTAATGGGGATATTACGAAGCCACTATATATATATATATATATATATGTGTGTTTTTATCATAATCCAGTATGCAATGGTGACATTAAAATGACACTTCATATGTTTTTGTTTTTCATACTTCAGTATGTTATGGGGACATTACCAAGTCACTATGAATGTTCGGTTTATAATACAACAGTATGTAATTGGGACATCACCACGACACTGTATATGTGTGTGTTTATCATACTCCATTTTGTAATTGGGACAATACAATGACACTACATATGTGTGCGATTATCATACTCCAGTATGTTCTGGGGACATTACCATGACACTATATTTGTGTTTTTATCATACTCCAGTTTGTAATGGTGACATAACCAAGACAATGCATATGAGTATGTTTATCATACTCCAGTATGTAATGATGACATTAAAATGACCCTTCATATGTTTTTGTTTATCATACTCCAGTATGTTATGGGGACATTACCATGACACTATGAATGTTCGGTTTATAATACAACAGTATGTAATGGGGACATTACAATGACACTATATATGTGTATGTTCATCATTCTCGAGTATGTAATTGTGACATTACAACGACACAGTATATGTGTGTGTTCATCATACTCCAGTATGTATTTGTTATTTTTCCATGACACTATATATGTGTGTGTTTATCATACTTCAGTTTGTAATTTTGACATTACCAAGACACTATATATGTATGTGTTTATCATACTTTAGTATGTAATGGTTATTTTACCATGACACTCTATATGTGTGTGTTTATCATACTCCAGTATGTAATGGTAATTTTACCATGACATTATATATGTGTTTGTTTATCATACTCCAAATTGTAATGGTGACATAAGCAATACACTTTATGTGTATATGTTTATCATACTCCAGTATGTAATGGTAATTTTACCATGATACTATATCTGCGTCTGTTGATCATACTCCAGTTTGTAATGATGAAATTACCATGACACTATATATATTTGTGTTTATCATAATCCAGTATGTAATGGGGACATTACAATGTCACTATATATGTGTGTGTGTGTTTACTATGATACTTTATAAATGAATGTTTATCATACTCCTGTATGTAATGGTGACATTACCATGACATTATATGTGTTTGTGTTTATCATTCTCAACAATATAATGTTCATATTATAATGACACTTTATATGTTTGTGTTAATAATTCTCTAGTATGAATTGGGATATTAACATGAAACTATATATGTGTGTGTTTATCATGCTCCAGTAGGTAATGGTGACATTACCATGACATTATATGTGTTTGTGTTTATCATTCTCCACAACATAATGTTGATATTATAATGACACTTTATATGTTTGTATTAATCATTCTCTAGTATGAAATTGGGATATTACCATGACACTATATATGTGTGTGTTTATCATACTCCATTATAAAATTGGAATATTATCATGAAACTATATATGTGTGTGTTTATCATTCTCTAGTATGTAATTGGGATATGACCATGAAACTATATATGTGTGTATTTATCATTCTCTAGTATGTAATGGAGATATTATATGGCATTATATATGTTCGGTTTATAATACAACAGTATGTAATGGGGACATTACCACGATACTGTATATGTGTGTGTTCATTATACTCCATTATGTCATTGGAACATTAACATGACACTGTATATATGTGTTTATCATACACCAGTATGTAGTTGTGACATTACCATGACACTAAATATGTGTGCGTTTATCATACTCCAGTTTGTAATAGTGACATAACCAAAAAAAAAGATATATGTGTATGTTTATCATACTCCAGAATGTAATGGTAATTTTACCATGACACTATAATTGTGTGTGTTTGTCATACTCCAGTATGTAATGGTAATTTTACCATGACACTATATATTTGTGTGTTTATCATACTTCAGTTTGTAATGCTGACATAACCAAGACACTATATATATGTATGTGTTTATCATACTTTAGTTTTTAATGGTAATTTTACCTTGTCACTATAACTGTATGTGTTTATAATACTCCAGTATGTATTTGTAATTTTACCATGACACTATATATGTGTGTGTGTTTATCATAATTTAGTTTGTAATGGTGACATAACCAAGACATTATATATGTATGTGTTTATCATACTTTAGTATTTAATGGTAATTTTACCATGACATTATATATGTGTGTGTTTATCATACTCCAGTATATAATGGTAATTTTACCACGACACTATATATGTGTGTGTTTATCATACTCCAGTATGTAATGGTGACATAACCAATACACTATATGTGTGTATGTTTATCATACTCCAGTATGTAATGGTAATTTTACAATTAAACTATATCTGTGTCTGTTTATCATACTCCAGATTGTAATGATGACATTACCATGACACTATATATGTGTGTGTTTATTATAATCCAGTTTCTAATGGGGACATTGCAATGACACTATATATGAGTGTGTTTACTGTGACGCTTTATATGTTAATGTTTATTATACTCAAATATGTTATGGTGACATTACCATGACATTATATGTGTGTGTGTTTATCATACTCCAGTATGTAATGGTAATTTTACCATGACATTATATATGTGTGTGTTTATCATACTCCAAATTGTAATGGTGACATAAGCAATACACTAAATGTGTATATGTTTATCATACTCAAGTATGTAATGGTAATTTTACCATGATACTATATCTGCATCTGTTCATCATACTCCAGTTTGTAATGATGACATTACAATGACACTAAATATATTTGTGTTTATCATAATCCAGTATGTAATGGGGACATTACAATGACACTATATATGTGTGTGTGTTTACTATGACACTTTATATATAAATGTTTATCAAAATCCAATATGTAATGGGGACATTACAATGACACTATATATGTGTGTGTGTTTACTATGACACTTTATATGTAAATGTTTATCATATTCCAGTATGTAATGGTGACATTACCATGACATTATATGTGTTTGTGTTCATCATTCTCAACAATATAATGTTCATATTATAATGACACTTTATATGTTTGTGTTAATAATTCTCTAGTATGAATTGGGATATTAACATGAAACTATATATGTGTGTGTTTATCATACTCCAGTAGGTAATGGTGACATTACCATGACATTATGTGTGTTTGTATTTATCATTCTCCACAACATAATGTTGATATTATAATGACACTTTATATGTTTGTGTTAATCATTCTCTAGTATGAAATTGGGATATTACCATGACACTATATATGTGTGTGTTTATCATACTCCAGTATGAAATTGGGATATTATCATGAAACTATATATGTGTGTGTTTATCATTCTCTAGTATGTAATTGGGATATTACCATGAAACTATATATGTGTGTATTTATCATTCTCTAGTATGTAATGGAGATATTATATGGCATTATATATGTTCGGTTTATAGTACAACAGTATGTAATGGGGACATTACCACGATACTGTATATGTGTGTGTTCATTATACTCCATTATGTTATTGGAACATTAACATGACACTGTATATATGTGTTAATCATACACCAGTATGTAGTTGTGACATTACCATGACACTAAATATGTGTTCGTTTATCATACTCCAGTTTGTAATAGTGACATAACCAAAAAAAAAATATGTGTATGTTTATCATATTCCAGAATGTAATGGTAATTTTATCATGACACTATATATTTGTGTGTTTATTATACTTCAGTTTGTAATGGTGATATAACCAAGACACTATATATGTATGTGTTTATCATACTTTAGTTTTTAATGGTAATTCTACCTTGTCACTATAACTGTATGTGTTTATAATACTCCAGTATGTATTTGTACTTTTACCATGACACTATATATGTGTGTGTTTATCATAGTTTAGTTTGTAATGGTGACATAACCAAGACACTATATATGTATGTGTTTATCATACTTTAGTATTTTATGGTAATTTTACCAGGACGTTATATATGTGTGTGTTTATCATACTCCAGTATATGATGGTAATTTTACCATGACACTATATATGTGTATGTTTATCATACTCCATTATGTAATGGTGACATAACCAATACACTATATGTGTGTATGTTTATCATAATCCAGTATATGATGGTAATTTTACCATGACACTATATATGTGTGTGTTTATCATACTCCATTATGTAATGGGGACATTACCATGACACTATATGTGTGTATGTTTATCATAACCCAGTATGTAATGGTAATTTTACAATTAAACTATATCTGCGTCTGTTTATCATACTCCAGTTTGTAATGATGACATTACCATGACACTATATATTTGTGTGTTTATCATAATCCAGTTTCTAATGGGGACATTACAATGACACGATATATGTGTGTGTTTACTGTGACACTTTATATGTGAATGTTTATTATACTCCAGTATGTTATGGTGACATTACCATGACATTATATGTATGTGTGTTTATCATACTCCAGAATATAATGTTGATATGACAATGACACTTTATATGTATGTGTTTATCATTCTCTAGTATGTAATTGGGATATTACAATGAAACTATATATGTGTGTGTTTATCATTTTCTATTATGTAATGGAGATATTAACATGTCATAATATATGTGTGTGTTTGTCATTCTCTAGAATGTAATGGGGATATTAAAATGACACTGTATATGTGTGTGTTCAACATACTCCGGTAGGTTATGGTGACATGACCATGACACCATATATGTTTGTGTTTATCATACTCCAATATATAATGGGGACATTACCACGACACCATATATGTGTCTGTTTATCATTCTCATGTATGAGATGGTGACATTACCACGACACTATATATTTGTGTGTTCATCATACTTCAGTTTGTTATGGTGACATTACCAAGTGAAACTATTTATGTGTGTCTGTTTATCATACTCCAGAATATAATGGTTATATACACATGACATTATATATGTGTGTGTTTATTATACTCCACAATATAATGGTTATATACACATGACATCATATATGTTTGTGTTTATCATATTCCAATATATAATGGGGACATTACCACGACACCATATATGTGTGTGTTTATCATTCTCATGTATGAGATGGTGACATTACCACGACACTTTATATGTGTGTGTTCATCATACTCCAGAATATAATGGTTATATACACATGACATTATATATGTGTGTGTTTATTATACTCCAGTATGTAATGTTGATATTACCATGAAAATATATATGTATATGTTTCTCATACTCCAGTTCGTAATGGTGTCATTACCATTACTATATGTATTTGTGTGTTTAACATACTCCAATATGTAATGGTGTAATAACCATGCCACTATATACTCAGGTATTTAATGGTGACATTACCATGACACTATATATGTCTGTTTTTAACATACTCCAGTATGTAATGGCGACATTACCATGCCACTACATATGTCTGGGTTTATCTCACTCCATTATGTAATGGTGACATAACCATGACAATATTTATGTTTTTGGTTTATCATACTCCAGTATGTAATGGGGATATTACAATGACACTATATATGTCTGGGTTTAGCACACTCTCGTATGCAATGGTGACATAACCGTGATAATATATATGTTTTTGTTTATCACACTCCAGTATGAAATGGCGACATTACCATGACACTATATATGTCTTGGTTTATCACACTCCAGTATGTAATTGGGACATTTCCATGCCGCTATATATGTTTGTGTTTGTTACATTCCAGCATGTAATGGTGACATTACCATAACATTATATATGTGTATGTTTATTATACTCGAGTTTGTAATGGGAACATTACCATGCCATGACACTATATATGTGTGTGTTTAACATAATCCAGTATGAAATGGGGACATTACCATGACACTATATATGTTTGTGTTTATCATACTCCAGTATGTAATAGGGATATAACCATGACACTATATATGTGTGTGTTTATCATACTCCAGTATGTAATGGTTACATTACCATGACACTATTTATATATGTGTGTTTTACATACTCCAGTATGTAATATGGACATTACAATAACACGATATATGTGTGTGTTTATCTTACTCCGGTATGTAATGGTGACATTACCATGACACTATATATATGTTTGTTTATCATACTCCGGTATGTTATTGGGACATTACCATGACCCTATATATGTGTGCGTTTTTAATACTCCTGTATGTTACAGGGACATTACCATGACACTATATATGTGTGTTTTTATCATACTCCAGTATGTAATTTTGACAATACCATGACACTATATATGTGTATGTTTATCACAGTCCAGTATGTAATTTGGATATTATCAGGACACTATCTAGGTCTGTGTTTACCATACTTCAGTATGTAATGATGACATTACCATGACACTATATATGTGTGTGTTTATCATATTCCACTTTGTAATGGTGACATTACCAGGACACTATATATGTGTGTGTTTATCATATTCCACTATGTAATGGTGACATTACCAGGACACTATATATGTATGTGTTTATCATACTCCAATATGTAATGGAGACATTACCAGGACACTATATATGTGTGTGTTTATCATACTCCAGTATGTAATGGTGACTTTACTAGGAAACTATATATGTGTTTGTTTATCATACTCCAGTATGTAATGTTGACATTACCATGACACTATATATGTGTGTGTTTAACATACTCCAGTATGTAATGGTGACATTACCATGACACTATATATGTGTGTGTTTAACATACTCCAGTATGTAATGGTGACATTACTATTATATTATATATGTGTTTGTTTATTATACGCCAGTATGTAAAGAGGACATTACCATGACACTATATATGTGTGTGTTAATCATACTCCAGTATGTAATAGGGACATTACCATGACACTATATATATATATGTGTGTCTTTATCATACTCCAGTATGTTATGGTGACATTAGTATGACACTATCTATGTTTGTGTTTATCATACTCCAGTATGTAATGGTGACATTAGTATGACACTATATATGTTTGTGTTTATCATACTCCGGTATATAATAGTGACATGAGCATGACACTATATATGTTTGTGTTTGTCATATTCCGCTATGTAATGGTGATATTTGCATGACAATATATATGTTTGTGTTTATCATACTCCCTGTATGTAATGGTGACATTAGCATGACACTTTATATGTTTGTGTTTATCATACTCCCCGTATGTAATGGTGACATTAGCATGACACTATATATGTTTGTGTTTATCATACTCCCCGTATGTAATGGTGACATTAGCATGACACTATATATGTTTGTGTTTATCATTCTCCCCGTATGTAATGGTGACATTAACATGACACTATATATGTCTGTGTTTATTATACTCCGGTATGTAATGGTGACATTAGCATGACACTTTATATGTGTGTGTTTATGATACTCCAGAATGTAATGGGGACATTACCATGACACTATTTATATTTGTATGTTGATCATATTCCAGTATGTAATGTTGACATTATTATGATACTTTTTATTTGTAAATTGATCATACGAGCATATGGTGAGCATTACCATGACACTATATATGTGTGTGTTTATCATACTCCTGTATGTAATAATGACATTACCATGACACTGTATATGTGTTCGTTTATCATACTCCAGTATGTAATTGTGATATTACCATGCCACTATATATGTGTATGTTTATCATACTCCAGTATGTAATAGTGACATTACCATTACACTTTATATGTGTGTGTTACCACAATTCAATGTGTAATGGGGACGTTACCATGCCACTATTTTTGTTTTGTTTTTATCTTACTCCAGTACGGAATGGAGACATTGCCATGAAAGCGTGACAATTGGACTTTTGATTTACTCTGTATATTCACATGTCTGCCTTGTTTATAATTCAAAGTATATTATCAATAAACTCTTCACTAATTAATACCATTGATTTGTGTTGATTACAAGTTAGTTCCAACCAAGTCATTTTGCATATTTAACTAAAGGTCATTTCGAATTTCAATTCAGTGAAAAATTGATTTATTCATATTCTAATACGTTTTAGATACATTTCGTGTACACTTCGTTTGTGTGTTCATTATTTTTGTAACATCAATTGGTCAGTCTCATCAGTATTCGTGGAGTAGTTTGCACCATAGAATTGCAATGATTGATTGAATGAATTGAATGTATAATGAATGAATGAATGAATGAATGAATGAATGAATGAATGAATGAATGAATGAATGAATGAATGAATGAGTTTTAATCAATAAACGAATAAGGTATGGTTAAACGACAATTATATGGCTAATGTTAATACTTGCAAATGCCTAAAAAACAAACAAATGAGCATACAGATTATGAAAAATCGATAGATTTAACCAAAGTCAGCAAATTACTTATGCAGAATAAACCAAGACATTGATAGAACTGCACATTTTTTTTTTAATTTTAACAGATTCTACCCAATTCTGAAGTTGTCGACAATACTCATTTTCAGCAAATTCTATCATTTACGCAAGATGTCCCCAACCAACACTCAACGTCTAGCAAATTTTATCCTTGACTAAAGTTGTCGCAAATACTTGTTTTTATAATAATGCTATTCAACACTCGATTTTCCTGTCTTTGACGCACGCATTTTCGTGTAATTAATATTATAATATCACAATATTTATATATATTTGTATTATAAGCCGGTGCCCTAAATTAAGTCGAAATAACCTAAATTGTTATTGATTTTCCGGGGCTTCGGTGTTCTGTTTTATCATTACACACTTTGGCACACATACATTGGTTGGTTTAAACTTATTCATTTGACTTTGATTGTTATTACAGCTTATCAACAATCATGCTCCAAGTCTTCCTGGGTAGAACCAGTACTAAGCAAATGCGGAATAAGTGTCTTGCTCTATAAAACCATAAATACCCATGGGGGTTGACCACGATCGCCACACTGGTTGATGCTTTAACCACAATAATAAACACTGCAAAAATATTGAAAAAAGATTGAAAAACACATATCAATCCCACTGAATAATGATCCTATTCACACCCGGGATGACATGGGTTGACATTACAATGAAACCTATTAATGTATATCGATTAGTTTTGACACATGTCAAAACTTGGTGTTTTATTCTCAGATTTGTTGAAATAATACAAAACGAAGTCATCAAGCGAACTTAATCGCCATTTATATTATCGTTTGATTTTCCTTTCTATTTGAATTTCGATTTCAAACATGACCTACTTCAAAGAGCAGGTAATGCATAATACTAATATGGCATATATCAAACACGGTATAAAAGACTTTGATCTTTATCTGGTCAAAACATACAAACACGTCATTATGTGTGTGTGTGTTAAATAAATATTAAAACCCAACATTATAGTCTATATCAATTTGATTAAGTTCGATTGCTAAGTTGTTGATCGATAATATAATTTTTTCTTAAGTCTGTTTTCTGAGTAGAACGATTACTGAGAATTGTTTGTTAGTTTAAACAATATTTGGTAGACATACATTCAATACACATATTATATGTGTATGTTTCCTAAGTATATAATGTGCTAGCATTGAAGAGTTGGATGGTTATAACCAGTTTCTAGAATCATTCATGTATACATCTATACTCTACATTGTATACACAAAATATATTTTTACTGTTTTCAAGAGTAGGTAGAGATATAATGTTTGAGATAACATCGGTACGATCCTGGGATAGCCTGGGATCGAACCCGCTAGTATAAGTGACAAGTCTCAATTTACCCCTTAGTCTATAATAAGGACTTGCAATGTCTAGATAGGAAAGGTACGTATTTACATGTAAATTATATATTAACCATACCTTGCGTTGAATATTATAAATGATCTTAACGTGGTACTAGTTCTTCCATGGCCGATTGTTCTATTGTGCTCTCTAATGACCAATTGTCCTGGCGCATGACTATTGCTCCATCCACTGGCAATGTGGCATTGTTTGACTAAGTAAATACAATGGTAGCCTTTACTGAGACCTAATATCGAGCATTGATTGAATTATCGACTTGTTTGATTGGCAACCAGCGTCACGTCATTGACCTCTCATCGCGGGTTAAATCCAAGTCCTTTTAAAAAACTTTGCCAGTTACTTACGAAAGGACGGTGGACAGATGGACGATGGTTCTATTAAGATTTAGTCTGAGGTCATCCTCCACCAATAACATTGGACATATTCCAGTCTTTGTTGACAATGGCACTAAATCCAATTTAATGTTTTGATAGGATAGAAAAATAACATTGAAAACAATGTGTTTGGATTTATAACATTTGAAATAAAACAATTTGATTTCTTTATCAAATTAAAGATCAATGTCCATATAGCAAATAACCGTTACGATACAAAAAAAAACAACAACAAAAATTATATATTTACCACTCCTTATGTAAAATGCACACGATTTCACACAATCATATGTGTGTAATCCTTTTAAAACGCAACGAGTAAAACGCAGCCATAACACTAAAACAATTCCATTCCCAATGTGATTACACTATCTAGCCGAATATTACTTTTCCCTGTGCTACAGAACTCACGCGTCTGCTTGTGTTCTTCAATGCAATTCAAGCTAGGAAACATAACATTTAACGAGAATTTGACAGATTTCCAGTTTATATAATATATCTGTCAATTATTCGTGCTTATTTGATAGAAGTCTGGAAATTCGATAAAACTAGAATTGGATATATTTGTATGAATTGGTTGTTTTATATTATTAGTCGGTTAATGAGCCTGATAAGCATGAGGAGTAACAGATGCCGCCGATATCGCTGGTTTCAGACAATAAACGGTTATCACTTATCATATTGAGGACTATAACGGTTATCATTATTGGACTGAATAATGTTTTCGAGGAATAATTCGTAATGATACGTAATTTACTTTTTTGTGATACACGGTGCACGTTGCACGTATTGTTGGTATAAAAGGGACTCGGTTCAACGTTGCACAGACTTTATAATTTGAACTTGCATCAAATCACTGTTTACGCCTAATTGATTACAGTAATTGTCTGAAATATGAAGCTTTCTATCATTTAAGCAAGTAATTACTACCTGAAATATCAAACTTTGCGTATTTACGACTAGTAAGTACTATATTTGCACTTATAAAATAAGTAATTACTATCTGAAATATCGAAATTAAATCAATAAAGCAAGTAACTACTATATGGAATATTATTCTTTACACCCATAAAGAAAGTACCTGAAATATAAAGCTTTGCACATTGAACGCTAATATTTATTATATTTGCACTTATAAAACAAGTTATTTCTTTCTGAAACTCCAATCTTTACACTCATAAAAAAGTATTCACAGCCTAAAATATTAAGCTGTACACATTTAAAGCTAGTAATTACTACCTGAAATATCAAGCATTACACCTATAAAGCAGGGAGCTACTATATTTGTACCTATAAAACTAGTGATTACTACCTGAAATATATCAATATTTAAACAGTAGAAAGCAAGTAGCTACTATCTTTGTACTACTTCTGCTGCTGCTGCTGCTGCTGCTGCTACTGCTACTGTTGTCATTTCTGCCACTGATTACACTATACGCACACATATAAATGCTTTTGTGTTTCCTACTGTCACTACAACTTTTAGTCTTAATGCACATGTATACACGCACATGCATTAACGCACATGCTGCATATACAAACTGCACGTACGCTTCACGCACACAAAGACAGACACACTAACACCTTTAAACAAGCACTTACGCTACACTCACATACAAATGCATGCCCACATTGACTCACATACATACACGCGCACCTATTCCACACGTACACAATATTTTTTATCTATAAATAGAATTGTTCAATTGGAAATTTTACAATTTCAAATGGAAACTTGATCTCAAAATAGAATCTATAAATATAATCTTCCAATTGGACCCTTTGCATTCCAACTAGAAACATGTGTTTCCAATTGGAATTGACCGTTTGGAATTCGTAATTTCCCTTTGGAAACTAATTGGACAGGGTGTTTTTTACTACTTTGATTCCATATATCGCAGATGCTTATGTGTGATTGAGCCAGCTAACGTTATCGAACGTTTAACAGAACTGAATACAACCTGTATATGAGGCACTAACGTGGTATTTCTTATTGATATACCATGACAAGAATCATACAGATGGCATGTAAATGTATGACATTAACTCAACTAAAATATGTTTTGACTTAATATATATGAGGTGTAGCGAAATGTGAAATGTTAAATGTAAAGTAATGAAATGACCTTCCCCCATCCTACCGTATGTAATAGAGGAATTCTAGTTCATGTCAAATGATCGTAGTTTTTACTCGACTAGATAACAAAGCGCGCACACGCGCACAGACACACACAATACACCCAATATACAATCATAATCTTAGAATAGATACTGGTTGATAGGAACATAACATATTCAACCATAGCCAATGATATTGCACTTTATGTAATACAAACGATTTGGAAGACAAGTATAATTTAATTCTTATCTGCCCGTTGTACAATAACATTAGCAAGTTGTATATAAAACCATATGATTACAACAGGCCCAGTGTTTATACATTTATTGAATCAATAAAAACAAAGCAAATTACAGAACATTTAAAACTTCGAGAATAAATATACGCAGTATTTAATCTACGTATGCCAAGTTAATATAAGGTTTTGGAATACTTGACCAAATCATTGTTTGTGAGGTCGTGTGTGTGTGTGTGTGTGGTTTTGAGTGAAGTTATGTATTTAATGGATGATATAAAGAATTTAAGATATTTGCTTAAAGGTACTGAATTGCTTATACAATATATTTATGGATAATAAAGTCATATAATCTACAGATGTGCAGATATTTCTTTATGTGTTAAAATATTTCAAAGATATATAAGAGCTGTTGCGTTAACTGTATCACGTGATAAATATATTTGATATAGGTTATAATGTTTATATGTAATGAGAAACACTTTATGTTTAAATTACGACTACAGAAATATTGAATCTTGAACTTGTAATAAAATACACTCAGTGCAACATGTTAACGTTCTCAAAAGCTTTTTTGTCGCACTGGAGGTTCAATTCTAAATTGATAATATGTTTCATTAGGTAAATTGCAATGTTTGTTTGTATATACTTAAACTGTGACAATCATAGGCTCTTGAAGTTTGCACCTCGTCAACCCAAAACTATTTCTATAATTGTTTCCAATTGGATAGACGAATAATGGTGTCTGTAATACTCTTGTACCGAATTTATGATTATTTTATTTTATTTCAACAACCCGACAGTTGCTAGTGAATGTAATACATTTTGATTTCCAACTTGCTAATTTTCTAAATAATAATTTTAATTATTTTCAAGAATTAGAAATATTTTAACAGGGTGTATATTACTACGATAATATATATATTTAAGACCTTTATATACTATAATATAAATTAATAAATGATACTAATACTAGTTGTATAAATACAATGAACAAATGTAACATACATAATCGGTATAATTTAATGGTATACAATTGATATTTTTCAACATATGTAATAATTACTGTAGTATGTGAATGTTTACTGATGAGCTATAATGCTTCAGATAAAATAAACTGTATGTTCTCTTATGTTCATATTTTTTTATTTGTAACCAATAGTCATGGTCTACCTATCCGCAAAATCATGCAACATTTATAACTATTTGCATTTTGATTTCTTTCGAGATAGTTCCTTGAGTCAATGCTATATACACAAACACACACACAATTCATAAATAGTTTAAATACATATTGCCTGATAATCTCTTAGTTGCTTCAGCACATTTCGTTTCACTTTATCCACAAATTTACACCACAAAGCTCTCATCATCTTGACATTGTTAGTGCAGTTAATTCAGTTTTCAATTAATATGTTATTTGACATAGGTTAATCAACTTAACAAACTTAAATTGTCTTCATCCAATTATGATTATGCACCGGGTTCGATCACGTGTAATTTGATTCTAAATTATTTGAAATGTGTGCCAAGTCTGGAAATACTTTATTTTATCAAACCTTGGATTATTTGATTGTGGTTTTAGTAAATAGCATGACCACAAAGTATTTAAATGTCTATTTAAACTATACTTCGGTATTGATTTATAATTCCTTTGTTAAAATCAAGTTTTAAACTAAGTGATATTGAGCATCTAGTAAACACATATGCATATTAAGTTTATTAAAACATATGTATATTAAGTTAATAAAAACATATGTATATAAAGTAAATTAAAACATATGTATATTAAGGTGATTGAAACATATGTATATTAAGTTCATTAAAACATATGTATATTAAGCTTGATTGAAACATAAATTATTTATATTATGATTTAATAGTATGCTTTCACCATTGGAGGAATAAGTATACGAAAACGCTAGCAGGATCACCAGTCAAACTAGTAACTTAGACACATAAATAATTAAATCATGCAATTACATATTTATATAGATAGTGATAGTGAATAAATCCAAACAAAACAAATGAACGAAAAAAAAACACACATTCAATCCCAATAAAATATAATTATTATAGATAATTGAGTTTGTGTGATTAATAAGCCGTCCTTGCCGGTATTTAGCCGTCACTGTGTCTTTTATACACAAAGGAAATATCATGTTACTCCTTACCTTCCATTTTCAACACATTAACATAGTTTAGCTTTCGCATTTTAATCAACACGCCACCATCCCATATCACCGCCTGTTTTGTAACGCATTCTATTCAGATCTGGCGTTTGGTAGCTTATGGTTATACTTGTATATTTTGAAGCAGGGACGGCTTGTTACTTACTCAACATTCATTATGTCACGTATTGTTACTAGATATATATATTTGTTCATGTTTACTGTGTGGGAGGATTGTTGCCCACCTTTTGCTTTGGGAATGTTTGATTTAATAACAAAATGCTATTATTGAAATAATCATGTTATGTAAGAATGTTAGTTGACTAGTCATGTATATAACATTCTACTCACATTATAATATAATGTAATCAAAGATATATTACATTCAAGTCATTTGATGGTGAAATAAAATGACATGTTCGCATAACACAGTATTCTGTATTTATTTTGATTCTCATTTACAAAACAATCTGCATATTGATGTGGTTGGATACTTTAGAGCTGCATTAAGCAAGCACAGGACATTTACACTTTATAGTATGTAAGTTTATACTTCCGTAAGTATTGGTGACATCATCAGTAAAGTCTTCACAACCAGTATATTGCTCTATAAGCAGATAAGTGTATAGTATATTATAACAATATACTAAATCCATGTTAATTACTGTATGATTATTAAATAAATCGATTGATTGATTGATTGATTAAATATTTAGCGTCATTTTCATACCATCGAGGGCTAACAGACGATCAGTTAACATAATCACAAATTCCTGGAATCCTGGAATATTAACAAGTACTCAAGCACACCCAATCTCCGCAAGTAACTGATAACTTTTCCACTCGAGTCAGCGGTGAGAGAAGAATGATAATGAAACGCAATGTCGAATATCAATCATCACGGAGACTTTGACCAGGTGAGTATTCGATAGTCAGCCGCGCTAACAACTGAGCCAATCGGACCCGACATAAATAAAAGAGTCTGCTCATTTATTAAAAGTATGTAAGAAATACAATGGGAGGCTGTGCGTAATAAATGGAAACTCCGTGAATATATTGATCACTGTCTTAACGTGTATTTCACATTAAATTCATAGAAAAAATTGCAATATGGTTCTGTCAAAGTGAACTTAAAGCAATAAATTCTAAATGTATTAAGTCTGTACTGTACTTATGAAAGCAGACTGCAGTATGCATTCGTTAAGTGAAGTTTTGGCAAGAGTTGTATTTCGATTTAGATAAAAACAATCATGCATCAGCAGCAATTACTGCATTTACGATCGTACAAATAATAAATATAGAAGTATTTTGTCCTCGGACAAGGGTCACTTTATTCTAACTTTTACACACGCCGTATCATTATATTCGAAAAAGCTTTTAATTGATCTGAATAATGCGATTTCGATTTACAATTTAGTGCATCTGATGCGTTTATGAAGTGCAGTTAGACAAACATTTGCATAGATGCACTATAATTTCTAGTCTTTCTAGTTTAAGTTAACACTTAATCGAGGAACAATCCAGTGCATAATTATGTTTTTTAGATAAACTTGGAACACAATTAAAACGCACTTTGATGACTCACGAATTGTCTTTATGGTCACTCAACTAATTGTAATATTACTTCCGAGAAAATCTCTGAACAATATGAAGATCTACGCATTTTAGCAGTATATTTTAGAACGTTAAAGTGGATCACCAGTTGATGACTTTGACTGTGTGGTGCGGGTACTGATAGTACAATGCGTTTAAGGTGTTAACATTTAAAGAGCAATTAGTTTCTATTATGTAATCGAATCATATAAGTCATTTTATCATTTCTTATATTTCCATATAATATTTTTCATACGTTCCTTGAATAGTCTGGCAGGGTTATCTTACATCAAATTACATTGTCTTGTTTTACTTTTAATGTAGAAGGGAAACGCGAAGTTTTGCCTACCAGTAGAAAAGATGGTAAATTTGAAGAGGCGTTTAAAAAATCCTTGATTTCATTAAACTTTGGATTATTTGTTATGGTTATTAGCAAATAAAATTAACGTTAATGATCAAAAGCTCCAATATTTATCTAATTAAAAACATACTTCAGTATCAATGTATAATTCCGCTGTTAAAAAAGCACGTTTATTTCGGATCGAGCACCGTATAAAAACATATGATATTAAGTTAATTAAACAATATGCAATTTTTTTTTGGATTATATTACGAAGTAACAGTATATTTTAATTGTTAGAAGAAAACAACATAATCGTACAACAGTAGCTCCTGTCACAGACACTAACTAACGAAAGCATGAAGACATACATATTGAGAAAAACCATCACAAACAAGAACAACAAAATGATAAATCGAAGAGACATTTACTTATTGTATGTAAGAAAAAACAATGGGTGACTATGCGTACTAATTGCTCACACTTCATTATGTATATTTCACAATGAATTCATAAAAGATTCGCAATATATGTCTGAAAAAAATGCACTTAAAGCAATCAATCTTAAATATTTCAAATATGTACTGTAATTATAAAAGCAGACCTTAACATTATAAGATAAACCGATGAGTCATTTACTCATAGTGTGAGAGAAAAACAATTGGTGGCTGTGAGTAATAATTGATGAAATATATATATTGATCAAGTTCTTAATGTATATTTCACATTGAGTTCATAGAAAGATTGGCAATATGGGTTTGTGAAAGTGCACTTAAAGCAATAAATCCTAAATATTTCAAATCTGTACTGTACTTTTAAAAGCAGACTGCGGGATACATTCGTTAAGTGAAGTTTTGGCATGCGTTGTTTTTCGATTTAGATCGTGTACAAACAGCGATTATTGCATATAAGATCGTGCATATAATAACACAAAGAAGTAGTTTGTCCCCGGATAATGGTTACTTTATTATATCTTTAACACACACCATGTCATTCTATTCGAAAAAGCTTTCAGTTAATGAAGTGTATTTAAACACACATTTATACAGATGCTCTGAAATTTCAAGTAGATATAGTTTAAGATAACAGATATTTGAGGAATCAATCCAGTAGGCAATCATTTATTTAAGAGAAAATGTGTACACATTTAAAAGGTGTTTCACGGTGAATGACTCAAGTAATTGTCTTTTTGTTCACTAAACTAATTGCAATTCTATTTTCGAGAAACTACTGAACAAGATACAATGCTACAGTAACAGACTTTTTTAGTTATTGCATTTAGTAGCATTTAGTTGTAAGTGATTAACCGGTTGATGACTTTGACCTTGCGATGAGGGTATTGGTGGTAATATGCAATTAATGTGTTAACATTTAAAAAGCAATTAGTTTCCAATACATAATTTAGCTGTACTCGTATATATTATTTGTTTCAATATTTAACATAATCAAAGTATCAATTAGTACTTTAAAGTGAATCACCAATTAAAGAATTCGATTGTTTGATGCGGGTACTGATAGCACAAAGCAATACATATTTTAAAACTTAAGGAGCAATACATATATAATGCAACTATATAGGTTATTTGTTTCAATATTAAGCATAACTAAAGCAGCCAGAAGGAAATAAGTCAGTGCTTTTCAACAGCGACATTTCGTTTCTATTCACAAGTTACTACTTTACGCATGCATCTTGAATAGTCTGACCGGATTATCTTTATCTACATGATCACGTTCGAAATGCTGTTTGTAAAGAAAAAAGCGGTGTTTTATGTACCCATAAACAAGATGTTAACTACCCGGAAGCGTTTTTGTGCTATAAAACAGTTCTATTTTGTTTATTCCTCTGTATGTATATAAGGTTGTACTAATTATGCTTTGGAAAATCGTATTGATTCATTTTATTCATATTGTGATTTATTTTAGTACTTTTTTCAAGTACTACGTAATATATTTTATAACATATATGTAGCAACTGGTGTAATGATTTTACCGATTTTGATAAGTGCCTGTATTTTCACTGTACAATATCTCTCTTTTTGTTTTCATAACTTATAAATGCATTAGTATATTGTGTTATCTATAAAAATAGAAGTACGTGACAGATAAGCCTGATTAGGCTGGGTACACCATAATATTACACATGTCATGCTTCTATTATAATTTTATCAGATCACGCAAATATATAAATAAGTAAATAAAAATCTAATCAAAATTATCATAAATAAATAAATCAATCAAATAAAAATTGTTGTATATATTGCAATACTGTTGGGAATATGTTTTTCTTTATTTCTGAACTTTAGAAACGAAATCACAACTTTTTTCTCATGAGAAATATATCCCCAAAACAAATAATGATTTCTCTAACCTAATGACGTTTTTGTTTTGGTTTGGCTTGTTTTAACAGTAACTGTTAATAATCATTATCAAAGGTAGAATATAGAAGACTTACATTTATAGTAGCTTAGAATGTCAGCTGTATTTAAGTAGGTGCACATATATAAACAAGTTAATGCGATCATGAAATACTTCCCCCTTTTACAAAATACAAATGTAAGTGAATGAAATTTAATTACGACAATAAGTGCTACAAAAAAATATAGCACGGCGGTTTTGAGTTTGCTTTGTGTATTTATTGTTTTTAACATAAATTATAGTTTTTTCCTAATGATTCAATCACAACATTCCCTTGCAATGATTGCATTGATATCAGATCTTAAAACAGATTGATGTGTGTGGTGGTGGTGGTGGTGGTGGGCCTTGGAGGGGGGGGGGGGGGGTGTTAGTTCCGACTACTAGCATAATGCAGCTTGGAAAATATCATGCTTGTAGCAATCAGTTGTATTACGTTAGTAAAGTTAAAAATTGCATGACAAATATACCATGACATGCTTTATCATACACTGTCCATTAATAAAATACACGAAACGTTTAAATAGTGAGAGAAAAATGAATGATATATATATTGAAAGAAATAATTTATAGTATGAGAATACCTTATTTTAAGCAATTTCATTGAAATATATTGATTATCGATTATCAAACAGAAAATTGTTAGTTTGTTAGTATATGTTGATGAAATATTCAGAAATATCTACAAATAATATTTCTCCATGACACAAATACACGTCAATTAGAATATCTCAGTATAAGTCATGTATATGTGCAGTCCTTTTTTGCAAGTCTACTTTTTATAGAGAACATATTTTATACAGATATTTGAAAGGCATTAGATAATGCATATTCGTGGTAATATATAACAAGACTTAGTGTAATAATTATGGTAATACATATTTTGATTATAACCCAAGACTTAGTGAGACTTTGTTATAAAAGAATGTTGAAAATGTTTTAATATAAATTTCTGGATTATTGCTTATGTATTTATATGTTTTATATTATGTTACGTCCACGGCTGTAAAGAATAATTTTAAGGTGAATACGAGTAAAATCATCGATTCGGGCGTTGCCGTGTGTCTTGTTAATATGATGAGATATTCCCTGTGCATTAGTTATCTGACTATATCTTTTACACTACATTACAAATCAGACACATTTGATAAGATAGATATGATATTATATGAATATTCATACTCAAGAATGTATTTTTCAATTGTCCAACAATATATCAAATCATCTTTGTTTGATAAAAATTTGTTTAGATTCATTCCGAAGATTATTTAGCTAATCGAACACACACACACACACACACACACACACACACACACACACACACACACACACAGAGAGAGAGAGAGAGAGAGACAGAGCGAGACAGAGAGAGAGAGAGAGTCATTGCGCAAATTGTAAACAATACAAATACAATCGTTGCCTTTGAAACACATATATTTCTATGTTCATTTTCTTTAACATCATTATTTTTGCAGTTTATATTATTACATTAACCAGGATGTCTGTGTCGTTTTGGTTATTAAGAACCGAAAATAGCGATGGTTAATTTTAAGAATTCTGAGATGTTTTTAACATTTCAGTTGTTTGATTAAAATCGTTATTATCTACATTAAATAAAAAAATAATATTCGAACCGAGTTTGCTATTTTTATTTAATGGTTGACATTCCGTGCTTCAAGCTGGCACATCATCAATCACATGTGCTGTGTTACTACCGTGAAACATTACCCTGTGGACTGTAGTGTTTTTGGTTGGAATTATGGAGCTCAATCAGAGCTTTCCAAAATAATAGAATACTACTTATAAACCTGTGCTTGGAGGCGCTATGGTGAGTTACATATACCATCATCTCCTATAAACAGACTCACTGAAACCAATTTTGCTATGTTCATTTCTTGGTTGCCTTCATGGTTATATTTGAATATCACGAAAGCTTCTCGCATAATATGTGGGTATTGTAAGATGTCACCATGTACATTGTGTTATTGCGGATGCGGATTTTCTATGTAAAAGCCTTAAAGCTGCAGATATTGTTTTCAATGACGCTCGACTTACATATTAAGCCACTTTCATCTGCAGCTTTTATAATGTTATGATGGCTGGTTAAATGAAAACCTACAAGGGTATTATGATACCTTAGAAAATATTAATAACAGATAATATGATTTCGGAGATGTTTGTGTGTTTTAAGTACGGCGGCATGTACAAAAAGATACAGTTACCAAAAGGAACGAGCAAATAAGAAAATATATTGACATGTAGCATTACAGCCATCAGATAACACAGCAGCTTAGTATGATACGTAAAATGAATCTCAACTATATCCATGACAAGTAAAATGCATGAATAAAAAAATCCTCGGACGCATTTAACACTGTCAGGAAATAATAAGTGCAAGACAGACATACAGACAGGCAGACAGGCAGGCGGCAGGCAAGTAGACACAAACATTCATGTGATCCAATATATATTTCCACTATCATCAAAGCAACAGTACGTCGTTTGTACTGGACATCGAACAAGCATTATTGACTCACAATGAAAGTAGTTTATAGGCAAATGTTTATATTCTAAAGGTTTATGTCATTAAGATCACCTAGTAAAGATTTATTGTTTTAATAGTCTGTAATATATCTATTTTTGCAAAAACACGCATTATGGAATCCCGCAAGGGGTAATACAATGATTTATTCAATTACGCTATGGGGATGTCGCCAGACTGCTTTCCATTTAGCATCCACTTAAATGGCGAGGCAGCTGGTGACGATAGACAGAACGTTTTTATAATGAGACATAAAACATCTGGGGACAAATGTTTACAAATTGTTCATGCACTCGCTGATTTTCTAACACTATGCTTAATTGACTAACATAAGCTGAGTGTCGTTTCAATAAATACAAGTTAAACAGGAACATGTCAAAGGTTATATGAATGATCACTAGATTTCACAAACGACAAATTTATTCCTTTGACCTTGTAACTTTAACTAAATGAATACATTGAATATAACAGCTTTTCATCACTGACAGTGGGACTGGTTAAAACATTCACTTTAAAACAATTCAAAATTTGAAGATATCCTTGACAAAGAGCTGTTTTATGACAGAGAGGTCGATACCATTCCCGATATATCACAAACTGTCCCAATATGATCGAATTGCCTATTAGAACAAGCAGTGTGCTGATAAGAACAAGGTACATAGTAACGGACGTAAGCGGAACTGGTCGAACGTTGATCCGATTGGTAGTGCAGAATATTGCACAAACTCTCGAAAAGGTCGCTTCATTATAATATAAAGTTAGCGAAAGTGCAAACATAGTGTAGCGCAGAATATTTCACAAACTCTCGAAAAGGCGCGTAATCATAATATAAACGAAAGAGCAAACAGAATATTTCTCAAACTCTCGTAAATGTCGCTTAGTTATAATTTAGATGATAGTGCTAACAAAGAATATTTCATAAACTCTCGAAAAGGTCGCTTTATTATACAATGTATCTATAAACGACAGTGCAAACATAGAATATTTCACAAACTTCTCGAAAAGATCACTTATTTTACTATAAATGGACTCCAGAGATTCGACTAAGCGAATATCATCCACAATAACACAATTCACATTGAATTTGATGTCAATAAATACACCCTATATGGCACGTGTTATCATTATTTACCGTTATATGCAGTCACATGTTGCGGTTGGCTGCATGTAAGGCCAAGGGAACTTATTCATTTGTGTAGTGTTTATGTTTAATGCATAGTAATTGCAAGTGTATTTCAGTTGGATAGTGAAATCCGATTTAGATTTAAGGAAGTATGTAAGTACATTATACAGTAGCTGTTATGTTATGTAAGCGATTAATAGAATAGTGGGATCGCTTATATTAACAGTGTAGCAAGTTTAATGAACAATTCTGAACTTTCTGTTATAAATGACGACTAAGACTTTTGTTATGTTGGCCAGTGTTTCGGAAGACTTCTAAAACAAAGTGGTATTTATTTTTAATGCCATTTATGCTATAGTATATGCATGTACGTTGGGATCGTTCTATGTTTCTAAATATACCCTCTTGCATTTGTATTGCTAGCTTATGTGCATAACACCTGAATCAAGTTAATGCAATTGTTTTGGCTATTATTTGTAACATATTTGATCTTTTTCTGAATTCCGAAATTGTTCTTAATGGTTTTGGTATGTAGTTAATTTAACTGTATCCGTATATAGCGCATACCATGTTTGATGATATTGATCGCAGAGTTTTTTGACAATTTTACATAACTGTAATTAGTAATAAGTACTATTAAGCTATATAAAGTAAAACCCATTATCATTTAATATATATCTTTAACCCCCATTGCCTATGACTAGAGGAATATTATTATTGATTTGATCATTGAAATTCTATACTCTATATCAAAATTATTATATTTTACTTTTCTGACTACAGTTAAAGAAACCATTCTTAATTGAAATTCCCTATAAACAGCAGCATTTGGACTCAGTCACTTTTAAACTTTACTTAAAAAATTAAGGTAAAGTATTTCAATATCTAGAGCTGTATAAAAATCCTCACATTACAGAGCCATACTGTAATATCGGTAGTATCATATTGTCCAGCAGTTTCATATTCCTGATTATGTTCAGTGCGACAATATGAAATAATGAATTTACGGGTAAATGCAGCTGTTATAGAGCTAGGTCGGCTAGAGTTGTTCTGTGTTTAATGAAAAGTTCTATATCACGATAAGGTAACTGCCCCCAGGTAAGAAAATTTAGTAACATTAATTAGCTTAACGTTATTATAATGGAACTCAGTACTATAACTACGGTTACCTAGCTGACATGTAATGGCAATGTATTACCTATATTCGCTGTTATAGGTGTCATCCCACCATTGATTTTTGTTCTTTATTCTATAGTAAATAATAAAAGTTTGAAGGCTTGTCATTCATAGAGAGGCCCAAATGAAAGAAGTGAAACCTACATTTTACTGTTTGTCAACCTCTGCACTATCAAAATATGATGAGAAAAGAAGGGGTCATGTGTCATATAAGAGATTTTTTTCTGCTCAGTGTGTACACTGGTGACAAAGTGAAAGTAGACTTCCGAAATCATGTATTCATACCCAAATTTCCAAGCATCAATTTCTTTTTCTAAATTCACAATTCAAACATGGCAATGCTATCAAAGTGTTTAAAATACATCAATAATGCCATTCAAATAAAAAAATGAGCATTAAAATAAGGAAAATGCATTTTTAAAGAAGAAGAAATGAGGATTATTTAAAACCGCCATTATGCGACTACCCCACGGAAGCACTTCCTTTTTGCAATGGTGGTACTATGCCTATATTCCAAGTTTGACATTAACTGTTGAATGTATTAAGCATCATGTATTAAGCATTAGCTGTAACCGGCAGCCATGTACGGAAAAAGAACTGTATCATCAGTAAATAATAGTAGAAATATGTGTAGATCATTAATTGAGAACGAAGGTGCATTATCATTTTGGATGCTGTCAGCCAGATTGTTGATAAATAATATAAAAAGGAAGAGAGATAATATTTCCAATTGTTTAACTCCCATATAATTTCAAAATAGTCAGATATATAACCGTTTGCTTTTACGCATATTTCTTTCTGAGCAATACATTGATTTTAATAAATTTGGAGAAGATTATTTGACTGAAGTATGTTGAATCGTGTTCAATTTCTATACACAAAACACAGCATTTGTTTAAATTAATTAATGCACGATATAGTTTTTTTCTTTCATATTATTGTATTAATGAAAGATTGAAGTACACAAACACAGAAAGAAACGCTTGTAAGCAGTATACTTATAAAGTTAGCAATATAATTTCTATCCCCCTTTTTAGGAAGCTGAACTAACATTCCCTTTGTTCATGATTTTGGATAAATACAAGTGCTTTAAATAAATTTGAATAAAATGCATACACAAGGTGTTATTGTTTATTTCTGTCTAATAAATTTATCGATAGATTTTGCTATCTTATCCGGTGTAAAATAACAATCAGTGTTTTATATATTAGATAAGTATTTTCATTATTGTTTAAACCTGTTTTTACGTCATCATTTTTAAAAAAAAATCTTCAGAAATGTTGTTTTTTTGTCTATTTTTAATTCTATACTTGTAAATTAGTTCCCATTGTTTTAGTCATGTTTTGCTGTTTTGTTCAATTTGGATTTTTGAGCATTTTATATTGCACTTTTAATTAGCTTTTTAACTTTCCGTAATATTCTTCTTTTGTTGATAACCTAACACGCAATTATCATCTGTCCTTAACTTGGCATACAGTTTATTTGATTTCATGACACGCAAATTCCTCCTTGTACGGACATATTTATATTTTTTGTTCATTGCTTTTATTTGATTGTTGCGATACCCAAATTCTACATGTACTGTATGCACTTGTGTATAGGGTGTCTACAAAAGAGTCTATACCTTTATCAATATCTATACTTAATGATTTAAAGTTAAAGTTTTTGTTAGAATAATATTCAAATTAATGGCCTTATTAGACAACACTTGTTTATATTCGTCAATCTCATTGTCATATCACAATTTTCACGGGTACCTTATTTTATTGAGCGGGAAATATTTTAAAGTACTAATGTTCGTGTTTTAAACTTGTCGTATTTATCTGGTATTGTACCTAGTATGTTTTAATCTATATCTTTGTACTGAGTTAACAGCTTTAACATATCGATGTCCAGCAAACACTCTTATAAAAGGGGCTTTGTCCCATGTGGTCATTTGGAGTTACACAATGACTGGATAGAGTTGAGCAACAAGTATTGTATGATATATCAAATATATAGATGCAATTTGGGTAAGTTATATTTGTTTTTACTATTGAAATTTGTTTTGTGTTTTAAATAATTGTATTCTGAACGACCGTATACTTGTTTTTTTTCTATCGTTGGTAAATGTAAACTTTTGCTTATTAAACCTTTGACTATAATGGACTATAAAGTGTAAATGTCAATTGATAAAGCGAGTGAACAATTATGTATAGTATGGTGCATAACATGTGTCATTTCTATGGTTTATGTTAAGTTAACTGTATTTTGCCATTAACGTAGACGCTCTATATATAGAATTAGGGCGAATTGTATATTATATATTAAGGTCATCCAATAAAACGAAATGCATCGTAAATCCATTAAACGCATTCTTTTTTCCAAATAAAGTAAGACAATCATTAGAATATTTGTTATATAACTTAGTAATTACAAAAAAAAACAACATAGTTACATTGTTAACAATAATACATACAATGTAATAATTGCACTCTATCGAATAAATTCAAATATCTCGATGCACCTATTACACATTATGTAATAATATACTATGTTAGTTAGATAATATTCGCAATTTGCTTTAGTGGTTGATGTAATAAAAACTCATTTTTGACAGTGACAAGGGGTCCACCGTGGCCGAGTGGTCTCAGAAGTCGTCAAAAGATCACTTTCCTCTCATTGCTAAGGTCGTAGGTTCGAGTCCCACACGCTTCAAAAACTTTATGTGAGAAAATTTCCATTTACTTGTGGCAAGACGGTGGTTCTACTCAGTCCGAATCAGTCCGAGGTCTTCCACATCCAGTTAAACTGGAAATGCCATTTATAACCTGAATTGAGTTGAAAATGGCGTTAAACCTCTTAAAAAAAATATCAGCGACAATATGCATGTTCTGAAATGAATAATAATATAATGCAAAGTCATACATAATAATATGTAGATCTAACAGCAACAAGAATATAGACAAGTCCAAAATGCTCTACGCGAATTAGATGTACACGCATATATGCTATGTACTCATTTAGATGTGCTGTTGTAAATATATTATCACAAACTATTAATAAATGCATACGTACTTGCACGTAAAATGTCAGCCATTTTTAAGAATAGCAAAACAATTATTTCATCTTTCAAATTAACCTAACAACATATCGCTTTGTTACAATTATATCCAATTAAAACAATGAAGTTCAACACAAAAAATAACACTCACCAAACGGCAATACTCTACTAGTTCAACATTCCGATACAGAACTACTGAACTACGTATAGAATGTGTGAGATGACAAAGCATCTGAATTATCGTTCAAGCAGCTACATCGTAAAGTGCAAGTTTATCGAAAATAAATTGGCGTTTTATTGTAAAATTTAATATACACTATGTGTTTTCTTTTCAAAATGCTTACGCGTTTATCAATCAAGTTAAATCTACTGCATAGCACCATACTTGGAAACAGGAAATGTTTCTTCTTATTTAAAAATGCGTTTTCCATACCTTAATGCTTGAATGGTATTATTGATGTATTTTGAACATTTTGAAAGCACTGTCAGTGTGTGAATTGTGAATTAAGAAAATTGAGGTATAAATATAACTATGTATGAAGTCTACTTTCACTTCATCAACATGTGTATAATGTGCAGAAAAAGGTATCTCGGGTGCTACATGAACCATCACATATTGGTTGTGCAGAGGCTGACAAACAATAAAATGAAAGTTTCACTTTTTTTCATTTAAGTTCATCAAGGAAAGTTGCAAACGTTTTTAGTTACTATATAATAAAGAACAAATATCAATGGTGTGTCAACACCTTAATGGACACGATAGTCATATAAATATCATATTAGTGTATTGCCCTTACCTCATATTCATAAAACATCTCAATGTGTGTGAGCTCATGTAGGTTTCGGCTAAGATAGAATCACTGTCGATCTCTGCAGAGGGGTAGGAATCCTCCGAATGGGTGTCATGTTCATTTTATCATATTATGTCATGTTCACTATCGTGGTTAAATTATCAATCCCTGTGTGGTTCCAGGGAGCCATGAGTGATGGCAATAATAGGATCACTGTGGCTTATGCATGTCGTTAGAAGCGACGAATTGAGTAATACGATATAATTTGCTGAAACTCTGCAGTTTTGCAGGTATCAAGGTTCTAGGTTCATTCTGCATATTCATTTGTTGATTTTTTAATCTGTATGTTAATTAGTTGTTTTTGTACGTGTAGAGTGAACCTGGAATCTTCCTTCCTGTTGGCGTCGAATAACTTATGAATATGTTGCTACGGCCGTAAAACCCTTTTCATTCATTCAATGTAGTGTGTGCACTATAGCTCAAATTCTTTTTAGTTATAGTAATGTATAGATTATTTCTGATAAGTTTCATAAAAACTTACATTCAATACGCTGATATCAGTAAACTATATATTTATAACAATTTTAAATGAAAAACATGTAATACATTTTCAAATGAAGCATCTTTACTATATATATATATATATATATTCAAGTTGAGATAATTTGTGAATACAGGGACCAGGCCAGGAATACAGAAATAATATCAACTTGAGCACTCAAGGTCTCATTTACCAATTACCCCCCCCCCCCCTTTAGTGACGGGTGCAAGATTATTGCATCCAAGAAATTAGAACTGTGAAAATCGGTTGGGCATGTTGTTGGGCTCCTTGCAACTTAAGCCGCTATGATTCCAGCCTGTAGCTGCCATATTGCGCGTGAACGTTCCTCATTCGGCAGTCTCATACTAACGTTGATAATAGTAGGGTTATCAAAACAGACAGACTTAATATTGTGCTTGGTCTAGCAGAAGACTCATAAACATGTACAGAACAACATTATAACTTGTCAATGAACACAACAAGTTGCACACGATTTTCGTGATCACCTTGGTTAGTCAACCAAAACAATGTCACTTACCTTCAAATTTAAACTGAGCACACGTTATTAACAAACTGATTTAAAATAAAACTCGTTTTTGAAAAATGACAAAACGTGCAAAACTTTTGACCTTAGGTATGAAAAACAACAACAACACCATTAATTGTAACATCAGGTTGTTAAAGTCCGGTTTTGTTTATTTGAGAGGATTTGTATCTTATATACAGGTAAGACAAGCATCATTACTCTATTAAGGACGTGAACAAATTTATTTAAAATAATGCAGTTACCCGCTTTACATTTACCGTTCGGTTATGTGATGAAATGGTCCAATTATCAACGAACTCTTAATCGTCTGGACATCACCTTTTTGTTTTATAATCTTCACAATGAATGGGAGCATTTTGTAGATATAGAATAAATTGAATATATACAACCGAACGATTATGCAATTTTTGATATATAAATATTCTGGCAGACAATTGATAATGCAAGCAAGGAGGCTTGTCAATACTCCTAGATAATCCTTCAATGATAAAGAACAGGGAAGAATTACATAATCTTTAGGGACCACATTGCAGCCGGATAGTAAAATAACAATTTGTAGTATTCATGAATAGTTTGAATAATGCATGAATAATGCATGAAGCAAGAGCATGCCAGAATGCATGCGCCAGGCATTTCCATTTTTTTTTGGTTACTTTTTTATAACTTTGGAAGATTTTAACTGTTGTAGACGTGTTTTGATTAAAACAAGACATGATATAAAGCAAAAAGCAATAACAAAAACCACGTGCTATGGCATAAAAGCCTTTGTATTTGATCAGTTAACGCAAAATGTCCATCAGTCTCCTTTTTTAAATGACCAAACGAGGTTCTCTCACGTATTTTATATATCTGTGCTATTATCTTTCAGTCTATGTGTACATTACGTATTACCGATATAACTATACGGTTAAATCCATAATGCATGATCACTTCACTCAAAGAGTATAATTGTACGCATCCGTGGTAAAATATCAATATGCAGTAGTAATTGCTTTATGAACTATAGAATATGAATGTCATCCATTAGCAAGTATTGCCGAAATATTTCATAATTTTGAAAATGTAAAAAAGGTTAATGAGTTTTTCAAAGACAGTGTACTATTGTCAATATATATGGATACAAATAAACTTTGCAGAATTGCGCTTTACACAACAAACCTAAGGTTAAAGTCTCACTTAAGAATTACCTCCCTTACATGACGGTAACGAAATTCTTACGCCCAAGAAAATAAAGCTGTAAAAGGGGTTGGGCAATATTTTTGTTGAAAATGCATAGAATGTCATGTCTTTATGCATATGGGAACATTGGAAAAGTTTCATGATTTCCGCCAAGTTTGGATGACTTTGGGAACTGTTTGATGAAGCTATAACAATTCAAAGAGGTGTAGTGATACACTTCAACAAATAGGCCGAATTGTCAAAAACAAAAGGGGGCCATCAAACCATCGAAATTGTGAAAAAGCAACTTGGTAAACCCTGTGTTTTTTTTTCTGCATAAATTGACCAACAGAGGACTTATCTATGGGAACAAGGCAATTTTAGAACCATTGGTAATGTATTCAGTGTTCAAGAAGTGCA
The DNA here is from genome assembly GCA_029582155.1 of Panopea generosa. NCBI lineage: Eukaryota > Metazoa > Mollusca > Bivalvia > Adapedonta > Hiatellidae > Panopea > Panopea generosa. The sequence continues at coordinate 34,628,378 of CM055910.1, read as the reverse complement.
TTTCTCTCTATGTAGAACAGTACAAAATAAATTGTTGTATGAGACGTATATAACGGCGGTAAGCGCCCCTAAACAACGTTCGTGATATCTGTTCGGTGTTTAAAAGGTACTCGTCCAGCCTAACATTTATGTAGGTCATTTGTGTATAATCTGATGTATAGTAAAATATCTTATTTCACAATAGATATAAAATACATAGAAATAAACTGATTCACAACCAATGACATGCACATAGGTTATTAACGTTTATTTTCAGTTATGGTGTAAATAACATTATTAGCATGAGGATATACATAATTGAAAGAAAGGGATATGCTTAATCGTGACACACATCTGTAAAAGTGAGATATTATGGATATGTGTTGACCAGTTAATTAAAAAATATCATAATTATAAAATGTATACAACTTGTTGCTTTTTTTTTAATTCTAGCACATACACAATTCTTGCACATCGACTGGAAAAAATTCCCTCTTTCTACAGAAGTTGATAGTTTGTCACTCGTGAAAACTATTCATTATTTATTCTTTTCAATGAAAAACGTGTTAATTACTTCAGATATTAATAAATAGGCAAGTAGGAATTCAAAATTCAATCAGTTGTTAGATGAAAATTTTAAGGATTAAACCTAAAACAAATTTTAAGGATCAGTGATGCAAGAAAATAGAAAATTGCTTAATTAAGTATTCGCGAGTATGACGGGTGTTGCATAAGTCTCCGTGAATAGATTTAATAAACCAGTTTAAGAAAAAGTATTACAATATCAACTTCACAATGACATAAAGATAGGATTTCGCACATGAACAGAGTATTGAGTAAACCACTAACTCATATTTTGATGGCATAACCCAGTAGAACTGCATATGCAAGTTAAAAAACAACATAATGTATATACTTTTACACTATAATGTAACCATTGGTATATACTGATGCAAAATGCGTGTAAATGTAAATCAAACTCACATAAAAATTGATATAACACAAAACATTTTTCCTTGGATCAAGCTCTGAATGAAGGCTGCAAAACAGATCAGTCTAAGTCTCATCATATGTATGACACTATGCATTGTAACATTTACAACATCTATAAATAGGTATATATATATATATATATATATATATATATATATATATATATATATATATATGATAACTTATTTTCAACAGTGTATGTTTTTCATCTTTTTAGATAGATTATGTCTCTATTTCCTCATCTTTTATTCTCTCTTACTCTATCAGTACTGTATATACTTTAGTTTTTAATACTAATTTATTTTAGCTCGAATGTTAATGAACCACCCTCGAGTCGGCTTCCTGAGTAGAACCAGTACTAAGTCGATCCAGCAGTCACAGGTGCGAGCGGCCAAACTTCTATCCACTGCACTATCGTTCCACAGTTATGTCACTTTAATATCATTTCATATTACTTGTTTATGTATTGGAGGTATGTATTCGTTCTGATAAAACCTTTTCTTTTCATTTTTTTTCTTCTTAATTACAATATTACAGAATAACAATATAATGTTTATATCGGTTTATACAAAAAACAAAAATATTTTGCGAAAAAAAACAAAATATTTTGCAATGCTAATATGTTATATATTATTATGTTATTATATTATACTATTTAAACTATTCTATTTTTCTGTCACTTTAGTTTATCCACTAATTATCCTTCCGTAATTCTATCACCTTGATATCAATCGATATCATTTCATACAACTCGTTGATGTATTGGATGCAAACATTATAGTTATGTCTTGTACTAGTATATATATATATATAGAGAGAGAGAGAAGAACGAGACAAACACTTCATATTCACATATCAGTTGTAGATTTACTAAAAAATTGAGTTGTGTACACCCTTGCTCAATTTTGCCCAAGCATTTGGTCACATTAGTTCAACATACGTAAGGTATTATACCGTTTTTTTTTCAAAATATGTATTTTTATTAAAATAGTAACACAAACTAATCGGGACGTGTCACTCGGTTTAGAAGAGTTTATTTTACACTCAATTATTTCCAAGCGTGTTTGACTTTTTTTAATTTTTATTTCGTTCATTGAAGTCAGTGTTTTCTGGTGATAGAGGAGATAAAACAATTATAATTGAGCTAAACAGCAATGTAGTGTTTTACACACATCTTGTAACCAGGACAAATTAAGTTATGTTTTAGTATATCTGCGTGAATGTTCACACGAAAAATTAGTTTACATATGGGTAAATTGAAAGTGTAGATATTAAAACGGTTGTCTTGAACCAATTACTATCACCATAAGAAAATAATCGCCCGGCGTAGTGAAGTTAAGAAGTATATTTTAGCAACTGAGTCCAATATTATTTAGTTTATTGGGTTATATTCTTAATTAATATTTGAAAATAGTGTTAATATTTTCATTTCATTTACTAATATCATTTAATCTCATCTTAGAACCAGGATAATGCAATTTTAACCGAAGGTGCCTGGAAAGTTTCGAGCATTTACGAATATAGTTGAGACTGGATAGAATAAAGTATTGCGAATATTCCACTTGCCAGGTCTTTGTCAATTATCAGCAATAAAAGTGTTCAATTTAATTATCGGCGATAAAAGCGTCCAATTCAATTATCACCGAAAAAAGCGTCCAATTAAATAATCAGTGATAAAAGCGTCCAATTCAATTTTCGGCCATAAAAGCGTCCAATTTCATTATCGGCGATAAAAGCGTCCAATTCAGTTATCAGCGATAAAAGCGTCCAATTCAATTATCGGTGATAAAAGCGTCCAATCCAATTATCAGCGATTAAAGCGTCCAATTTAATTATCGGCGATAAAATCGTCCAATTCAATTATCGGCGATAAAGCGTCCAATTTAATTATCGGCGATTATTAAAACGTCCAATACAATTATCGGCGAAAAAAGCGTCCTAAAATACATCTGATTGACGGTACACAAATATATATTTTGCACCAAATATGATGCAGAGAGTCACAATAAAACTAAGTTTTATACCTAAACATTTCTATTGTCATCTAACTTACTATTTATGCCTCTTTAAGGGAGACAGTCACCTCTTCTTAATAGATTATTTTGGTTGCTGTATGTATCATAGTTATGAAATACATCCATGCATACGAAAGCAACTAAGCAAACGTGTTCCTATTTATTAATTTTCATTATTAAACTGGAGTTCCAGCGAAAGGCAGATGGTGATGAAGAGAGGTCGACAATAGCATTGGCACTTTGATTATAATTATCATCTATGTATGTCTCGTACACAACGTACCAGTGCTAAAAAGATTATTAGAATATCTAATTTCCTCTACCATATCATTATAGTCCCCGGTGGATTTTGATGTCATTTCATTATCCCCATAACGTGGGCCTAATAGCTTACGAAGCAATTTCCTGGAGAACAGATAAGTATGAGAAAAATAATATAGTCACGTCTGATGCTGCTATTATGTGAACTTAATGTATACATTATATATTTATTGAATACTTACTGAATAGGTGGTCATGATCATTTATTGTGTTTTGTTGTGATGTTGTTGCTTTTTTTAAAGTGGGACTGTTTCTAAGGCAATAAAAGATTGTAAATAATTTGACTTACTTCAAATATTTAAATACGCATGTTAACATCTCACTACACTGTTACGCCCCTTTTTCCCCATGGTAACATGATTTTTACGCTTAAAAAAAGGCCAATGTAATTTGGTTTTGAAATATTTTCAAAATTGTTTATAGTGGTTGTGATATATTGCTGCAGATGAGTAGAGCACAAGTTGGCATAGCATATACTGCAATAGGACATCACTAGTGTAAAAAATGTGACTTTTGTAGGATTTCAATATATGCATGTATTTATGTGCATTTGAAGACTTCTTTTTTCCAAAATATCTCAGGTTGTCACTGTACTCTCTTTAAAAAACAAGCTGGTCAACCTACCAGTTATTGTGCATTTTTATGTGGGAATTCATTCCTGCTATGAACAAAAAATCTTTTTTTAACATGGAAATTCTAGACCATATTTTATACAGAACGAAGAGCAAAATTCAACTGTGTAGTGAGACCTTAGGTCATATGCACAAGTAAATGTATAACCTTTTGGCGATATCATTTAGAATGATTTAGATAGTTTACTCCAGGATTAATATTTATTTAAAGTGCCCGGTTAGCTCAGTCGGTAATGACCGTCAATCAATGGTTCGTGAATTCGATCTTCCGCCCATTAATCATGAACTTTCCCCAACGTCAATGAGTCTACCACTTCAATTAACAAACAAAAAAACAATTGAGCAAAACGGCGTAAAACCTCATGCAATCTCGTGTGACTTCTGCTTTGCCCATAATGTGCATGCAATGGACCCTAATATTTTTTTTTATATTTTAGACTGGAATATATATTTCTGAAAAATGTAATAGAAAATGAAGCTATACCAAGTATTGAATTCTTATATGAATAATATTTCAATGGAAGGAAACGATGTAGCCTTTATTCCCTGAATGGCACGTGTGTTTATACCAACAAACTATATCAAAGAAGTAAAAAAATGAAACAAATATTGCAACACGAAATACGAATTATGACAATTTACAAAGACTATTTAATTAGTTCTCTTTGTCTATATTGCCGATAGCTATCACAAGATAAATTGTGATCGCTTTTAACTTTGAATAAATACTCAGCCGGTGAGATACTGACGAAAACCTAGGAAATATTAGTGAATCATTGAATGTATTAAGTTAAACACGAAACACGACAGGATGGAAGATCAATGTTAAATTTGAGTCATGACCGTGTTTAATGTTAGAATGAAAGATTGAAGGATAATGCAGGTAATGGAACTGCTCTCAGACGCATATTATGCCATTTCTTATGCTAATGAAAATCCTATCGTTAAAGCGAATGTCGAATTTAAATAATATGCTAAGATAAAAAGTAAATCTTTAAATTATTTGCCTGATTTACGTGAAGAATATGATAATAATAACGATTTAAGTGAAAAATAACGATAATCCCAGGTTATGAGGTTGTTTTATAACAGCTTTGAAATTTATTTAGCGTCTTTATGGAAGTGTGTTTTATGTGAAATGTCAATGTTGATGGAAATAGCATATTAATATGAACATGAAAACAAAACAAAGCCAACAGCATAAAACACACACAAAATTGAATGGTTTAAAGCTCTGTGCCATATTTTAACTTTTGCACAATTCATAACCTACACGGTAGTTCATTTTATAATCGCTGAAACAACGTAAACTGAATCTGAACGATTTGGTCTTAAAACATACTGATACAACATTCCATCGGATGCCGCGGCAAGAGAGTGTCCGCCTCGGCATTGCTAATGTTTCTTAAACCTCTTTTATATGTCTTACATGGGTTGAAGGTTCAGATAGATAATTCCGTCCCGGGGGATAACTGTTTTTGAAGGGAACGAGGCTATGTCGACAGTTATCCCAAAGGACGTATCTTACTGTCTGAACTAAAAAAGTCATGAAAGATATTTTTTGCATACAAAACACATTGAATATTTATTTTAATATAGATTATTATTATAATTCATCACGATGGCTTTTAAGATGTCAAATTTAACATAAAACGTCACGTCATAAATTGTTACAACGTCACAGCTGAGTAGGACGAGCGCTTGGAGGGGGTGTAGGATGAAAATTCCGTACCCGGTAAAGATACGCGGAAGTCCTTGGCGATTAGACAAGAAATACTTTTATTACCCCTGTCTTTAATTGTTCGATGAAGAATCAGACTGACTCGGAGTTTAACGATGAGCGTTTAGAAAAACCTGAAATGGGTTGAGTTGCTGATTTCTTGCCCATATATCAGTCTTGCAATTTTAGTTATTAAATTATATCATGTAATTGTTACTCAAGTTTCTGCACGTAATCGACTACATCAACATATTGTATCACTCGTTTCTTTTATTAACCACAATTTTTTGCTTGAGAATTAAATTAAGTGTGTGTTTTACACCTGTTCCATACAAATCGTTTTATTCACTTTTGTTTAGAAAACAACACAGTGAATTTCTGAAAACTTTTTTTATCTTTCGTTATTTTTATTACAGAGTATCGCATTTTGAAGAGTATGACTGTGCGATCACAAAAAGGTAACCAAAAGCCTTATATATGTCACAATTATAATCTAAAGACCCCCGAAATGCATGCTTTCCCACTGAAAAGTCGTTTCGTCCAAGTTGGAAAGTTAATTTCCAGTTGGAATTTCTAATTTCCAAATTGGAATCAGAAATCTATTTTTAGTATTGGCAAATGGGAACCGAGGTATTCCAATTGGAGGGTTCCAATAATGATATCGGTGTTATTTAATTGGAAAGTGGCGGTTTCACGTTATATTCACACGCACTACGGAAAGTCCACGCTTTATGGGTGTACAATTATGCTTTTTTATCTGGTGTTACTTTAAGTTATGTATTGATATTTAACTGATTTGTTTCATTATATCTTACTTTAAATTGCTAAATGTTAGAAGAAATAGTTCGTCCAATAAAATGTTTAAAATCACATTTTAAATAGAACAATATTGACAAAATGTGCGGTTTTATACTAAATGCGTTCTTTTTTGAAACCTTAATTCTCGAAAGATACTCAAGAAACAAAAAAAAACTGACAAAACTCATTTGATATAATACATTTTTAATCGGTCATATAGCACAGTTACCAATAAATTAAGTGTTAATAGAAAAGAAATCATCCACAATTTACTAATTTCCGAGCAATGTATTTATTTCGGCATCAAATGGTTCTTTTCAAAACCTTTATTCACGAAAGATATAAAAAAAAATTCCAATATGAGTTCTTCACAATAACCATTTGGTATACTATACTTTCAATCGCCGAAACGTTTAAAGTTATCTTAATCAGCTTAAATTGATAAAACAATTAATGTTCCTCCAAAATTTCCGGAAATTAACATTTCCCATTGTTTCTACGCGCGGAAAATCTGGACCCTAAATAAACAATGTTTATTATTTTATTTTATTTTATGACCTTTAAGAATGCAATTTTAATATATCATTCAACAACAAACATATAAAGATATTTTTCATTGTGTTTTGAGAGAAATATAAGAGATTAATCCAGGTATTTGTTTCACAATATTTTGCCTCGCTTTCGAAAAATCTAGTCGTTAATTAACAACATAGAAATCCTTATGTTTTTTAATAGATATATTAATTTTCTATAAAAAATGAACAATGGGGAAAATGAAACTATTTTTAAAATTAAGATAAATTGGCTGCAGAAATTTACGTGTGCTTTTGATGAGTAATTTATGTTTAATTTGACACCTTCAAGGTGTGATGTCATATTTATATATATATATAAACTTTACTAATTTTAAGTTTTAAAATAAGTGTGGTGTAAGAAAATCATATGTCAACACAAATATTTTGTATATATAATTAAGAAAATCTAGTGCCCAGTAATTAAAATCTATTGTTGAGTAAAGATGTGTATCGAGTCGGAAAATCAAGTATCGCGTATGAAAATATGGTGTCAAAATGCTGCTGCTGTAAATACTACTATTACTATTACTGCAGCTGCTGCTGCTGCTGCTGCTGCTGCTGCAGTTAATACTACTTCTACTCCTACTACTTCTACTGCTGCTGCTGCTGTTACTACTACTACTACTACTACTACTACTGCTGCTACTGATTTTGCTGCTGTTAATACTACTTCTACTCCTACTTCTACTAATGCTGCTGCTGCTGTTACTACTACTACTACTACTAATACTACTGCTGCTGCAGCTGTTAATACTACTATAACTACTACTACTACTACAGCTGCTGCTGTTAATACTACTACTACTACTGATGCTGTTAATACTACTACTACTATTGCTGCTGCTGCTGCTGCAGTTAATACTACTAATTCTTTTCCTACTACTTCTTCTACTGCTGCTGCTGCTGCTGCTGCTGCTGCTGCTGTTAATACTACATCTACTACTAATACTACTGCTGCTTGTGCTGTTAATACTTCTACTACTACTACTACTACTACTACTGCTGCTGCTTTTAATACTACTACTACTACTACTGCTGCTGTTTATACTTCTTCTATTACTACTTCTACTACTTCTACTAATGCTGCTACTGCTGTTTATACTACTACTACTACTACTACTAATACTACTGCTGCTGCTGCTGCTGATGCATCTGTAATACTACTATAACTACTACTACTACTACTACAGCTGCTGCTGTTAATATTGCTACTACTACTGCTGCTGTTAATACTACTACTACTACTATTGCTGCTGCTGCTGCTGCAGTTAATACTACTAATACTATTCCTACTACTTCTACTACTGCTGCTGTTAATACTACTTCTACTACTACTACTACTGCTGTTTCTGCTGTTAATACTATTACTACTTATACTATTGCTGCTGCAGCTGTTGATACTACTACTACTACCACTACTTCTGCTGCTGCTGCTGTTGTTAATACTATTTCTACTACTGCTGCTGCTGATGCTGCTGTTACTACTACGTCTACTTCTTGTAATACTGCTGCTGCTGCTGCTGCTGCTGCTGCTGCTGCTGCTGCTGCTGCTGTTAATACTACTACTATTACTACTACTGCTTCTGCTTTTAAAACTACTACTACTACTGCTGCTGCTGCTGTTAACACTATTACTACTACTACTTCTACTGCTGCAGCTGCTTTTATTATTACTACTACTACTACTACTATTATTATTACTACTGCTGCTGTTAATACTACTACTACTAGTACTACTACTGCTGCTTCTGCTGCTGCAGTTAATACTATTACTACTCCTAATACTTCTACTACTGCTGCTGCTGCTGCTGTTAATACTGCTACTACCACTAGTACTACTACTACTATTAAAACTACTACTACTCCTGCTTCTACTGCTGCTGCTGATGTTAATACTACTACTACTTTTACTTCAACTTCTACTGCTGCTGCTGTTAATACTACTACTACTACTACTACTACTACTACTATTGCTACTGTTGCTGCTGCTGCTGCTGTTAATACTACTACTACTTTTACTACTACTACTACTGCTTTTGCTGTTGTTAATATTATTACTTTTACTACTGCTGCTACTGCTGCTGCTGTTAATACAACTACTAGTATTACTACTACTACTACTATTACTACTACTACTACTACTACTACTACTACTACTTCTACTACTACTACGACTACTACTAGTTCTGATACCGCTGTTGAGGCTGCAGCTGCTGCTGTTACTACTATTACTACTTATACTATTGCTGCTTCAGCTGTTGATACTACTACTACTACCACTACTACTGCTGCTGCTGCTGTTAATACTATTTCTACTACTGCTGCTGCTGATGCTGCTGTTACTACTACGTCTACTTCTTGTAATACTGCTGCTGCTGCTGCTGTTTATACTACTACTACTTCTACTACTGCTGATGTTGCTGCTGCTGCTGTTGTTAATACTACTACTACTACTAAAACTACTTTTGCTGCTGCTGCTGCTGTTTATACTACAACTAGTACTACTACTTCAGCTGCTGCTGTTAATACTACTACTACTACAACTTCTACTACTACTACTACTACTTTTACTACTACTACTACTATTACTGCTGCTGCTGCTGTTACTTCTACTACTACTACTTCTACTGTTGCTGCTGTTGCTGTTAATACTTCTACTACTACTGCTGCTGCTGCTGTTAATACTATTACTACTTCTGATTCTGCTTCTGCTGCCGTAACTACAACTACTACTACTTCTACTACTACTGCTGCTGCTGTTAATACTGCTTCTACTTCTTATACTACTACTTCTGCTGCTGCTTGTGCTACTATACTACTTCTATCATTACTACTACAAATATTATTCTTACTTCAGAAATGGACTAAAATGAAAAGTTTCCCATAAAATAGTTAAAAAAAATAACACAAAATTATGTTAAGTCCAGGAAGAGTTGTTTCTTATATTTGAATAACGGCAAATGTGACATTTGAGATTTAAATAAGCACCTGCAGTCACTCATAGCTCTGTTTATGTCTATGTTACTGCTACCAAGACTAATACTATATATTTATCTTGAAGTTCTTTAAAGTCAAATTTCTTCTGGGCACCAAGTGTTTACGCGTGATTGAACAGAATAAACTTATAAAAGACGAGATAGCGATGTATACAGAAACCGTCGATAAACTGTCAATAGCGAATACCCATAACTCTGCGCGGATCGTCTGTTTAAAAATTTATATTTCGTCTGCTACAGGTAATCACTATCGGAAATATCCGGAATATAACGAGCGTTACTCGCCGAGACCTTCGTAACATATCGACAGTTTCCGGTATTTTGTTTCACTTTAATACTACTACTATTACTACTACTACTACTACTACTACTACTACTACTACTTCTACTACTACTACGACTACTACTAGTTCTGATACCGCTGTTGAGGCTGCAGCTGCTGCTGTTACTACTATTACTACTTATACTATTGCTGCTTCAGCTGTTGATACTACTACTACTACCACTACTACTGCTGCTGCTGCTGTTAATACTATTTCTACTACTGCTGCTGCTGATGCTGCTGTTACTACTACGTCTACTTCTTGTAATACTGCTGCTGCTGCTGCTGTTTATACTACTACTACTTCTACTACTGCTGATGTTGCTGCTGCTGCTGTTGTTAATACTACTACTACTACTAAAACTACTTTTGCTGCTGCTGCTGCTGTTTATACTACAACTAGTACTACTACTTCAGCTGCTGCTGTTAATACTACTACTACTACAACTTCTACTACTACTACTACTACTTTTACTACTACTACTACTATTACTGCTGCTGCTGCTGTTACTTCTACTACTACTACTTCTACTGTTGCTGCTGTTGCTGTTAATACTTCTACTACTACTGCTGCTGCTGCTGTTAATACTATTACTACTTCTGATTCTGCTTCTGCTGCCGTAACTACAACTACTACTACTTCTACTACTACTGCTGCTGCTGTTAATACTGCTTCTACTTCTTATACTACTACTTCTGCTGCTGCTTGTGCTACTATACTACTTCTATCATTACTACTACAAATATTATTCTTACTTCAGAAATGGACTAAAATGAAAAGTTTCCCATAAAATAGTTAAAAAAAAATAACACAAAATTATGTTAAGTCCAGGAAGAGTTGTTTCTTATATTTGAATAACGGCAAATGTGACATTTGAGATTTAAATAAGCACCTGCAGTCACTCATAGCTCTGTTTATGTCTATGTTACTGCTACCAAGACTAATACTATATATTTATCTTGAAGTTCTTTAAAGTCAAATTTCTTCTGGGCACCAAGTGTTTACGCGTGATTGAACAGAATAAACTTATAAAAGACGAGATAGCGATGTATACAGAAACCGTCGATAAACTGTCAATAGCGAATACCCATAACTCTGCGCGGATCGTCTGTTTAAAAATTTATATTTCGTCTGCTACAGGTAATCGCTATCGGAAATATCCGGAATATAACGAGCGTTACTCGCCGAGACCTTCGTAACATATCGACAATTTCCGGTATTTTGTTTCACTTTAAATATTGTTTTACTTTATGAAATTTAATAAAAATAAAACAGTAAATAGAATTTCAGCGAGAACGTATACCATTTTTTTTATATTTAATGAAATGGCAACTTAAGCGTGAGGTAAATTATAAATATAACAAAAATATTTTTTTTATTAAGTTTCTATTGATATTACTTCTATTTTAATAAGAGTTTACCTCTCTTTTTCTTTTTATACTTTTTTAAAAATAACTCGTTTATATTAATTACCTATTCGACTGATGCTTTGGCAAACGTCGACACTTTACGGCTATGATCGTGTCCTTTAAATTAAGGCTGATGGTCTTTGTCGTTTTTATGACCCCACCCGCAGAGATAATTGGGTCATTGGTAACATTGCTATTAAAATAGCGCACTGGCACTGATTAACTCACGCTGCGGGAAGCCATTGTGTCCGCAGTTTTTTGAGACATGCAGTTCAGGCATGTTATCCGGCATGTAATCGTTATTAACATTTTTTGCCACTTCTTTCTGCAAAGATAGGTATTAATAATATTTTGGGGCAACAAAAGTAAACATACTTTACAACTAATACAACAACTACTTCTATTATTACTACTACTACTATTACTATTACTACCATCAACACTACTACATCTACTATTACTGCTGCTGATGCTGCTGCTGCTGTTAATACTACTACTTCTTCTTCTACTACTGCTGCTGCTGTTAATACTACCACTATTATTACTGATGCTGCTGCTGTTAATACTACTACTTCTTTACTACTACTGCTGCTGCTGCTGCTGCTGCTGTTACTGCTACTACTGCTACTACTGCTATTACTACTACTTACTGCTACTGCTGCTGCTGTTACAACTACTACTACTACTACTACTACTACTACTGCTGCTACTGTTACTACTACTTCTACTACTGTTTCTGCTGCTGTTAATGCTACTACAACTACTACAACTAATACTATTACTGCTGCTGCTGCTGTTAATACTACTACTACTACTTCTACTGCTACTGCTGCTGCTACTGCTGTTTATACTACTACTATCACTTTTCTGCTGCTGCTGCTGCTGCTGCTGCTACTGCTGTTAATACTACTACTACTACTACTACAACTACTACTACTACTATTACTTTTACTACTAGTACTGCTGCTGCTGCTGCTTCTGCTGTTAATTCTACTTCTACTACTACTACTACTCCTTCTACTTCTACTACTTTTGCTGTTGCTGTTGTTAATATTACTACTGCTGCTGCTGTTAATACTACTACAACTACTTCTACTACTTCTGCTTCTGCTGCTGCTGTTGATACTACTACTACTTCTTCTACTACCACTACCACAACCACTACCACTTCCACTTCTACTATTACTTCTTCCACCACCACCACCACCACCACTACTACTACCATCACCACCACCACTACTACTACTACTCGTATAACCACCACCATTACTACTACTACCACCATCGCTACTTCTTCTACTACTATAACAACTACCTACATCACCACTGCTACTACGACTACTACAACTGCTACTACTACAATGAGTGCTACTACTACTACCACAACTAATATTGCTACTACTACTACTTCTGCTACTACTACTACTACTACTACTACTACTACTGCTACTACTACTGCTGTTGCTGATATTACTGCTGCTATTGTCATTTCTGCCACTGTGTACACTACAAGCACGCACAAATATAAATGCTTCTTCTGTGTTTGTTATTGTCACTACTACTTCTAGTTTTTATGCACTTGTATGTACGCACATGCATTCACGCACATGCTACATATAGAATTGTTCAAACGCATGGACGCTTCACTCACACTGAGGGACTCACAAACGCACTTGCACAAGCACCAACGCTGCATTCACATACAAGCGCATGCCCACATTCACTCACACACACTACTCTACTCGTACACAAAATAACTGATCTATAAAAAGAATCGTCCAATTTGATTATTTACATTCCAATTGGACGATTCTATTTATAGAATCTATAAATAGAATCTTCCAACTGGACCCTTTACCTTCCCATTGGAAACGTTTCCAATTGGAATTGACCACTTGGAAATCGTTATTTCCCGTTGGAAACTAATGCTAATTGGAATATAAGAATTCCAATTGGACATGGTGTTTTTTTTTTACTACTTTAATTCCATTTATCTCAGTATTTTACGAACGTTTTGAGCTGTAATTTTAAATTTAACTTAATAATAGTAATAGTTGTCCAAAAGTATTAAGTTTATAACATTAATGTTCATAATAAAGAAAATGTTTTTGGAAATTTTTTTTTTCCAGAAATTCACTGTGTTGTGTTTTAGGATATGCGTACATATTTTGGTGTAATAGATGAATATTTGCATCATGTTGGTAATTAAATTGTAAAAAAAAGCCTTACAAGAAATGTAATCAAAATTGAAAGAGTACCTTTAGAAAGAGTGTTGGAATCATCACAGAGCACTGTGTACTTACTCGGTAAATCAATGTGGATATTGAAATACTCCGCAAGATTTGCCTGAGAACCACCAGTAACCTCTTCATTCCGAACGCAGCATATCGATCAAATTAGTAAAAGTAGAACATGAAAACTAGCTTAATACATAACTCCATTAACTATGCATGAAACACAAAAGTACACATGCTTAATGAAACGAAGGAATAGAAACCAAAGTGAATTATTGTGCTTGATTTACCGTTTCATTTTGATTTGTTTTTTCTATGGAAGTTATGTATATTGTTGTATGCTTGGGGAAAACTATTTGCGAATAACCAGACATAACTTCAGATCAGGCTTCGTCAACTGCGCATTACTACAAAGCAAAGCCATAGAAGCAACCATTCAAAAAGACTGTAGGGACAATTTACATACAAATGATAGTATGTACATACATATATTTACATACATATACTGGTAGCTAATATGTTTAGACGCAATGTCGTATATCAGCCATCACAAATATTGTGGCCGAGCGGGGATTCGAACTCACGACCCATGGATTGATAGTCAGACGTGCTTACGACTGAGCTAATCAGGCTCGGCAGTATCCAGTTAAGCTATCATTACAACGCACATACTATATAAAGGAAATACATGGAAACTTTTTGTATCCAGAACAGGTATAGAAGCCCATTGGATAATGAATTTAAAGTGAAATCAGAATAATGTTCCTGCTAGTTGAAATAGTTGAATTAACAACAACCGTTACGGTATTTCCGATTTTTTTATCTGTTTAGATACGTGTTCAAAAGTTATGTGAAATATATATATATATATATATGAGGATACTTATTTGTGAACAATAAGATATAACTATAGAGATCAGACTACAGCCAGCGCACCAAGCTTCAGTTCAGATTTAGGACACAAAACTATAAACTCAACTACCTTATAAAAAATCTTGATAATTTTTATGATAAACAAATACGGTATTAACCGAGAACGTGGCTTGAAAATTACATCACATTAAATTTGGGCTTCACGAACATTAAATTGACCTAATGTTTTTCATTACCCGATGAAAACTCAAAATTCGGCTTTTAATCCTTAAATTCTGACAAACTGAATATTAGAGAGGTTAACTGTCATCTCAGCGACAAAATGATAATTATCAATATCAAATATAAAATCCTTGTGAGGCAAATAATTTCGTACGACAATGGATACACAAACAAGCAATTCATTAACAGAACGTTTGTATTTATTTAAACATGGACAATATTTACTTATGGTTACCGTAGATACGTAGAACACTATATGAAGTTCAACTCTTTATTTTTCGTAACTTCAAATCTTACACCTGCTGCGTTAGTGGACTTACAAATTTAGTGAAACCGCCCCTGGTACCTAGAAGTATTACTGAAGACATTGATGAAATCATTATATAAGTATTTTGTATAAGATATATAATAATTCGTTCAAGTTTACTCATCCTACACTAATTGTTAAACGACACAGAGCAGCTACGATTAAAGTGTTCATGGGAAGAATCTGTATTAACTATATGCCAATAAAGAAGTGCTCAAGAATACCGCATACAACCATACCAGGAACCCTCATTATTTTCCTCTTCAGGCGATACGCAGTTGTTACTCGTCGATATATATTCGGAGTGGTCGGGTACATTCATAAACCAGGTTTAAGTTCCGTGCAGATTGAGACTCAATATTTGACTTAAGTTGGAGCATAATACAATACATGTTAGTACAATACAATACAATACAATACAAATACTTTATTTCGTAAATAGAGGCCTCCGGCCCAAAATACATATCATTATTTACAAACATTTAGTAGTGTCAAAATATGAAATGAAACATGGCATACAATTTATGTGGAAATATTTTACAATATTCTTTTCTATTATAATTGTGATTCATTTCGTACCAAAATAAAATGGATATATGCAGCTAGTTTCCTAAGTTTGAAGGTGTCATTTAGTTGTAGTAGCTGATAAAAATCTTCTAAGTTATTTTCACCGGAATACCAAGACTGTAAACATTGTAGTCTCAGATCCGCATATCTCGGACACAGAAAAAATACATGATATTCGTCTTCTATAACGTTTATATTTGCATGAATATAACAATATGTACACTTTCGGTATTGCCTTTCAATATTTTCGTGACGACCAGTTTCTATTTTGAGCTTGTGACTAGAACATCGAAAACGGGCAAGAGATTTTTTATGTAAAAAGGGAATTTCAATACAAAGTCTTGTATTGAGATTAGATACTTGAGTTTAAGTTGGTTTTTTCTTGCACTCCGGATAAAGATATCTACATTTTTACCGGGATGAGAAATGTCTGTCTCATCCTAGGGCCGAGATTAAATTATCGCGCTATGACATTAGGACTCGTTCATAATGTATGAAATATATGACGTAAATCATAAAACAAAATGTCTAAAAACGACGATACATTAGTTTAAAATAATTATTTTATATGTTTGGTATGCAACAAAAAGAACCATTCATGGCTTTTTCGGTTCAGATAGAAAATTCTGTCTCTCGCGGGAGCTCAGTTATCCCTAGCGACGGAATTTTTCTATCCGAACCTCAAACCCATGTAAGATTCTTATAGTCTCGTGTTATGATGTGATAACGAGGAAAGAGCGAGGCCATGTACATAAGATAACCAGACTTAAGTTTCCCAGTGTCATATTCTGCTAAGGATTATTCCGAGGCGGTAAACCATTTCACAGCTTCTTCTACGTGTATATACTGTACATAAAATCCTTATAAATAATACATTTTTGTTATATTTATGATACAATGGCAACTGTGTCATTTAAAGTCATGCTACGTCTCCCATTGGTAAATATTTATGCTGATTGTAATAGTTTAACCCTGGTCATAACGGCGGCATTAAGTCTTCTTGTTGCACTTTAATTGTTTATAAGGTACACAAAAGAAGAAACTGTTACTGTATCTGTAATATACATCCTGCAAGTTATATAAGACATACCCAGGTTTATCGGTAGAGGAAGACCTTAAATAAATATGAATAGAACCACCGTCCTTCCGCAAGTTTCTGGCAAACTTTCTCCCATAAATTTTATGGAGCGAGCGGGTCTTGCACCTACGACCTTAGCGGTGAGAGGTAAGTGATCTTGAGATTGCGCCTCGGACCACTCAGCATCCGTAATAGACTATTGATGTTAAATGTCAAACTTTATGCAAAAGCATATCCGTGACTAATACATCATCTCCTGGAGAACATTGCATTATAACTGATGGGACCATTGCTGAAGTAGGTAAAATAAAAGACTTGCCCTTTCAAATAGTTCAGCTGATTACTCATCCATCTCCGTGATTTATGTCTGTCTGACTACCTAATGATGTAATGACTCATTGTACAAAGCTTACTGAAGATATAATACAATCAATTTCCCTTCTCAAACCGTGATTCACTACAAAGAATCATCTCTTGACTGGTTTGTTTTGAATGTATACAAAGACTCGTTTCATGTTTAATTGTTTGTGTTGTTTGGAAACTACGAGTTAGTAGTAGGATTATTCCTAATGTTTTATTGTTACATGTATATTCACGATTTCAAAATAATACAATACTATATTAAATGCGTATATCCAGCTAATTTTATGTCTGATATTTTGAACATATTTCAGACTATGTTTTCTTATTGTTTTAGATTTTACATATATTTTATAAAAAAGTTTGGTTAGTTTGGTTTGGACGGAAAAAAAACACATAGCTTTTTACCATAAATCAAAGTTTATATAAACCAACTATTCAAAATCTCAAATGTGAAAAATAATTAAAAACAAATATCTAAGTAAGCAATAAAAAGCATTGGCGTTGTGTTTAACCTAATTTGTAAGTTGTGGTAACTGAATGATTTACACTATAACTGTTTGATCTATTGTCGGCTTTTATTTATGTTTCTCCAACAATCAATATTACACTTTTAGATTATTTGCGTTTTATTATTTAATCTGCCAAATGTTACAGTGT
This sequence comes from Panopea generosa, assembly GCA_029582155.1. Lineage (NCBI taxonomy): Eukaryota > Metazoa > Mollusca > Bivalvia > Adapedonta > Hiatellidae > Panopea > Panopea generosa. The sequence goes on along the minus strand of CM055910.1, from coordinate 34,610,316 downwards.
GGTATAACTCGTTGTGCATGCGTTGGATCATTTAATTTCCTTAAGAAAAAATGTTTTAGAAAAGAGGGAATAATGACAAAAACAAAGTTGATACTAAGAAAAAACGTTAATCAAAAAATGAAATGGAATAATTCAATATAAGGGCATATCATTCATATGATTGAAAAGAACCAACAATTTTAAGTATAAAACAAACAAAATGAGTTGCAAATTAAGTTTTAGAAATAGACGAATAGAAAACATGAATGTCCATTCTATTAAATAGCCTTACGTTCATGTATTTTGCACTTCGGGCATTGTAATAAAATAATTATATCAACCTTTTGGACATTTTTTATCTACTCGCGTTTGAGGTGGTTCCATTTCGTTAGGCTGCAGACCGTCGAATACAGACGTCATAATATATACTTCTAGAAGTGACCTGGTCATAAAACTGAATAATCACAAAATCACAAAAACCAGCTCTACCGATAGGGTCCGTTAAATAACAATGGTGGGAAAGCCACATTTGAGCACAATGTTTGGTCAGTTGTTTCAGTGAAAGTTGAAATGACGTCATTATTAAGTAGTCATTCAATTGCTATGAATTGGAGGACATGCATAGAAATCCCGGCTGTTTCATTGGGAGTTAATAAACCTGATACGGGAGAAATCAAGTTCTGAGGTTATTGAATGCATTTGAGAAGTTGAGCATTAATGTGCTGACGGCTTTAAAGGAAAAATGGATATTTTGATAAATTTCCATGTATATATATATCTACATTATATGTGTTGAAATCAAATTAAAATTGTGCGTACGACTGTCTTAAGTAAGAGATCACCTTAACATTTATGACAAGTGTGTATCATGAAGAATCTATCATCTTTAAGTAGAGAAATTTAACAATTTCAAAACCAGTGTGACGTATTTTGTTTCATAAAACATTGTCTTTGCAGGCAGTGAACAAAGAATATTCGCTTTAAATTTTTGAATTAAAAGAAATATAAGTTTTACACGATTATTATGAAAAATAAGCGGTTATGTATCATTTGTCATTAACATATGAATGTTTCACACGCGCACCTGCTAAATGTATTTACCTTGTCATTTTTATTATGAACTTAATTCAACAGTGCGTAACCAATATGGGGGTCAAAATGGAAATCACACTGAAGCACCTCATTTAAATCATCCCAGAATGCATTGCAATTTTAAATCGAACATTTGACGCGAAAAGTAACGGGTCGCATATGAGGATGAAGTTTTGGGTCGATAAGTCGAAATCAGCGCGTGAAGGCGAATAACCTGCTTAATACATGTTCATTTGTGATACTATACATAGTAACATGTTTGTTAATTTAGTGTTACATAGGTGTGTTGGTCAAATCAGGAAATCCTTTTGTTTTGCATGTTTTAATGGATATCTTTATGGTTATACTGACATTTTTAATATATTTAAACATGGTGTATTGGGGCAAATGTTCTTTAACTGTTTCTCCCTATATGATTTTGGAAAAAAAATGTCACACTGCCTTTAATATAGAGCTCCGAATAAAAATTTATGGAGATTAAAACCTCAATTTAGTCCTTATTCTTTTAAGCTAATGAGTATTTATCATTATATATACAACGTAGTAATACTTCACATTGATTATTAAAAATAATAATTTTCATATACATGTAGTAAATACTTGGATATTAGTTTTTTGATATTGTTATACATCCAAAGGTGTTAAGATTAATTTAAAGCGTGACCATGATCAAAATGTGGTGTGTGCCTTTATCAAGTCAACCCGCAATGCATTTAAAACCAACAATAATGAAGTTTGGCTACATTTGACACATGCCATGTTGGTTAATAAAAGACGCTCTGGAAGATACCATCTGATTATGTTGCTTTTTGTATGCACCATAACCAATTCTCTTATGAATAGAATAGCTTAAATATCACACTAATTTATATGAAGAGTGTCCAACAATCAAATGAGACAAAACAAACATGCTATCGGTGCACTTAATGCGCATTCATTCAAACTACAGACATAAAACACTGATATACTAATATATGCAGACAGAAACCTCATTTGTATGCGACAATAATTCTTTGTATACAAAAGCTGATTATTACATAAATATTTATCTTTCACAATTCTGGTTTCGTGCTCGTGTACGAATACATAGTTCTTTAATTGGGATATCACAGGCGGCTGATCAAACAACACTTCGTTTTCCAAAGCACCACGTAATTACAATTTTATTACGAAATGCAACAATCGTAACTATAAATACACGATTTTAACAAACCGTAAATCGTGTGCGCAAATATAAAGTATAACAATCCGAAGTTAAATCAAATAATGTACTATACAGTGAATGAATGAATGAATGAATGAATGAATATTTTTATTTCCTCTTCTTGGGAGATTAATATACAAAATTCACATACAATGTGGACAGTTTATTACATATATACAAATTACATATAGCAAGAGTTAACATATAATGTATCATGCAATGAAAATGTAAACATTTCATATTATTTTATCTTTATGTTTGCTATGCTGAATAAATATGAAACTTCTATGCACATTTTGAAATTAAATATACAAATTTCATTTACAGCCTTACTAACATTTCATTTACACCGACAAGTCGATGTTTTGTTGTGTAGCTGTCTATGTTAATAGTTGATCCCGTTTGCTTAAATCTTAAATAGTTTACATTATCATACTTAGTATATCACACCGTACATATATAGAATACAATTTTAGTGTATGATATTATCAACTTTATCAGGTGAGGCTTTTTCGTGCCGAACCTGATACTTTTAGACATTTACGTGGTATTCTATTGATCATGTCAACATTCTAGTTCGTTTTTTATTCATTTTAAGTAAGGTTTAAAGTAGTTCTGTCCAGGTCAAAATGTATGAGTATACATAACGACGTCAAGAAGTCTACATAATGACGTCATGTGCCTGATAAACTTGCAATGACATAATACACCTATGTTTATCAGGCAGGCAGTTTATCAACAGAAATGAATTCATTGGTATGATAAAATTACATTTGTGACCGTCACAACGGAGCTTTAATCTGGCGAGTCTAGACTGTAGAAACCATCCTGGATCTTCAAGAACCGTCACAATATAGTCACATATGAGCATACTGATTGGTAAGTAGCTTCATCGGAAGTTTAATGACGTCACAGAGACAGACAGCGAATCCCATGCGATTACACTAGGGTATAAATGACTTAAAACGGGAGATGTCAGGTTCTTGGATATAGCAGGGATTACACAACCTAACCATTCTCTGCACCGTCTTGATATCATAAAACTACACGATGTCAATAAAAAAACATATCCAGACTTTCCTGAGACTCACTAATGCAACAACATGCAAATGAATAAAGCGTTTACCACAAATATGATGAACAATAAATAATTATATTTGGTAGAAATATTTTTTTATTTACAATAAAAATGTGAGGTAAACAACAGTAAAAGAAATAATATTATATATTATTCAAGTTTTCTGGGTCCTTATCAAAGATCTTATATTTGTATGTCTGTAAAAATATTTGTCATATATCATATGCGTATAAAAGGTCATTTAACCTAGCAACTATCATTAATATATTATGTTTGTATTTGAGAGCGCTGGCATTTCAATTCTAATCCTGTATAGGTAATAAATAAGACAATATCCAGACTTATCATCATTTTCAATGAAATGCGAACCGTTTCATAAGATATAAATACATAATATAGAATAGAGCAAAACATATTTTATTTCGTAACATGATATATTGTACAACGTTATTTGAAAAACAAGCTGTCAATATGACCTTTTATCAAACATTTCAGTAAAGTTTATTACAAATAACGGATATAATTACTGATTTCAAACATAAAGATGGGGTTGTAACATTCATTTATTTTATAGATATAACTTATATGTCATATTTATTATATTACAAACACTGCCCCAATTTGGTATCTGTATGCTAACATAGATTTTTCTCATCAATTACTAAAACAATGATATTGGGAGTATATATTGCATTTAAACAATGTATACTTAAATATTTTTATATCATTTGATTAACAATTGAATTCTTTCAATGGCCTGAGACACTTTTTCTTTCAGCTACTCACATTGTATACGTTAAAAACAGGCCGTTTTCTTATAATATGTTAGCTGTAACGTTTAACAATTCAATAGTTTTAAACATTCTTGAGTTGATATAATAATAACTTTAAAACTATATATTAGATAAACGCCATAAAAGTTAATACTCGTCTTCTTGAACTCAGCACGTATTACATAATCTATATAATTTATATCGTAATCTCATATATGTTTCAAGTAAAATTTTAGTCGTTCTAACTAGTATATTTTTCACCATTTCCTATTAAAAAGTGGTATTTTTAGTCTTATGTGTTGTATGGAGACATCTGCAGAGAAGCCATCTTTGTCCGAGTTGCAACGTGTTGTAAGGTTTCCGTTAATGGATGTTTTTTTTTTCGCTGTGCTTTCCTTTTTCACGTTCTCCTTTGTTGCACCTCTCTGCGGCCGAAAAATGATATTTTGCAGTCTCTCTGTAGTTGAGAGTCCATTTATTGCACAGTTTTTCCGTGACAGAGGAATATCTAATTAGGCAGTCCTCCATGGCAAAGAGGCTGCTGTCGTTTAGTTCCCGAGGAAAATTACTAACTTAGTGTATGGTCGTCCGTGACTGTTGAGTGCTCATTTGTTAGAAAGTTCTCCGCGGCCGTGAAATAATATTATTCGCCTCAGTTGCTGAAAAATATATATTAAGTGGTCCTCCGTGGACTTGTGTTCCTTTGTAGCCGTGTCCTTCAAAGCCAAGTATACGACTACCTGTAAATTTCTCATTTGCAGAGAACCACATATTGTGTGGTCTTCCATGACTGAGGACTCGTTTGGTCTACTGTTCTTCGTTACCGAGGAATATTGACTGGGTTTTCCTTCGTGGTTGAAGGCTCCTGTGTTATCGGGTCAGTCAGGTACACTGTCAGTGTCCTGTGTACACTTCCAGTAGCTTCCTTCCGTGGCCGATGGATAAAGTTGTGCTTTGTCCTCCGTGGCTGAGAACTCGTTTGTTGTACAGTTATCTGTGATCGAGGAATTATTTACCGAGTGGTCCTCCGCGGCTGAGAGTTCTTTTGTCGTACAGTTATCTGTGACCAAGGAATTATTTACCTGAGTAGTCCTTCCGTGGCTGAGAGTTCGTTTGTCGTACAGTTATCTGTGACCGAGGAATTATTTACCGAGTGGTCCTCCGTGGCTGAGAGTTCTTTTGTCGTACAGTTATCTGTGATCGAGGAATTATTTACCGAGTGGTCTTCCGTGGCTGAAAGTTCTTTTGTCGTACAGTTATCTGTGACCGAGGAATTATTTACCAAGTAGTCCTCCGTGGCTGAGAGTTCTTTTGTCGTACAGTTATCTGTGACCGAGGAATTATTTACCGAGTGGTCCTCCGTGGCTGAGAGTTCTTTTGTCGTACAGTTATCTGTGATCGAGGAATTATTTACCGAGTGGTCCTCCGTGGCTGAAAGTTCTTTGTCGTACAGTTATCTGTGACCGAGGAATTATTTACCAAGTAGTCCTCCGTGCTGAGAGTTCTTTTGTCGTACAGTTATCTGTGATCGAGGAATATTTTACCGAAGTGGTCTTCCGTGGCTGAAAGTTCTTTTGTCGTACAGTTATCTGTGACCGAGGAATTATTTACCAAGTAGTCCTCCGTGGCTGAGAGTTCTGTTTGTCGTACAGTTATCTGTGACCGAGGAATTATTTACCGAGTGGTCCTCCGTGGCTGAGAGTTCTTTTGTCGTACAGTTATCTGTGATCGAGGAATTATTTACCGAGTGGTCTTCCGTGGCTGAAAGTTCTTTTGTCGTACAGTTATCTGTGACCGAGGAATTATTTACCAAGTAGTCCTCCGTGGCTGAGAGTTCTTTTGTCGTACAGTTATCTGTGACTGAGGAATTATTTACCAAGTAGTCCTCCGTGGCTGAGAGTTAGTTTGTTGCCGAGTCCTTCTCGGCCGGATGTACACTTCCTGTAGATTCCTCATGGTAGAGTGTGAATTTATTTCATTACCCGCAACCAAATCATATCATCAACCAGTTAATCAGTCTAGCTTACGACTATTTTAATTAGTTTATCCAAATATGTTGTCATTGCAACATACCGGCCGCTAATTAATCAGAGAAAGAAACATATATTCTTCATGCATATTTTATTTGAAAGACGATACATTGTACCGTTTTTGACAGTTATTACACGCGGACAGATGGCAACTGTCAGTTGTAAATTAATAAGATGCCATAATGATTCCAAGGGAGTAACTTTTGTTTCTCAATTTCCTTGTCTAAGTAAATCCTTTGATTCGCATAAAGAACACTTAGCCGAGCCTGCACTCGATGAACTCGAAGACGTAGTGTTTCATTATACATTTTGTTTTCTAACAAAATTACTGACCTTTTCATTAAGCTGACAAGATAAATGTATTTTGTCTAGTAAGTCATTTATATAAATGATAGTGGGGACATAACAAAGCCAGATAGTGTGTTGTCCCACTTAAAATAAACATAATTGAAAATAGGCTAAAAAACAAACTAAATCATTTCTGTATAGATTATCAATAATATAGTGAAAATCATCATATAATGTCATGTAAATCCATGATATATCATTTGGCTATATATCAGTAAACAATATGCAATGATAATGTTACACAGTACTCATTTGCTCAGTAACTTAAAAGCTGATGTAAGGAAAGCACATTAACTGGCATTTTTACCTATTTAGTCGTTTACTGATTTCGGCACAGTAATTGAAATTATTGACATATTTAAGACGATTACATGAACGTTAAGGGAACGATGACGCTAAAAGACATTTGTCAATTCTATTAAATGCATAAAAGCAACTTTAGCTGACGAAAAACAACGCATAACAATAACTGAGCGTTTAAGTTAAAGGTAACACTCATAAAAGAAAACTGTTTACAGATATTTCTAAAAGTTGTTGTATGGTGTTTAGCGTCGCTTTCAACAATGTTTCAGTTATATCATGAGAGTATATACTTTTGACAGTACTCTTAGAGTTCATACTGGTCATAAAGCTCGCTCCGACAACGCAACGGCGGAAACTTTTGAGCATGTTCAAAACTTTCTACAGTCGCAGGACGTTGCTTAATTTTTCGTTTATGTTCTGAAGATGTCCTGACGATGTACTACCGTTCTTTAGCGATGTGATACCGTTACGCTGCCATACAAGTACCGATCCCCGAAAATCGCAAAATTTGTTCTCCGGTATAGCTCCAGCGACCATAATCGGCTAGCAGTGACAGGCCCTTAAAGAAAACATTTATATGTTGCCGTGGTTAATCTAATATTTCACATACCATATATATTGTCCTCATACATCGAACCCTTTTTCAATACATTCAAATTCATTAAAATGAAATATATTTGTACTCAGTATCCGCTTATATTTGATTCCATACCAAAAAAGCTCCAAATTATGAACTTGTTATTCTTCTCGTTAAGGCAGTAACAGGTTTAACAAATAGAGACGCGCATTATTTTTTGATTTTACGTTTCGGTTTCAAAAATGATATATTCACCTCATCTACAGTCATTCTGTCATTCCTGAAGTGTTTATGACAATGTTAATTAAATGACAACTGCATGCATTGAAACCTGCTTCAATACATATCTCCATACAGGAACATCACACAATATTTTGTATTAAGTCGACCTTAATTTCAAAAGATTTAAAATTTGTAGTGCTATTTTTCGAATCATCTAGCCGTGATTTCTTTCCATGCTGTTTAACTATATAAGTAAATGCATTTTGAAATTAGGATATATATAGTGTATCAAGAATAACCTTCCAATGACATGAAATTTTCTACAAGGTTTACTGAATAGAATGTATAATATATGTGTTGGTGTTTTACTTAACTAGAGTGTTCCACAAATTGAATCTTTCACACGTGAATATCTTATATATATATATATATATATATATATATATATATATATATATATATATATATATATGTAATCACGAGCAATATCACTAAAACTCTCAGTGATAAATCAGGTTAGTGCAGGCATCTCTGTCCATGGCACTTTGCGTGGTGTTGAGGTGAAATGCATATTTTTGAATAATTATCTCATGGTTTGAATAATTTGAACAATCGACTCAGTCTGACCAACCTACATTAACATTACATATAACGTATGTACTATAAATTCAATGCAACAAAACGATATTATAACAGCACTTAAAAACATGCTATGTTGCTAGAACTTGTGGCCCAACCCGTTTGCTTATTATGTGAATTATGCAATAAAATATATACTTTAATTTCGCCTTTCGAGTGGCCACGAGAAATGAATTAAGACAAACACGTTTTATGATATTCTAAATTGTATGTCGTCATTTTTATTGATTATTAATATAAACCATAAACGAGATATAGAAAAAGAACAATTGTATCTGGTTTAAAAAAAAATATCATCAAAAAAATATGTAATCAACACACGTTTTTAAATTTAATTGTTTCAATAAGAATAACATTGCATTGAAATTGGTGTAACAAACTTAGTTTGAATTGCATTGTTATAATTGTTACACAAATAACAAAATAGATTACCTGATAAATAAAAAAGGTAAAACGCTTGGTATGGTGTTTCAACGCTGCATGCATATAGCATTTCAAATATTGTTGTTTTTAATCATCACGTATTTACTTACTGGTAAATAGACGTTAGTGTTACGTATCCGCAATAACGCAATACTCATAGAATTACCTGTCTACAGTCAAACCTGTGTAAGCGGTCAGCTCTATTAAGCAGCCACCTGTCTTACACAACCATAATTTTTATTTCCCATTTCTATGCTATCAGAGTAAATTAAACTGTATTAACGCCACTTTTGTTCCTTCTTAAAACTGGCTGCTTAAGACAGGTTTGACTGCATTTGTAATGTAATAATGTTATTAAGACAAAATGTGGGATATTTTTATAATAACTCTGTTTCGTATCTATGTCGTTTATCAATCCCAAACCACTTTTAGGTATTTGGTTGCTGATGCTGTGTTATTGATTGAAAGGAATTGATTTGAAGACGACAGCAGCTGCTTCCGGACTTTTAAGAAATGGCGACATAAACAAAGATCATTTCTCTAATGAGAGCAAAAGCGGAAATGCCATCTCAAATTATCTGGGGAAAAAATCGTGACAGTGCAAGCAAATATAACAAAACCGAATGAGTGTGCGGTAATGGTGCGGATAACTGTATTGTCATCGCGTTGCATCGATATATGGTACACTAATATTTCGTTAACACAATATGTATGTCTTAATATATTTTATACGACTGCGTGGGTGTCATTACCACATTGCTATGATGTAGTTTAAACTTTCAAAATGATAACAAACAATAACGTTAAACATGTCTTAAGCAATCAAAGGAAAGAATGAAACTGTTGACTGCTTAAAACAGGTTTATTGAAACTAAAGTTATAAGAAAATAGTAAATAGGAAATGAAGCTTTTTAAGGCAAGTGGTTGCTTAATGGAGGTGACCACTAACACAGTTTCAATTTTGGTGAGTATGAGACAATATATAAAACAAGGAAAAAGTCTACCATTAGCTGTATGTATTATATATCAAATGAATAGTCGCCATTAAAAACAGTATTGCTACATAATGACATTATCTTATGTGACAAGATGTGTCCATTGTGTACATGATTTGAAACAATTTTTCAGTTAATATTAAACAATTATTATTCATAATAGAATACATAATTATACCCTTAACACATCTTCTTAATACCACTAAACAACTGTTACACATTGATGTACATGCACTACTATCATACAGTGAAAAGATTTGTTTTAAAATGTTGTCTTAAATTGCAAAATCGTTTTATCTGTTCATTTATTTGAATAATTTATAATCAAAGCTCTCTCTTTTCTCCCTCTCTCTTCTCTCTCTCTCTCTCTCTCTCTCTGTATATATGTATACATATACTATCCACTGTTTACACTACATACATCGAAATGCACTACAGTATTAATAGCATGTTTGTCTTTTAAAATTAACATGGCTTGTTCAAATAGCACAGAAATACATGCACCATTAGTTTGTACAATCATAACTTCATATTAACTATTTCTATAATTAAACCACTATTCTTTCGAAAATCTTTTACTTTTAGGTGATGATTTCACTGTATATGACTGAGTGGCCGATTCTGTTTCCAGTGTTATTGATGCGTCAATTCACTGACTAATGTTGAAAAAATGTCATTCAAAATACATTCAAACCTGTGTAAGTGGTCACCTCTATTAAGCAGTCACCTGTCTTAAACAATCATATTTTCTCTTTTCCATTTCTATGCTTTTAGAGTAAATTAACATGTATTAAGCAACCACCTGTCTTAAAAGGCCACTTTTGCTTCTTCACTTGACTGGCTGTTTAAGACAGTTTTGACTGTATGTACAAAATAGAGCTTATCGACAATCGCAGTTTTCATTTCAATATAGATGTTGAATATATCTCGACAGACTTTCCTGGAAAGTGAATACATAATCGAATAATCATATTTTTATGGAAATGTGTTAAAATAGTTTAACAGAAAGTATGTCCAATTAGGTTGCATATGGTATATTCAGCTTTATTGCTGGAGGAAAACCTCAGAATGAATTTGATTAGAACAAACGACTTTCCGCACGTTGCTGGCAAACCTTCTAACATAATTTTTGATCGAGCGGGACTCGACCATACGACCTTAGCGTTGAAAGGTAACTGATCTTGAGAAGGTCCCCTTGGACCAACTGGCTAAGGAGGACCCGAAATGTACTAGTATGTCATATACCTTTTTCTAAAATGTTTTCTTGATTATATTGTTCTGTTATTCTGAACATTTTAATTGAGATTTGTTTTCAGACTTCTTTCTACTATAAGCCACAGCATGATATACGTGGGATCGAGAATAGAGTGCCCATATCACGACATTTGCCATAAGACTAACCAAATAAAGCATAAGATATAGTTGTTTTTGTTCGATTTTGTTACCACAAATTGCACTTTTTCACACCTGAATAACTTCATAAGAGTCTTAATTTCTAATTCAAGTGCTTGACATGCAATCCACAGTAATAAAAGTTAAAACCCATAGCGAATAAATCACACAACTAAAAGCATATTAATTAAGCCTTCGTGAGTGTCCAAAGCATTTGATTGTCCAGAGAAAAAAAACATAATCTAAATAAAGTGCATTATGGGTTTGGAATTGAATAGTGGATCGAGTTTCACAAACATAATTTCTCTAGTAAATGCATAAAAATCTCAATACATGCAGATATATATAGTGTTTTTGAGTAAAGCAAATTCCAAATGTCCACCTAATTTGTCACATGTTAAGTACTTATTTAGTTAAGTAAATGTTGGTAAAACTCGACCTCGATACCAAATCACTCATATGATTATATGTTAATAAGTTCTACTTTTTAAGTAAAGGGGTTAATTGCACGTTATCGCTGATTCAGTAACTGATTTACTTTGTTTATAGGTGTTTGACATCATTCTGGATTGCACAACTATTTTCTCGAAGACAATCCCGTTAAATTTAAGCAATAAAATGTTATTACTTTCATTTGAGAGTTTGCATCTTTAAATCATTTAAGTTCAACTGTGTCTACGATGTATGTCCCAAAAGGTATAGGACGCATTTAGAAATATGCCTTTTAATGTTTCAATCCAAACAAAAGTGGCATTAATCAATTGCCATATTTATTCTATAAGCATGTAAAATTTCATTATCGTACACCACCATTTAACATTAATTTTGACAAGTCAAAATGTATATGTAATAAAGTACGGGGGACTTTGACGTTATTTGTGCGACGTCAAATTGACATTCAAATGAGTTTGTTTTTTTCGAAGTATGAACCGCTGTGCAAACACAATTTTTGTGGTACCGCACCCACTTCTGGTACATGTAACGATACTTTGATGACTCATAGATCCTAACCACAGAATGTACACTCAGGCACATTTTCAATATTCAAATTCGCACTTGTTATTTTTCGCAAAGTGCGCAAATTATTCAAATGTCTATCGATAACGTCGACTTTTCTAACAAAATTCGCTCATGATCTAAAGATACGCTCACTATTATCTTATAACATTTGGCACGATATTGAGGAAGTTGTCTGCTTTCCATTTTTTTTTAATGGCGTCTCTTTTCAAAGGCCCCCGTACTTCTAAACTCGCATCACTATGGTGACATTTGCATGAACATAACGATGACTGAAAGTTGATTTATGTTTTATGGCAATTGAAGATGTGTCGATCTATCCATTGATACCACTGGTTTGCATGTAACGCCTTAAATACAAGAATGACAGGGTCGTCCTATTACTTTTGGGACATACCTCGTATTACTTCAATTATGCTCTATGCATTGTGTGATGTTTTTATCCTACAAATGTCTATTATGGACCATGGCATTTATTTTCACACGTCTTGTCTGAGACATTAAACGTGATGTGTATTCAGATCAGCTTACGTAAAACACTATTAACAATCACATAGGAATGTTATTTCTTGTTCTATTTTACATTTCAAATGAAGAGACTATTTGTAGATATAAAGCTTAAAATATATAGACATTTCTTAACAATGAACAAGGCATATAATAAATACCCAATTACTATTCAATGTTTTGTTACTGAATAAAACAAAATGCTTTCAGAGACAAATGCTACCGTTTTCCTGTCTTTATGAATAGGGACATTATCAATGGCCCTTATTAGCTCGCCGAGACGAAGTGACCCGGCGTCGTCGTCGTCGGTGGCGTCGTCGTCTGTAGACAACCTGGTTAAACTTTTGCGTTAGTTAAGATATCTATGTGAATGAAACTTTGCATGTGTGTTCACCATCATCAATGGAACACACAGAGACAAGAACCATAACTGTGGATTGCATTTTGGCACAGTTATGGCCCTTTTTGAACTTAGACACCTAGAGGCGAGCTTTGTTGTCTTCTGACAACTCTTGTATATGAGCGCGATAGCTTAATTGTATTCAACATTTCAATAGAAATGTCCTGACAATGCAATAAGATAAATCAAAAATGGCTTCCGATGCGGTAATTGTGCAGACAACCGTAAGTTGTACGAGAATGCAGGGGTATTAATATAGTGACAGTGTCGTTAATTTTATATTGAAGTCGATGGGTATTCGTTTTGCACGTTAATATAATTATAATTATTATATCTCATCTTTATACTTATATTCAATCACACAGGCAGAGGATTTAAACATAAATAATAACACAGTAACAAAATAATTGTCAATAGAAATATAGTTAGATTATCTAGAATTGGAAAATTTAGACCCATTAAAATACCTAGTTTTAAAGCGTACCAATTCTATTATCTAATATACTATTATCTAATGTTATAAATAATTAATGGTTTTCATCTGTCTGAATAATATCAATGCTAATACACTGGCATAGTGTGAGTCTTTGATATTGTTCGTCAGTATTTAGCGGGTACTCATTAGTCGTCGCCAATATATTCGAACGCTAAAACTCTAACGCAAATCCAGACAGTTATTCGTTAATGCAATATAATGCCGATTTAGTAAAATATTGTTGACAAACCGGTATCACTATTCACGTTCGGACACCCAAAATAAATTTACAAATATACACGGAATATTCATGAGTACTTCATGAATACATAAGGATAGCAGTATTTATGGGAGTAGACATTCAGTATGTTTCTTACGATTTGTTTGCGTTTCTGGAGCCGAAATAAATCTTCAATCCTCCACAACATTTAAGTGTTTAGTTACGTTTGCTGTGTTATTGATTGAATTAAAATGATTTTGAATAAAATGTACAACAGCTGTTTCTGCGCTCTTTACATCTATGTGCAACACATATCATTTCTCTAAATAGCTCAATAGTATAGATATCATCTTAATTTGTATGGAGCAGCATAGTCATTTCACATCACATTACAAAACCGAATTCTGGTACGGCAACGGTGCCTTCAAGCTGCATGAAATTGCTCGCAAAGGATATGTAACAGTTGATGAAGTGTTTATAGTGTTTATGTATCTATGACAATATTTGTTTCGTAATTATATCATTAATTGTAATACCACGAGTTTCAAAAATCATTTTAAAAAAAATAGTGGTGCAAGTTGTTCATAAGTGTGAATAGCTAGTAGTTATATGCATACGTGTAATGATTTAACTCTGAGGCAGCATGTAACATATAGAGCTCCTAAATTCAAATTAAAAGTAATAATGTACGGTTAAATATTAAAGGTTATGGCAGTGTGAAAAGGTAATATTTTGTCTAAAACTTTGTATTACATTTATACGACAGGGACTTAAGTATGTATGCTTATACTCTGAGGTATTATGGGTCCTAACTTGAACGTCAATATCATATCAAACACTGTGTTGAAGTTTTGATGTAAGTCGGAGTTTACTTTATGCATACTTAAAGCTATGTGAATGTAACTTGACTCAGTGGTGAATACTTATGTATACTTATGCATAAACATTGAGGTTTTGTAATATTAAAGAGCTGCTATACATAATTTTAAAGCGAATTTCAGTATCGAGTTTGAAGGATAAATTTGGCTTATACATTAAAATATGTTTGCTGTTTGTTTGTTACACGTCAATAGTTTTAAATATACTTGGGTTGATGTAATGAGAAATTTAATATGTATCCTTGTATAAACGACATACAAATAAAACAAATGATACCCGTCCTCGAGAACTCCGCACAAAATCTATATATGTCGTAATTCTGATTAATGGTCCAACTAAAGTTCCAGTCAGTCTTACTAGTATCGATGGAGTAATTTGAGGAAGTTCCCACTGTGTCCGAGTGTCACGTGCTGTTAGATTATCTTTGATCTCATATTTTTTGCGTGCTCCTTTATTACATGGTTGTCCCTGGCTGAGTGTTTATCTGTTTCTATAAGTATCTTTCATGATTTACTTTAAACTCACTTATTTGACTTCTGTTGGGAAACAAGTCTACTTACATATACAAGTTACGCTTCGAAGTCGTCCTTGGTAGAACCGGTATTAAGCATATGTGGAAACAATTTTATTGCTCAAGAACACCACACAAACACGTTGGGGAGGAGAGAGCCTACGATCCTCTGACCCTGACCTCAGTGCTCTACCACTGGACCAAGCGCTGAAGGATAACTACTTTAGCAGGTAACGTGGCTCTGCCGAGTAACTGAAATCGTCTATCCGCCGGCCGAAAAACACCATTAAATATACATTTCTTGTATATAGGTCAAACTGTACTTTTTTCAGGTCTATTTTTTAATGTAGCGCAAAAAAAATTATATCATTCTTTAATGAACATGTCATAGATTGAGGATTTTATGAATGACGTAACTGTCATATGTAGCGCTGAGGAGGGTAGGATGGTTGTATGATGAATATCCGTACCCGGTAAAAATACGCAGAAATCCTCGTCCGATATGTAAGAAGCAGCGCTCCGTGGCATTAGGATAATTTGTTGGTTTGTCTTCAGTTGCTTAAGACTCATTTGTTGCTCAGTGCGGCCTGGCCGTGGAGTATTTTGTTGACTGGTCCTCAGTGGCCGAGTGGTCAATTCTCTGTGGCCAAGGAATCATGTATTGTACCATTCTCCGTATCTGAAGGTTCATTTGTTGTAAAGTTCCCCTAAGGCCCTTAAATAACGTATTTCGTGGTCCTTCATGGTTGGGGCTCATTTGATTGTGGTTCAGGAATAATTTATTGCGTGTACTTCCGTGGCCGAGAATGCATTTGTTGCAAAAATCTCCGTGACTGAGTGTTCCTATTTTGACAGGTCCTTCGGTGTCGCGTGTACAACTCCTGTAAGATTCCTTCGTGGCTGAGGCTTCATTTCTTGATAGGTCCTTCCAGGCCGCGTGTAGAACTCCTGTAGATCCCTTCTTGGATGAGGGTTCATTTCTTGCCATGTCCTTCCAGGCCACGTGTAGAACTCCTGTATATTCCTTCGTGGCTGAGGCTTCATTTGTGTTATTTCTCTCAACCAAATCATCAACCGATAAATCAGTCTAGCTTACGACTAATTTCGTATATCCAAATAGGTTGTCTTTGAAACATACTGGTTGCTAATTAATCCGAGAGAGAAACATATTTTTTACCCGGCAGCCAATATCTTCTTCATGCATATTTTATTTGAAAGACGATGCCTTACATCGTTTGTGACAGTAATTACACACGGACAGATGGCAACTGTCAGTTATAAATTAATTAGATGTCATAATGATTCCAAGGGAGTCACTTTTTATCAATGCGCATTGTCTAAGTTATAAAACTTTAATCCGCATAAAGTACACTTAGCCGAGCCTGCACTCTCCTAACTCGAAGACGTAATGTTTTTGTTTGTTTTTATTTTTTACTTTTAATCTAACTCAATTATAGTGTCATAGTTATGCCATCCTATGAGCCACTTATTGATTTCTTTAAGACGACATAATCAATTTATTATGGCGACATCTGATGATGAAATTATCTTAATAAACAGGTTATACCAACGATGATAATGACAAAATGATTGTCTTGCACAAACAACAAGTTAAGTGACCTGTCCTTCATGACATATACATGAGCAACTAAACCTGTGCAAGCGGTCCACTGTATTAAGCAGCCACTTGTCTTAAGCAGTCACATTTGCTATTTCCCATTTCTATGCATTCAGAGAAAATCAACCTGTATTAAGCAACAACCTGTCTTAAAAGACCACTTTTGCTCATTCCCTTGACTTGCTGCTTAAGACAGGTTTGACTGTATGGAACTATAACTGGACTTTTCACCCATTTAATCGTTTACTTTTATCGCGTATAAATTAAAAGTATTGACCTATTTTAAGACGATTTTGACAACGTGAGAATGGTGTCGCCATATTACGTTTATATTTTGACCTGATGAATGATGTTACTTTTCATGCAGCCACAGTCACTGAGTGTTCTTAGTAAACACATTAAAGAAAAAAGTTTACATATTGTTCGATGTTATTGTTTAGCGTCGCTTTCAACAATGTTTCAACCACACGGCAATGTTGTTTACATGTGACTTTATATACGCGCTCCTACACTGGAGCCGCAGATACATGGTATGCTACCTCATCCCAGTCACATTATACTAACACCGGGCCGACCAAAAACTATAACTATCCTCCAAATACTGAGCGCCAAGCACGAAAGCTTTTAGTGCCATTTTTCAAGACTTTATTATAACCAGGCCGGGGATGGAACCCACAACCCTCCGTGGACAAGGCGAACGCTCTACCTTTAGACCACCAATGCGGTATGTAGTATTAAATTGCTATATCTATATCAAGTTTAAATAGTGTAAATAGAATATGTTTTTGCCTTTAAATTAAAAATTGGTTTAACGTTGTGGTCTTAGACGCTTAACTTTCATTGTTGAGACCGTGGGTTCGAGCCAAGCTTGGTCGAAAAGCTTTATGCGAGAATCTTTGCCAGTTATCTACGGAAGAACGGTTGTTCAACTAAGATTTATTTCGATGTATATTTTCCGCAAATAAAAATTTCATATGCCGAAACTAGCGTAAAACACTATTTAATATCCCCCACAAAAAAAATACACACATATATTTTTTTGTATGTTGCCTTTGTTAATCTAAAGTTACACTTACAACAAATATATGTTTCGTCCTCATGCATCAAACTGTTTCAATAATTTCACATTCAAAAAATGAAAATTGTTTTGTATCGATTTATCCTAATATTTGATTTAATGACATGAAAGCTCTATAGTATAACTTGTCAATGAAACATTTCTCTTCCCTTTTGTTAAGGCAGCAACAAGTTCCGCAATAAGTGACGCGCATTAAATTAATAGTTTACTTGTTTGAATTCCAAAATTACATATTTACTGCTTACATTTTTTTTTGAGTCGATCTGGGTTTTTTTCTGAAGTGTTTCCTACGACTTCAAGTAAGTGAGAACTGCATGTACTCGAACCTGCTTCAATACATATAACCATACACGAAGACCATACAATACTATCTTTTAAATAGCGTTTTTGCCATTTTCAACACATTCCAGTTTATTATATGGCATATCCAATTTTATTGATGGAGGAAACCCTAAGAATGACCACCGTCCTTCTGCAAATATCTAGCGAACGTTCTCACATAAATATTTTAGAACGAGCGGGAATCGAACCTACGACCTTAGAGGTGAACGGTATTGCAGACCTCTTTGCCACGAAGGTGCCGTTATACTCTTTATTAGGCAGTCTACTTCAATATCAAAACACAACACAGTGAATTTCTGTAAAAAAATAATTCCAAAACCTTTTTTTTTTTCATTATGAACTTTAATGTTATAAACTTAATATTTTTGAATAATTAAAACTATTATAAAGTTAAGTTCAAAATTTTGCTCAAAAAGTCTCAATACTGAGATGAATGGAATTAAAGTACATGTAGCAAAAAAATGGCATTAGTTTCCAATGGGAAATTACAATTTCCAAACGGTCAATTTCAATTGGAAGGTAAAAGGTCGAATTGAAAGACAAAATATTTTGCATGGCTATAAATTCCTGTTATCTAGGCATGATTTCTTTCCCGGCTGTTTGACTATATGGGTCACTTCACGTTGAAATTAGATTTACGGCGTTTCGAGAATAATTTGCCAATGACACGAAATTTACTGCAAGGTTAACTAATTTAAAATAAAGTGTAGAATATAGTTGTTCGTGTTTTATTTTGTAACACGTGGATAGCTTTCATTTTAGAATTGCTTTCTATAACGATTGTTTGACATGCGGTCCTGAGCAATAAAATTTAAAACTCTCAGTGAAGAAATCAAATTAGAACACGGATATCCATTAAACAGTTAGTACCCATGACACTTTTGATTCGTATTTTGAGGGGCCATGAGAAACAAATAAAGTCAAACAATGTACATGATGTTTTTTTGTCGTCTTTTTATTGATTATGAATTAATGAAGGATATAAGGATTAACAATTACATCTTATTTAGATAAAAGTAGCATGTGTAATTATATTTTTATTAAACTGTAATATTTTATTAAATGTGGTTTAATTAACACAGTATGAAATTGATTATTAATACAATTGTGCTTAAACAACAAAATAGATTACCTGAGAAGTAAATAAGGTCAAACGCTTTGTATGATGTTCAATGTTGTGTTTCATTTGGCAAGAAAGGATATGTGCATAATTTATATATAAAATAAAGGATAATACAAATGACAACGTTATATTTATTTGCACAAATAGAACTAATGTTTGAACTGACGAAATATGTTATCAAAAGACAAAACGTAAATTGATAAAAATCTTGATTTAGATTAAACTTTGACATTAAAACTCACAGACATGACTTCGTATTTAAGTATGCCTCCATGAATATTAAATTTGAAATGTGTTTTTTTAATCATCAAGCATTTTATTGCATAGTACCGTACTGGTAAATAAACGTTGGTGAAACGTACCCATGATAACGCAATAGTCCTATGATAATTACCTATGGATGAGTAATGAAGAATAATAAATGTTATTATGACGTAGTCTGCAATTATTTATAAATAACTGTATTCAAGCATCTTTTCTTTTTTTCTATTTCGTTATGTATTTAGGAACCAATACAAAATATCAATCCCAAAACCATTGTATTTATTTGGTTACTGATGTCGTGCTATTGATCGAAATAAATTGGTTGAAGAGAACAGTAGCTGCTTCTGCACTTTTAATTGTCGACATAAACAAAGATTATTTCTCTATTGAGAAGTAATAGCGGAAACGCCATCTCAAATTAGTTGGAAAAAATAGTGACAAGTGCAAGCATATAAAACAAAACCGAATTAGTGTGCGGTAGTGGTACGGATAACTGTTTGATAATCGCGCTGCATCCATATGTTTCATGGTTCATAAACTAAGTGTTTATGTATTGATAACAATAACATTTCGTTAACACAATATAATTTGTTGCATTACTTTATACGACTGCGGGTGCAAATACATAATTTCATGTTGATATTTTATCAAGAAGTTAAATCATTAGAAAAAGCACTCGTTTAAACGACTACGTGTGTTCCAGTACCACAATTTCATGTTTATATTGTTTTAAGTATTGTTATATAACGGTCGTTAAGCATTATTATAATGTTTACAATTCGTTAATTGTGTAAATATTTTAAAATGAAGTTGTTGAGTTAAGAAATTGATTGTATACACCAAAGGTCAAACATGCCACCTGATGAGGTGATATATGACAGGCTAATGGAGATAGGATGTCAAGCAGATGGATATGTTATGATAAAGTATAGCCTTAGGTTTATCATGACGAAGAGATAACATGTAGATTTTGTGATAAGATATGGGCAAGTTTATGGACTAAGTAATTGAGAAACTGACCAATAGCCAGGTAATAAAGAATTGACCATTCGGCGAAAAGAACTTGAGGTCTCTTTGAGAAAGCTGTTTGATCAGTTAGAGAAAAACCTCAGTAAGAGTATGACCACTAGTAGGTTAACTTTTGAATGTTTACGAAAATTTCAAAAAAATGACTTTCTGTTCTTATATTTGGTCAGTTTATAAACAAATGATATATTATATACACAATACATGATATGCAGATATCATATGTAAATTAATACTCTACTATATCAATAACTTGTTTGTCTTTCAATTTACCGAGACTTGTTGAGATACATTCAAATAGTTCGGACATTCTATCATTATACAATCATTAGTATTATAATCATCAAACACGTTTTCAAAAATCTTTCACAGGACACTTTAATGTGAATGTGTCGCTCTATATGTTTGAGAGGATGTTGAGCGGCCAATTTCCCTTTAAAGTGTATAGATGCGCCAAGTTGCTGACTAAGTTACAAAAATGTCACAGTAGGAATGATATACTTACAAAATAGAGCTTATCGACAATCACAGTTTTCATTTCAGTTGTTGAAGTCAGTGGATTTATATTGTCAGCAAATTACTATAAACCTAATCTACATAGTTTCTTAGTAATAACAAGTGAATGCATAATTGTATAATCATTGTACTTGTTTGGAAATTTATTAAAATTGTTTTATTATTATATGTATTATTTAAATCGGTTGTATAGGGTAGATCAATTTTCATTTATGGACGCAGACCTCGGAATTCATCTGAATAGAACCACCGTCCTTCCGCACGTACATTGTAACTGGCAATCAATTTCACAATGGGTTTTTGGAGGTGTGGACCTCGAACCTACAACCTTAGTTGTGAAAGGTAAGTGATCACTCAGACCCTGAAATGTACTAATATGGTATATATATTTATCTTAAAAGTGTTTGCTTAATTACTTTTTTCTGTTATTCTGGCCAATTAATTGAGGTTTGTTTTCAGACTTCTTTCTATATAGGTCACGGTATGATATAAGTTGTATCGAAAATAGCCTGCCAAAAACAAGAAATCTCCTATAAGACAAATTAAATAAAGCATAAAATGTATTTGTTTGTGTTCTGTTTTGTAACCTCAAATTGCACTTTTTCACACCTGAATAACTTTATATGAGTCTTGTTTTCTAAATCAAGTGCTTGACATGCAATCCACAGTAATAAAATTTAAAACCCACAGCGAATAAATCACACAACTATAAGCCTTCGTGAGTGTCCATGACATTGCTTTGAGAACTAAAAAATTGATGTTAATTAAGTGCGATGTGATTTGGCTTACTTTAAATAGTGGATTGAGTTTCACAAACATAATTTCACTAAAAAAAAAAATTAAAAAAACATCTAAACAAGCAAAAATATACACTGTTTTTATATAAAACGAATTTAAAATGTCCACATCACCTATAAAGTATTTATTTAGTTATATAAACATTAATAAAACTCGACTTCGATCGCGATATTAAATCACCCATATGGTTATCTATTCTACTTCATAAGAAAAAGCTAATTGCACGTTATCCCTGATTCAGTAACTGATTTGATTTTTGTTTAAAGGTATTTGACATTGTTCGGGATTGCATTATTTTCTCAAAGAGAATCCGATTAAATTTAACCAATTAGAATATATTGATTTTAAGATTTAACATCTTTAAAGCTTCCAATTCAACTGTTTTTATTACCTCAATAATGTGCTTTTGCACTATACATTGCGTGATGTTTTTATCCTGAAAATGTTCATGACCGACCTTGGCATTTAAACGGGTAAGTATACTTAAAACCCTATCGACAATAACATTCCGGTTCCGGTTTAAGAAAGTCAACATAAACAAAGGCTGGTGACAAAAATGCGTTGAAAAGCAACTTCGGCAGGAGTGAATGGAATAAATGTGGTATGCAAGTATACATGAAGATATGAACTTTGATATGCTGAAATGTTTGAAATGTTGACTTACATAAAAGTTCCATTAATCTGACGATGAAGATATTGTGACACGGTAGATAACCTTGGCAAAAAAATTACCGTAAGCATTGGAAAAATTGACAAACTTTTTTATGCCGTATACGGACAATGGGCAGGAAAAAAGCACTTAAGGCATCCAGTCCCAATA
This sequence comes from Panopea generosa, assembly GCA_029582155.1. Classification (NCBI taxonomy): domain Eukaryota; kingdom Metazoa; phylum Mollusca; class Bivalvia; order Adapedonta; family Hiatellidae; genus Panopea; species Panopea generosa. The sequence continues at coordinate 34,587,667 of CM055910.1, read as the reverse complement.
CCGCAGCATTTGAAACACCAGAGCATCTGTTAAAAATAAAACAATCTTCAAAATCAAAACAAATTAAAAGAAAGCAAATTTCACCTGCAAATTTAGCTGAAAATCTTGAAAAGAAGCTAAGACAATCTGAGACAGAGTCACTGTCTGGAAGCGAGCACTGGTGTGACGCTGAATTAGACCTTAGTGACCTTGAATCAGAAAAAACGATGATGGACAATGTTCAAAGCCAGAGCTTGCTACAAACAGCTCTGTCTGTTCTTCCTGATAGTGAAATTGAAAGAATAGCTGCTAAAATGAAGGAACTGTTAAAATGTGAAATAGATGAACTGGTAACGTCAAAAATTACCCAAAAAATAGCTCCACTGGAAGCTGAGATCAAACAGCTTCGTGAATCGAATTCTGACCTCTTAAACCAAATACATGACTTAAGAAATGCGCAGGACGACCAAGAGCAGTACAGCCGGAGATCATGTGTGCGTATAAGCAACTTCTCAGAAAAGCCCGATGAAGATACTGACACCATAGTCCTAAAAATTGCAGAACAAGCAGGGATTCAACTGTCAGCTTCGGACATTGATCGCTCCCACCGCGTTGGTAAACCTGATAAGCAAGCCAAACGATCACGTCAAATAATTGTGAGATTCTCATCATATAAATCCCGTGCGGCATTCTTAAAGGGCCGCAAAGTGTTACGTGATAAACATATTAACATATACCTGAATGAAGATTTGACGCGCAACCGCATGAATATAGCGTACGAGTGCAGACAACTCGCCAAGATTAAGGACAGCTCCATTCAAAAGACTTGGACATATGATGGAAACATCTATGTCAAAGACAATAATGAGCAGATCAAAAGGATCTGGAAGCTAAGTGACCTTGACACCTTCAGACCAACATAGTCTTCGAAAAAAGGATGAAGCTGAGAATCACACACACTAATATGGTTGGCTATATGTCCAGTTACCAGTATGAACTCATCACAGCTGAATGTGTTGTTAAACGATTTTTGTTGTTATTTATATCCCGTGTTCCGTTGTCTCTGTATATTAGGGGAAAAACGTGTTAAATCACTTCTTTTTAATGACATTTGTTCAATTTTGGTCCAGTTTGTGTCAGATCACAAGAGTATCATTATTCTTGATTGATGACAACGCTATTACCATATAGTGCGTGCGTGCGTGCGTGCGTGCGTGCGTGCGTGCGTGCGTGCGTGCATATATATATGTATGTATATACTTTACTGAACAATGTCAGTAAAATTTGGTTAACTGATACAAACTATTGAACTTAACAACGTATTCTTTATTAAATCACAAATGTGTTAATTTGCATTGGCCTGAAACGAATAATAATAATATAATGCCACATATACACATGTAATATCAGCGACCAGAAATGAATTACTAACGAATTATAATTAATTATTAAATAAAAATAAATAATTAACTAACACGTGGCTGTCTTGTTTTTTGTATTAGACAGAGACGGGTTAATAAAAACATAGTGTTTACAATATGCTATTGAATTAATGCATTGTTGAAATATTATTGACAGTATTGAAATTAGAAGTTTTACAGTAGCACACTGACCACTACTGACCACTACTGATCCATTCATGTGTATCGATGATAACAGGTTATATATGTACGCTTACCTGTATACTGCAGTGCGTGCACGACTACTCTCCCTTGTATTGTGCTAGTTTGTTTGTTTTTTGTTTTTTTTTCTCCTTCAGTTTAATATTTGGACAGTGCTATATATGTATATATATATGTATATATTTATATATATATATATATTTTATAATTTTTATACAGTTTCATCTTGACTTATTGTATTAAGCTAGTATTAAATTTAATATTCATGGTATTATACTTCTTTTCTCTACAATTTCATATTGAATATTGTATTGTGGTAGCATTTCTAAGTTTCTCATTTAATATACATGATATGATGCTACTTTTTTCCCTACAGTTTTATTTCGAATATAGCAATATATTGGTTCCCTTTAGTTACATATTGTATTGTGCTAGTATTTCTTCAGTTGCATAGTTAATTCTACGGTTTCACATTGAATATTGCATTGTATTAGTTTTTCTACATTTTCATATTGAATAGTGTATTGTGCTAGTTTTTCTACAGTTTCATATTGAATATTGTATTGTGTTAGTTTTTCTACAGTTTCATATTGAATATTGCATTGTACTAGATTGTCTAGTTTAATACTGAATAATTGTACTGTGCTGGGTTGTTGTTTGTTTTTTCCCCTTCAGTTTTATATTGAATATTGCGTTGTGTTAGTTTTTCTACAGTTTCATATTGAATATTGAATTATGCTTTTTTTTTTTTTCGAAAATTAAGTTTCATATCGAATTATGCTAGTTTTTCTACATTTTCATATTGAATATTGAATTATGCTAGTTTTTCTACATTTTCATATTGAATATTGAATTATGCTGTGTTTTTTTTTTGTTTTTTTGTGTTTTTTTTTTTCGAAAATTAAGTTTCATATTGAATATTGAATTATGCTAGTTTTTCTACATTTTCATATTGAATATTGAATTATGCTAGTTTTTCTACAGTTTCATATTGAATATTGAATTATGCTGTTTTTTCTTCGAAAATTAAGTTTCATATTGAATATTGAATGATGCTAGTTTTTCTACATTTTTATATTGAATATTAAATTATGCTAGTTTTTCTACATTCTCATGTTGAATATTGAATTATGCTAGTTTTTCTACATTTTCATGTTGACTATTGAATTATGCTAGTTTTTCTACATTTTCATATTAAATATTGAATTATGCTAGTTTTTCTACAGTTTCATACTGAATATTGTATTATACTAGTTTTTCTAAAAATTCATATTGTGCTAGTTTTTTCTACAGTTTCATATTGAATATAGTATTGTGCTACATCTTGCTTTTCCAATCATTTCTTTCTTTTGATATTTACTGTATAAGTCTTGATTTTTGTAAAATCATATCCGGTGTTATGCATTAAGAAAGATGTTCTGTCTATATGTATCCAACTATTTGAAATGATTTGTGTAATTCATTCACTCCTATATCTTCTCATACAATGGATGAAGAAGTGACATTTTCTTTATTCTTTTTTCTTCTCGTAAGCTTTTTATTTCCCCCTTTTCTTGTAACTTACTTCACTGACTCTACTGTATTTATCGGGTCTTTTCGATGCAGATCACTCTTTACCTTATATGCGTTTGATGGTATAACATAATGGCTATAGATATTTCTGTATATAGGGTGAGGATAGGTATATTTTGCATTATACAGGCTAAATCCAAAGGCCTTAAATGTTTTACTTATTTTGAATTATACACATGGCTTAAACTGCTACTTTATTTATCAGGTGATATTGAGAAAAATCCTGGTCCCTTTAATATATCTGATATCACTAAACAATCCAACATTTCCCTTGTCCATTACAACGTACAGAGTTTTTTACAGAAAAAAGACATACTCTATGCTGATCTAAAACACTTTGATATTTTAGCATTTACAGAAACGTGGCTTAGTCCAACTACTGATACAAATGACATTATCTTCGACAACTACCATATACCGTTTCGTAATGACAGACGTTTTGACGCTCATGGGGGAATTCTTGTATATATAAGTAACAGACTACATGCGATAAGAAGATATGATCTAGAGATACCTGGTATTGAATGCATTTGGTTAGAAATTCGCCTAAAAAATAAAATCATTTTGTTTGGTACATTTTATAGACCACCGAACTCGTCTGCCGCTATTCTTTCATCTATAGACGATTCTATTGGTCTTGCATACGACACTACCATATCCGACATAATAATAACCGGTGACTTCAATTTGAATACACTCAACCAACAATCAAACAGTAAAATAATAAACATATCACAACAGTATAATTTAACTCAAATGGTTACTGAACCCACCCATTTTACAGAAAATGCATCTTCTCTTATTGATTTATTCCTTGTATCAAATCCGATTTGCGTTATCCACTGCGGTGTAGGTGAACCTTTTTTAGACCAGAATGTACGTTATCATTGTCCAGTATTTTGTATTCTAAAGTATACTAAATCAAATACTTATTGCTTTAAGCGTAAAATATGGAAATATAAGGAAGGAAATTACCCTCTGTTAAAACAAAATGCATCACTTTATAATTGGAACTCCATCTTTGATAGTGATATTGATATGTATGCCCTAAACATGTCTAATGCCATAAAATCATTAGCTGAAGAAACGATACCGTCAAAAATTGTGAATATTAGACCGTCTGACCCTCCATGGCTTCATAATGAAATAAGAAAGAAAATGCGACTGAGAAAACGAATTTATGACAAAGCAAAAACGACAAACATAGAAAATAATTGGCTAATTTATAGAAAAATACGCAACGAAGTCACATTATTAGTACGAAATAGTAAAAACGAATATTTTAACAAACTTGCACACAAACTCAAAACTCAAAATATCTCAAGCTCAGACTGGTGGAAAACACTAAAAACTTTTATCAAACCAAAAAACCAATCAAATTCAATCCCAACATTAAAAAGAAACGACATATTATACACTGACGACTACGAAAAGGCTAACATTTTAAACGAGTTCTTCACATCCCAAACTTTTCTTAACGATGAACACAAAGCCTTACCTGATATTCCTATTTGTCAAACAAGGCCTCAATTAAATACTATTAAAATTACACCATTAGAGGTTAAATCTACTCTTCAAATGCTAAAACTGGGAAAAGCATCTGGGCCAGACTCTATAAATAATTATATACTCAAAGAGCTTTCACATGAATTATCTGTTCCACTTTGTAATCTTTTCAACAGATCCATTCAAACATGTACTGTTCCAAAATTATGGAAAACTGCAAATGTTAGTGCAATTTTTAAAAAAAACGACCCTTCCGATGTATCAAATTATCGTCCTATTTCTCTTCTTTGTTGCATTGAAAAGGTTATGGAAAAAATTATTCATAAACATATATTTAACTTTTTTACTAGACATAACATTATAACAGCACTTCAGTCTGGCTTTGTCCCGAACGATTCAACTGTTAACCAGTTAGTTGATATATACAATACCTTTTGTAAGGCCCTGGATGAAGGTAAAGAAATACGTACAGTCTTTTGTGATATATCTAAAGCTTTTGACAGGGTTTGGCACAAGGGACTCCTTATTAAACTAAATGCTGTTGGAATAACAGGAACTCTTCTATCATGGTTAACTAATTACCTAGAAAATCGTAATCAATGTGTTGTCGTATCCGGCTGTACATCCGATATGTCTAGTTTGAAAGCCGGGGTACCCCAGGGATCTATCCTAGGGCCTCTGTTGTTCCTTGTCTATATAAATGATATTGTAGAAAATATAAGCTCATCCATAAAATTATTTGCTGATGATACTAGTCTTTTTATTATAGTAGAATCACCAGATCTTGCCGCTTCTATGTTAAATTCTGATCTCAGAAAAATTCACAACTGGGCTGATAAATGGCTTGTTAATTTTAATCCAAATAAAACAGAATCGATGGTTATTACCCGTAAAATCAACAAACCGATACATCCAAATATTTCTATGAATCAAACTGTTATACAAGAAGTTATTACTCATAAACATCTGGGCCTTACATTTTCAAATAATGGATCATGGCATGAACACATTCAATACATAAAAGAAAAGGCATGGAAAAGAATAAACATTATGCGACTTTTAAAATTTCAATTAGATAGAAAATCACTTGAGATTATATATACTACTTTTATACGTCCAATTCTAGAATATGCTAACATTGTCTGGGATAATTGCACTTTGTATGAAGTTAATGAAATAGAAAAGATTCAGTTGGAAGCAGCAAGAATAGTAACGGGAGCAACAAAACTTGTTTCTATATCAGCTCTGTACAAAGAGACCTGTTGGGAATCCTTAAAAACAAGAAGACAAAAACACAAACTTATCCTTTATTACAAAATGCATAATGGACTATCTCCTTCGTACCTATGTTCACTCTTACCTGAAAATGTTGGGAATCTTGTTGGCTATAACATTCGAAATGCACAAGACCTTAGGACGTTTTCATGTAATACTCAATTATATTTTAACTCATTCTTACCGTCTTCTGTGCGTGAATGGAATTCTCTTCCTCACCTCATAAGAGAGTCGCCTTCCCTTAATATATTCAAATCAAATATCAATGCTAATAAACAAAAGGTTCCAAATCATTATTATACAGGAAACCGAACTGCCCAAATATATCATACACGACTTCGTACAAATTGCAGTAACTTGAATCAACATTTATTCAATAAAAACATAGTTGCAAGTCCAAATTGTCTTTGTGGTGAAATTGAGGACACATATCATTATTTATTCAGGTGCAGACTATTTCACCAATATAGACAAAGAATGATGACTGAAATAAAATTAGCTTATCCACATGATCCTTCCTTGAATGATCTTCTGTATGGTAATGAAAATCTTACTTTAATTGACAACAACTCGATTTTCATGACAGTTCAAAATTATATTATAAAGACCAAACGTTTTGAATATCGCACACAGTTAAATAGATAATGACTTGTTATGTTTTTTTACCTACTTCATTATAACAACAAGCCTCTATTTGATCTTGGATAGTAAGAAACAATGGTTAATGAATGGATTGGATTGATAAACATAAACTTGGAAAATACCTATCCCCTGTATCGGAATGAACCGATAAAGAAAATAAAATCAGTGGAGTCTCTTTCTTTCTTTCCTTCTCTTCAACCAATACTCTCTTTTTTAGTTTGTTAAATATTCTGAATAAACCATTATTTCTTGCACATTTGGCCAAATTGAAATTATTTCGGAACAATATGATAAAGTTTATAAGAAATGTAAAATAACTGTTATGGAAGCAGATTTACACAAGCTTCTAAAGCTTTTTTCTGTATCCTTTCCACATAATTCGTTAAACGTATGACTTTATTGTTAAATGTATGCTAAATATATGTACTTATGTGAATAAAATATTGTTTAAACTAACATATTAAGTGAGGTATTTCTGTTCAAGTTTAATTCCCCAACAAAGATATTTTTCGTGAATATATAATTTTTTTTTATATAAAACATAAACAGGACAAATACCCAACCATTCAATGTTTAATACTTGACAAAAACAAAATACTTTCGAAGACAAAAGCAGTTATCAATGAGCGTTATATCTAAACTGCCATCAACAGAAACGTTCCGACATGTTAATTAAATAAAACAAAGAAAACGGCTTCCGATGCAATAATGGTACAGAAAAGTGTATGTTGTATGTAGTCGAGGGGTATTAATAAAAGTGGTAGATTTATAACTATGGCGAAAATTTTCGGTTAGATGTTTTAGTTTTATAACTGTGATGACAAAGTATTTTATAACTAATTCCAAAACTTATTATATTCCATCATTTTATTGGTTTAAAAATATTACAATATATATCATGCAACTAAGTCCAATACAACTGAAGGCAAAGGGGCCTGGCCAGAAGTTCTCTCAACATAAGATAAGGCCATGCTTTTTTCAACTATATTTTGCAATTTCAAAAATGGTTTCGGTATATTGAAAGAATATTTATGCCAGGTAAATATTAGTAACAAAAAGTGTAAGTAATGAAGCACTTATACACGCGCAATCTCGCAAACACGCACGCACACATACTCATGAACACACGCAAACATATACACATGATTACACATGCATACATACATACGTACGTATGAAACTGTAATGTGGGAACCACAATAATTTATGATAGAATTCAATTAATTTTAATGGGTATAAATATGGAATTGTAATAATAATAGTATTATAATAATAATATTAGAAGATAAACATATATGTATAAAATGAGTTTTATCTGGTTGGTCACTTATATCCACGCGATCGGTCATGTTGTGCTACATCATGTTACAGAGTCTAGGGAGAAAAACAAAATATTATATCGAAATTAATTATTGGAATCTTCTTGATTCGTGAATGGAAATTTGAACACTTTCGAATAGGTTGAAGTTTTCTTCGTATGCATGATTGTATGATCCGTAACTTTTTGTCATTAAGTGGATCGATCAACCTTGTGTTTTAAAACAATTTAATTCTTGCACAAAGAGAAAAAAAATAATGGTCGTCATCTTCCCCTCTTTTTGTACGGATACACGTTGGACAATTTTCTATATGATTAATATTAGAATTTAAAGAAAAATAACAACACGTTTATGTAATAATGGTCGATCGAAATATAAATACATTACCTAGAATTGGGAACCAATAAAACACATAGTTTGAGAGTGTTCCAATTCATTTATAGTAATGTTAAACTATTTTCTAATTTTATAAATAATGAATGGATCTCATCTATGTAAAAACTATCATTATCTAAAGATCACTAGTGTAAATACATCATTAATCTGTAAAACGAACCTAGCTTTCTCGATTTGGGTCTGTTAAATAGTAATGTTGGGAAAGCCTCATTTGAGCGCGCTGATTGGTCAGTTGTTTCAACTTAAAGTGTGAATGACGTTGCAGTTTAGTAAGCGTTCAATTTGAGCAGGCATATATTCCCTCCTTTTTCATTGGGGTTAATATACCTGATTAGGGAGATTCCAGGTTTTATATATTATAGACTTATACATCGTTTTCATTTTAAAAAAAAACAAATAGCTGTCAGTAATATGAACATTATTATTATTAATAAATTTTATGAATTACCTCCTTTTTGGGAAAATGAATCATATAAAACATAGTTTGACAACGTTGGAATTCTATCGTGTAAAAATGGATACAACTACGCTGATGATGTAAACTTTGACCAGCTGGGAAACTCACACCCAATAAGAACGTGTTCATGTCGTAAACAGTACATTAAACATTGTGTCAGCAAATACGTCAAACAATACATGTTCCATATGTTCGCATGTGGTCCAATTCTACATCGGTCTCGATAGATTAACCAAAAGCTTAATTGAATTAAATACATGAAGTTTTCCCACAAAAAAATTATTTGTTAAACATAAGTAACAATTGTAGGTTTTGACATTAGTAATACACTCGAAATATGAACTAATGAAAAAAAATTACTCATTTATCACCTTTTACCTATATCTAATCTCAGATTGAATGCAATTTTATTAATATGTCTTGAGCAATTTTGTGAATATAAATTGAGTTCCGACTTATAACGTAACACAATGAGTAGGATTGGAGATATTGTAAACCAGTTTCAGTCCAATGCGACGAGCCTTCTTGTAACTGCTTGTGTACAAATATATTTTCATACATTTATTAATTGATATATGATTCGTTTCTGCATTTCGTGATTCTGTGCCGATTTGTTGGTTGTGTTCTTCAACGTTTTTTTTTGTCTGATAGATAAATGGTATTATTTTAACACTCAACTTAAATATTAAAAGGTACATATATCTTTCACTCACTTTTAGATTGATAACGTAGTCCAACCTAAGCCCAAAACATATAGTTAGATAATTTCATATACCCTTACTTTTTGCCGTTTCCGCCCTCCTGCCTCGTGTCGAAGATCATGAGGTTAGGGTAAGGGTGTCAACATTTGTAGTATTTCACGGAAACAAAACACCTAATATTGTTAACTTGACTTTTTAGTAAAATGATTAAATTTGTTTCATAACGATAAAATTTTAACACATCAGGGTACGTACGAGTATTTAAAAAAACTAATATATTTTAGTGATTTAAAAGTGATATACATTCTACTAGTAGTGAACACTGAAGACGTACACAATATATGCGTATATTTAGTAATTGTGCTGGACGATCATATACTGAACGGAACAGCTAACCCGCCGCTTTTATATTTCCAATATCTATGTCGATATATTGAGTTGTGTTTAATTAATTGTTAAAGCCATCAAATGGATTAATTGTTTGATTGTATATATCCTAAAGGCTTTTTTTTTATTTCAAGTCCAATTTTCAAGGAAATTGCATTGATATAATTTGAAAAAATACATTAAATGTCAGATACATAAATAGTCAGGTGGCAGGTTAGCTGTTCTGTTCAATATCTATACAGAAGAAATGGCAACTGTGCTATCCACTATTAAAGGAATGTCTGTTTCAAAAGAAGACACTATGAAGCTGACTATTTAACCTTGTTTAATAAAACTTGTAAACAATATTAACAACGGTTTCTGTTGTCGGCTAGTTTAAGGCGCCTTATGAAGATCACTAACCTCTCACCGCTAAGGTCGTAGGTTCGAGTCCCGTTCGCTCAAAAAACTTTATTCGAAAGTTTCCAGTTACTTGCTGAAGGACGGTGGTTCTACTCCGTTTAACTCAGTATGAGGTCTTCATCCACCAGTAAGACTGGATATGCCATATATAACCTTAAAAGTGTTAAAAATGGCGTTAAACCCGATTAAAAAAAATAAAAAAAATATTATTTTTTTTGTAAATAATCGTCAACTAGAAATTGTTGTAATAAAAACATGAGGCCGGTTTTCAGTTATTGTGTTCAATGCAATGCGCTTCTTTAATTCCGACCTCTTAATCTATAGTTAACACCGACAGTTAATACATGCTTCATGAATACTTGATTGTAAAAACGTTGCTTGCATCGTTTGTGGCAATAATTGATATAATTACACGCATGACAACTGACAGTGACAAATCAATTAGCTGTCGGACTTGAGAAAAAAAGTCCAATGTCTTAAAATGCTTCTTTTTTTTTAAAAAAAAGATCTGTTCCGTCACCCATTTATTAAGAGTACCGCAGCCAAATATTCACAATAGAGGAGGACAATTGCTCTCTAAGCTATAGGGTCCGGCGCATGTCGCCTCTTACCGGAAATTATGCTCTTAAACGCATATCCCACGTTTTCCTGTAATTCTAGATATGTTTTTAACCGTTTAAAGCATTACGTTACCATGTAGTTTTTTTTACGCATTATGCAGCCACAAGTGTTAATACAAAATATGATATATAAGAGAGTAATAGACGCTATGAAGACCGACTACAACTTATAGATAAATCAGTAAAGTGGTACAGTTGGCTCATCTTTTGTTTCTTATTTCATACAACGTGACTATGCGGAAATCATGCTTTAATATTTTTTTGTATTATTTCTGAAAATATTGAGGAGGCAGATGCCTTCGACTACCTCATTGTGGCTGCGGTGCTGTTACAGTTACAAATTCAATTATTTTTGTTCTAAAAACTAAAATTTGTATAGGTATAAAAATCATTAAAAAAATACCTTTTGTCAGTTTCCTTTATATATTATATAAACGCATGTTATATCTATATTCGCAGTTAAATTAATGACTTTCTTAGAACAATAACACCAGTTTTAAGATAAACGAATCTTTCAGAGTGCTCGGCGGAAATGCACGGTGATTACATATATCTCCGCCGAAACAAGATAGCATCATTCAAGACTGCATGAGTGACAGATATACCCCAAATGTGTAATGCATGAAAGCCTCGTTTTTATGATACAATCATCTGATTGGATAGTTATAATGACGTATTTTGTTAGCGATAATATACCCTGTGCAAGCACGATTTGAAAACATGCGCGTACAATGATGTAGGCCTATCCACTGATCCTAATTCCATTGGGTTTTTTCTTATCTTGTGTTACGGTAACATCATTTAGGGATAACATTATAATGTACCTTTCAGTTAAAATAGAACTAGATCTCTTTTGCGTACGTCTTCTTTAAATAATGAGTCTTAACCTAAATTTCCATCAAAATACAACAAACATCTTTTGCATTGTACGATGCATGCGCTTTATTATAACAAGTAGCACTACGTGATTAAGACACAGTATTAGTTTTGTTTGTTCATACATATTTCATAATACCTTTTACTCTACGTATGATATTTGAAATAATCATAGTTCACACAAAAAACTTAATCTACAAACATTTCATCTGAGTCTCTTTCAGTGTTTGCCTTTTTCACATTTATTACGTACACGTTTTGTAAATAATTTCTTAATCAATGTATAATTATAGTGAACCTTATACATGAAATATGCTGGTTTGCTTGTTTGTTTTGTTACCAACAATTAAATGCACGTTATTATTTTGTTCATCATAGGAATACAGGCCGCGTGCGTTAAACCAAACCTCTTGGGAAGCGGAAAGTTACATCCGTGGCATGCACACTTATTCCTCAAAACAATAGAACTATGAATCATGTCTAAACGTGCCCTTAACTTGCATGTTCACTAATTCGAATAGCATTTTTAAACTAGATTTTATCTGCACGAAGACTCCACTAGAACTGATTTATCTTTACATCAATGCCATGTTCAAAACTAAGCCAGAAATCACGTGACCACATATTTGCCACAGGTGCGCGTGATTTTGCTTCTCATTACGTTGAAACATATATTTTCCCCTATACTACTAACTGTGGAAAATTTCCATTAAAACGAACAATTGATTCAATATAAAGCAACATTTAAATGAACTGTTTACTTTAGTTATAACAAAGAATTAAAGATATTGTTGAACGTAATGACCTTTTAAAGCAGTTCACATAGGTGTGAGTCAGATTCTTTATTATTTGTTATTGACCTTTGTGAGAAGAAATGAAGCTTCAACAAAATGGCTACAATCAATGATGTTTTATTGCATGTAATATAATAATATATTGTTCAAGGTAATACACTCTACCACACTAATTCTAAACATATTTGTATCCAAATAGTTATAATGTAGACATGTTCCGTAATGTTTAAAAAATTCACTCAACCTTTTAAAAATGTACAACGATAAAACAACGCTATCATATTCTTCAAGATATAGCTCTTTGCCCGCTATGATTCGTCGTTAAAGTAGGTTTGGCGAGAGATGCTACTCAATATTTTTATTAATCACATCTTTATTACCACATAGGTCTCCATCATGACGACTAAATATTATGCATATATTACTACGATATATAATATTAAATTCAATACGATGTCACATTATATAATCACGTGTACCACTCAGGACGCATTATATTTTACACATAGGTAGACATCTCATATTGTTACCACTCAGGGATATCTCTATCATGACGACAACTTATAATACATATATCACATAGAATGTATAATATTAAATTCAATACGATGTCACATTATATAATCACGTGTACCACTTAGGACGTATTATATTTTTCACATAGGTAGACATCTCATATTGTTACCACACAGGGGTATGCCATGACTTCTTCTCTACATATATATTTATCTATATTGTTGAATCGCCCATAAACCACCTACAAGTATACAAACACACTCTTAAAAAAATGAATATTTAGTACACACTTTCAAGATAGCAACACTTCAGCATTTCAGAAATATAACTTAAACAAATTAACTACTCACAGTATCTCTCCTTTTTGATTCTTTGAATACTATATATCTGCCAACTTCTCTCTATCTGGCCATATCACCGACTGACCACTTACACACTCTCACTGTATATGTCTAATTGGCATAGACAATAGACAAGCTAACAAAGGAATATAAAACCCAATAATACAGGTGCGTATGAAGCAAAGGGTAAAATAAAGGGGTTAAAATCATAAAAATCTGTATTGTGACATATCCCCCAACTCAAGAGGAAAATTATTTCACTTATTTTCACTCTCTAAAATATAGATACTGTGGTTTAAACATGGTGGCTCAAAAAATCTGCACCAACATTTTCAGACCCCTTTATGGCCTCTATTCTGAATCTATATGATTGGAGAGCTAACGCCCAACGCATTAGTCTGGCATTGGCAACTTTTGCCTTGTTTAAATATACTAACGGCTCATGGTCTGTTTCCAAAACAAATTCCCGACCATACAAAAACGCTTGGAATTTTTGAATACCCCAGACAGCTGCCAAACATTCCTTTTCTATCACTGAGTAAGCTCTTTCCCGAGGAAGTAACTTTCTACTGGCATAAAAAATTGGACATTTTGTTCCTTCATGGTCTTGCATAAGAACTGCACCTATCCCTACGTCCGAAGCATCAGTTCTTAATATGAATATACAACTGAAATCAGGGAGACACAATATAGGTGACCTAGTCAACGCTTCTGTCAGTGTTTTGAAGGACCTCTCAATTTCAGGTGTCCATTCAACCTTGTTTGGTGCACCTTTCTTAGTCAAGTCTGTGATGGGTGAGGCAATAGAACTGAAGTTTGGGATAAACTTTCGGTAATACCCAATAAGCCCCATAAAAGAACGGATTTGTTTCTTGGTGACTGGTCGTAAACAATTCCTGATAGACAAAACTCTTTCCGGATTTGGTTTTAGCTGATGTCCACCAACGACATGTCCTAAGAAACCTAATCGAAAGTACCCTAACATGCATTTTGACGGCCTAACAGTTAATGAAGCCTTTCTTATCCTCTCAAACAGCTCTCTTAAAGCTGCAATATGTTCTTCCCACGTCTCAGTATGTGCAAGAAGGTCATCTACAAAATTTTCAATATCTCTTATCCCATCTAACAACTTTCTCATCATCTTACAAAATGTGGCACCAGCGTTTACCATTCCGAATGGCATCTTCTTAAAGGCGAAAAGACCTTCTGATGAGATAAAAGCAGTACACTGACGACACTCTTCCTTGACTCGAATCTGCCAGTACCCCTTTGATAGATCCAATTTTGATAAGAATCTACTACTTGTTAGACGATTAAATATTTCGTCAGGATTTCCCATAGGTTCTGAATCAAATACAGTTATTCTGTTTACCTTTCTATAATCAATGCAAAATCTGTTTGACCCATCTGCCTTCTTTACAATAACTACCGGGGAAGCATATGGGGAATCTATACGTTCGATAATGTCTAATTTTATCATTTTACTGATTTCTTCCTTGATGACATCTTTCATGGCATATGGTACTTGGTAAGGTCTTGACCTTACTGGTTCTTCTGTGGTTAGTTTGATCTCATGTTCTAATCAGTCTGTACTACCTGGAAGGTCAGTTAAAATATCTGAGAATTCATTTACTAACACTCTTAAATCTTCTTTCTGTGCATCGCTCAATTCAGGGTTTATATTGATGTCATCTACTGTTTCTGTAGCTTCCAATCTAGGTAAATCTACAACTATCTCTTCTTTAATACAGTTTTCGACAAACTGGTTATACGCACCCAAGTCTTTGAAGTCAACTGGCGAACATTCGTCCGTTTCGTCTATGACAGCAACACAAACCTGATCCATTACTCCACCCTCTGTGTCATCCTCTTTGTCTGCAATAACCTCGGTTCCAACACTCTCCTGACTACTATCTCTCTCAACATATTTCCTAAGCAAGTTGATATGATAAATCTTTACCTTACCATTCACTTCAACTCGATAATCGAACTCATTTACCTTCTCCAATACTTCAAAAGGTCCTTTCAGTCTCATCAGTAGCTTGTTTCTATCTGTTGGTAGGAGAACCAAAACCTTTTCACCTACCTTGAAACTTCGTACCTTGCGTTTTCGGTCTGCATACTTCTTGTAACGAGTTCTACTTTTGTTTAACTCTACCTGGGCTAACTTCAATGTCTCTTCTAATCTATTCCTTAAATCTAACACATATTCGTAAGTTGTCTTTACCTCTTCTGATTCAATTTCATTGGTCCATAATTCTCTAGGTATAACCAATGGACCTCGTACAGTACGTCCATAAAGTAACTCAAAGGGAGAGAATCCTAGACTCTCCTGTGGAGCTTCACGATACGCAAACAATAAAGGGGCAATAAATATATCCCATTGTTTGGGTTGTTCTGCACACATTCTTTTTAACATATTCTTTAACGTCCCATTAAATCTTTCAACTAGACCATTGCATGCTGGATTGTAAGGTGTTGTAGTTAACTGTTTCATTGATAATAAATAACCTACCTCTTTCATCACATTTGATGTGAATTGTTTCCCCATGTCGCTAAGTATCTCATTGGGGACACCTACCCTGCTGAACATTTCAACTAATGCTTCTGCTATTCGTTCTGTGTCGATGAATTTTAACGCAACTGCTTCTGGGTAACGAGTCGCATAATCAACCAAAGTAAGAATAAATCTATTACCTTTATCCGTTGGCGGGTGTATTGAACCGATTAAGTCCACAGCAACTCTTGAAAAAGGAGTATCAATAAGGGGTAACTCACCTATGGGCACTTTTCTAACTTTCCCCCTAGGGAAAGTTTTCTGGCAAATATCGCATGACCTACAATACCTGGCAATGTCTGATTGAACTCCCGGCCAATGGAATTGAGATAATATCTTGGTTATCATCTTTTTAGTTCCTAAATGACCAGCTAAAATGGAATCATGTGCTAATTTCAAGACATGCTTTCTCATATCTTTAGGGACCAACAACTGTTTGAACTACTTCTCATTCTCCACTCTTGGAGATTGAGAAAACCTATACAATAGTCCGTTATCTTTCTCGAACCAATGAACTCCACCATTATTGGAGATTACCTTTTCTCCAGAGAAACACTGTTTCCTAGCTCTTTCAAGACTTTCATCTGCTTCTTGGGCCTCCTTTATCTCCTTGACTCCAATGTCATTGATATGTTCTTTAACAATTAACTGTTTTATCTTACCTTCTTCCGCCTTTTGCTTTCTTGTTTGGACAGCATTACACGTAGCTACTTCATTCTCTAATATCCAATTTCTATCTGGATTACTCGGATCTCTTATTCCGGGTATATTTCCTAACACTAGATCATAAACTGGCTGTTCTGCACATAGAGCCACAATCTGTCCCTTAAAATAAGGTGTATCTATTTGTATCCTGGCTAAAGGAAATTTTCTAATCGTTCCATCTATGAGTACACACTTCTGGGATTCTCCTGTCATACAATCTGCTGTTACTAAATTTCTTCTTACCACTGCTCCAGAACACCCACTATCCCGTAATACATCTACTTTCTGACTATTTACCAATCCTTCTAATACTGTCATATTCTGTAACTTTGACACTGTCTCTGTCTTACATGCAGCAGTCATAACTTGCAATTGATGGCCACACTCTAAGGTTACAGACTCACCACCTAATGATTGTTGGACTACACATCCTGCTCCTACCTGCTTATAACCTGTTTTATAACTATCTGTGACTACATTCCTTTCTCTATTACTATGTCCTAGATAACCTCCTCTACCCACATATCTACCTCTTCCTATAAATCTACCTCCTCTTCGTGTACCTCTACCATGATCGATCTCTGTCAACGACCCTGCCTTTATATTTTGACCTTTCCCTTTTAACCTGGGACAATCTTTAATCATATGAGAAGCTGACTTACAGTTATAACATAATCTTTCCTTTGCTAAGGGGGGATATCCAGGACTTAATGATAAGGTTGAATTTCTATGCTCAATGCTACCCTTGCGCGTAAAACTTTGCACATGCGACTTGTTGCTGGACACATCTGTCAAATTGTTGGCCTCTTGATATTGCTGAGCGATATCAGCCATATCTTTT
Organism: Panopea generosa; assembly: GCA_029582155.1. Taxonomy (NCBI): domain Eukaryota; kingdom Metazoa; phylum Mollusca; class Bivalvia; order Adapedonta; family Hiatellidae; genus Panopea; species Panopea generosa. The sequence continues at coordinate 34,570,159 of CM055910.1, read as the reverse complement.
ACTGAAGTTAACTTTCTTTCTTTTAAGAAGACCTGTAAATTCTTACTAGATACTTCCATAAATTGTTCCCGTAGAATAAGGTCTTTAAGGCCTTCAAATGTTTCAGGTGCCTTGGCTAGGCTCATCCATCTCAAAAGATAGTCTTGCAATCTAATAACAAACTGCTGAGCAGTTTCACCTATTTCTGCCCTACTAGAACGGAACTTTGATCTAAACCCTTCTTCGGTCAATTGAAATCTTTTCAATAAGGACTCCTTTAACACATCATAATTGAGTCCCTCAACTGCGGAAAGTCGCGAATAAACGTCTAAAGATTTCCCTTGTAGCAATGCGCTCAAATTGGTTGCCCATCTATTTTTTTCCCACCCAGCATTTTCAGCAAATCGTTCGAAACGTTTTAAGTACGAATCCATATTATCCTGCACATCGTTAAAATGGGGTAATTTTTGCATCTTAGCCTTCTCTTCACAACTTTTACTTAATGCAGGATTCAACAACCCTGAGTCATCTTTCTTTGCCTTCTCTAATTCAATTTCTTTTTCCATTAAAGACAATTGCAACCCTTTCTCTTTCTGTAACTTATCAATCTCCATACACTTTAAATCTCTTTCTATTAATCTATCTTCTCTAGCCAGTCTATCTGCTTCCTTCTTCTCTTCCCTCATACGTTCTTCTCGCTCATTCACAAAATCCCTTAACTCACTTCCCTCAAGTCCTAATGACTTCCCATTTTCTATTATAGATTCTTTTGTTTCCATATTTATCTCAAATACGATATACAAGTTGCAAATAAATGGATTCTATTCAACAGTTACCCTAAACAATAATTTCTAATATTTATATAAGAATACTTCAAATGCATCATACAAAGGTCCTGCTAGGATCGCCAAATGTCACACATAGGTGTGAGTCAGATTCTTTATTATTTGTTATTGACCTTTGTAAGAAGAAATGAAGCTTCAACAAAATGGCTACAATCAATGATGTTTTATTGCATGTAATATAATAATATATTGTTCAAGGTAATACACTCTACCACACTAATTCTAAACATATTTGTATCCAAATAATTATAATGTAGATATTCTCAATATGTTCCGTAATGTTTAAAAATTCACTCAACGTTTTAAAAATGTACAACGATAAAACACCGCTATCATATTCTTCCAGATATAGCTCTTTGCCCGCTATGATTCGTCGTTAAAGTAGGTTTGGCGAGAGATGCTACTCAATATTTTTATTAATCACATCTTTATTACCACATAGGTCTCCATCATGACGACTAAATATTATGCATATATTACTACGATATATAATATTAAATTCAATTCGATGTCACATTATATAATCACATGTACCACTCAGGACGCATTATATTTTACACATAGGTAGACATCTCATATTGTTACCACTCAGGGGTATCTCTATCATGACGACAACTTATAATACATATATCACATAGAATGTATAATATTAAATTCAATACGATGTCACATTATATAATCACGTGTACCACTTAGGACGTATTATATTTTTCACATAGGTAGACATCTCATATTGTTACCACACAGAGGTATGCCATGACTTCTTCTCTACATATATATTTATCTATATTGTTGAATCGCCCATAAACCACCTACAAGTATACAAACACACTCTTACAAAAATGAATATTTAGTACACACTTTCAAGATAGCAACACTTCAGCATTTCAGAAATATAACTTAAACAAATTAACTACTCACAGTATCTCTCCTTTTTGATTCTTTGAATACTATATATCTGCCAACTTCTTTCTATCTGGCCATATCACCGACTGACCACTTACACACTCTCACTGTACATGTCTAATTGGCATAGACAATAGACAAGCTAACAAAGGAATATAAAACCCAATAATACAGGTGCGTATGAAGCAAAGGGTAAAATAAAGGGGTTAAAATCATAAAAATCTGTATTGTGACAGCCTACAAAATACAAATCTATTATTACGTGTTGCAAAACACTTTCGTGCTCTTATTTATATATTGCACATTTTATGAAAGAAATGAAAGTTCCCATACTGAATATTTTCCAAACAATGGAACCGCATGTAATATTTAATACATTTAAATGGCTATTTGATATCCCACTCACATGGAAGTGTCATATAAACCGTCTCTGAACTGAAGCATTTAGAATCCAGACTGCAAATTTAACTGTGAATGTCAACTTTATCCATCTTCTGGCATCGAAGAATAGAATTTGATATTGGATGAACTTGTCTAAATTCAGACTCAAACAATAAATAAAGAAGCACACGGCTATTTTAATAAATGTTTACTTCACAATATCTTTGAAAATTATACAAATAAATGGCGAAAACTTGAGAAAGAATGAGAGACATGTTCTGTGTATAAAATGCGCGACGTGGTACATGACGCCGTTATGACTGATGCCTTACTCCGGGTAACCGTTGCTAGCTGTAAAATATTTTATACAGAATTTTAACTGTAACATTTTATGTATCAAACAACGGTGTTCTGTGTTTAAAAAAAATTGAATTCATTTCCAATTAATATATAATTCTTTTAGTTCTCTATTAAAAAAGGCAACAATCTTATTGAACAACCCTCATACAAACATTTACCTACAGGACAACAACTCCCAGAACGAACTTCAATGTTTGTAGTATGCGTTGAATATATCTTTTTTGACACAATTTAAAAAAAAAATATCAATTTGTATTTGCGTTTAACTTATAAATCTCATATCAAAACTATAGTAACGCCATTAGTTTCACATTTAAAAAAAATAAATAAATAAAATTGATATTTAATAGTGTCATTTTTTGAGATTACTATTTCCATATGGTAAGAATTCCGTATGTGTATCCGTAGAATTTATGGCTGAACACGGGAGAAATCGTGATTGCCTTAAAACGTGTATTCCTTTAAAATATAACTTCAGCATATTTCATTCAATCATGTGCATTGCTTATAACGTAGCAAATTAACAGACTGTGGATATTACGTATGTGTTGGTATTATTCAACTCCTAGATTATAAAGTTTATATTAAACAACTATGATATTATCGACTAGCTTATATCACATAACTGTGATAGTATCTACTAGTTTCTATAAAACATGTAAATGTATATCATCGACAAGTTTATATTATACATATATGATAGTATCGACTATATGATATTACACAAATTATACAAAAATACAATTATTATATTATCGACTAGATTATATCATAAAATTATGATATTGTAGACTATACCATATTATATAACAATGGTATTATCGACTAAATTATATTATACAACTATGATAGTAGCAGCTAATTTATGTTATACAACTATGATATTATAGACAAGTTTATATGCTATTGTCGACTAGGTTATAATATACATCTGTGGTATTATCAACTAAATTATGGTATACAACTATGATATTATCGACAAGGATATATTATACAACTATTATAGTAGCAAGTAGATTATATTATACAACTATGATATTATCGACTAAGATATATTATACAACTGCGATATTACCGACTAGACATAATATACAACCATGATATTATCGACTGGATTATATTATACAACTATGATATTATCGACTAGATCATATTATACAACTATTATATTATCGACTAGGATATATTATACAACTGTGATATTACCGACTTGATTGTATTATACAACTTTGTTATTTTCGACTACATTATATTATACAACTATGATATTATAGACTAGTTTGTATGATATTATTGACTTGTTTATATAATACAACTACAATATTATCGACGATATTATATTATACAACTATGCTATTATCGACTAGTTATATAATACAACTATGACATTATCGACTAGGTTATATAATACAACTATGATATTATCGATTTGTCTATAATAAACAAGTATGATTTTTATCGACTAGTCTGTATTATACAAGTATGATATTATCTACTGGTTTATATTAATTTATATACAAATATTGGCCACGATCTAAATGTTTATCTTAAAGGAATGCGCTCGATATTACAAAGTGTTCACATCATGTATGATACCATTAAATCTCCAGTTACTCATTCCTCTGATAAATTATTCACTCTACTGATGCAACAAATGGTATAATATATTTTGCTTACGTCATAGATTTACATGCATCTAGATATCAAGCAGTCATTCACTTCCAATTTATTGAAGTTTGATATGCCAACAAATCCATTATTGATGCTGTCAAACAGCTAAATACAAACATATCGTCAGAAAACACAAAGCCTTTCAGTTACGTGGTTCAACGTCATTTTATGCTGTTATTTGTTACATGTGTCCTTTAATTGTGATTTTCATTGAAACTTTTTATTTTACAGCGATTGTGAAACACGTTATTACAACTTATACATGTCACGCTCCAATTATTCCCCGAAATATTATTGTGTAGAAGCAGTACAAAGCACACATGGAAAATGTTTCTTGCTCAAGGATACCTCACATAGCCATGACGGAGGATCCATGACCTTCCGATTATGGATCCGATGTTCTTCTACTGGACCCGCGCTCCTTTAATTGTGAAGTATCCTGCGCTTCACAAATAAATATCAGGTTATCAATTGCCACTTTCCAATTAAAAAACACCGAGGTTCCAATTTGTAAGTTCTAAAAATAAGATTTCTTATTCTAAAAATAGATTTCCGATTCCAATTTGACAATTACAGGTTGAAATTAGAAATTCCAATTTGAAATCTAACATTCCACAACGATTTTTAGTGGGAAAGCATGCGTTTTGGGGGTCTTTAGATTATAATTGAGACATGAATCGGCAATTCATTATACTTTTCATTACATTTCTGTGATCGCACAGTCGTACTCTTCAAACTGCGATACTTTTTCAATAAAAATAACGAAAGATAAAAAAAAGAAAGTTTTTTCCAGTAATTCACTTTGTTGTGTTGTCTTATAACAACATACACGGTATAAATAACAATACACAACAAAACGCAAACCCCAGCTTACTGCTATATACTTACTTTGTAGTAGGAGTCAAATGACAACGCTACACTAGTCTATCAGATGATGATGAATTAACACAGATCCATGTGATTAGAGTGAATCTCCTTCGAATCTCAACAGTTTTCAAACTGCATAAAACAATTACTTTTTGGTAATTATCATTTACCAATTAAATGTATTAACAGTAATCTAGTAGTATGCAACATTATAACAATTAAAATGCATTGATGACTGCGAAATTTCGAAAAACAGTTTTCTGATTTGAATCATGTACTGAATTATATAAAACCTGTCCCAGCGTCATATTGCGGCTTTTTATATGGCAGTTGGAGCTTTACAAATGTCAACTTAACAAATAATAATTAAAAAAAAATCTCTTCCATTCATTAAAGAAGTAAAATCTGATTATTGGTTCCAGTGGTAGAACATTTGCGACAGAAAAAAAAATCACATGCGGGTTTAGTGTCACATTGAAAGAGTGTTTTCTGCAAACTGTGAATGTATACTGAATATATGTATATATGTATATAACTATATATGTAACACGCAACCTGACAGGTGTCAATGAAATTTCAGTCAATCCGTCATCTGACATTTTCCCAGAAGGTATCAAAGCAATTTTCATTAAATTTGAACTTGAATAAGAAAGTACATTTAGGATAACAATGACCAATCGGGCATTGTAAAATAAATACATAATTATATGTTAATGTCGCATACAAAGTATAGTAATGCTAATCGCTATATTTGAAATAGCTGTTCCGTTGCGTATATAAGTGTATTTTAGTTTGAACAACTTATTCGTTATATTATGTTTTGTCATTTACACGATCTCTGGTTAAATTATATATATATATATATATATATATCCAAGTGAAATATTAACGTAATATAATATTAAATACATTTAACTGTGATGGTTTTGTTGTAAGTGCATTATACGCGGAACTCTCTCTACTTTGTAATCACGAATTATCTTAATTGGAAACTCTGAAGTAGAAACCTTATCATCATTATCATATTTCACAATTATGTCGTTTTTTATTTTACTTCCATAATCATTATACCGTCTAGAAAATAGTTTATATTAGCCAGTCATTTACCATGTTGGCTGTTTAAATATACTGTGCTCTTTTATATTTTTGGAGGGGTATGGGTTGGACTGTAGACTCTATTTTAAGACGTATATAATTAACATATTTACATATTAAACAGGGCGTCAGCTATGTTAGCTTAACGTCATAAAAGGTAAAATATTGCATGCTCAAATATCATTAAAATTCAATTTCCCATTAGGTACACTAAGTTCTATAGAAATATAATGACAAGTTGTCACCTTGGATGTATTACATATGTAAATATCTCGATTCAAAAATGCATCTTAACGTGGCGTTAATGTAACAGTACGTTGAACAATAAGGCCTAGGATGTTTAATATATTTTGCTAAATTAGCGAATGATTTCAGGTAATATTATATATTTAAATATTAAACTGGATTAAGAGATTGTTTCTGTCTTTATCATAAACACACAAAACTGACGTGTGATTAGCAGCCACCTAATGACAAATGGAGAATTAATCTGATAAAGTCTCAATTAAGAATTACCTCCATTACATAACGGTAGCAAGATGCTTGCGCCCAATGAATTGAAGGTTTTTAAATCTGTTTGGAAATATATTTGTTGGAAATGCATGCAATCTTGTCAATCCAATTTTCGTTTCGGATCAGTATTTACATTTTTTAGGAGCAGTTAATAACGTTTGTGATTTTGCTAAAAAATGTCAAATTTTCATTACATATATTATTGTTGAACCTATTTCGAGCATATAAATGTGACAATAACATTTAACTATTTTGACTTTCCTGCACTTTACACCATTGACTTGATTACAAAGACTGGTAGGTTTATATTTATTCAATTCAATAAATTCCGAGTAACGTTTTTAGTATTTCTTCAATAATTAGTCTGAATTTAATAATTTTGGTACCAAAGTAAAGGTGATAAAAATGTCCAATTATCGAGTATTTTTTTTCCTGAATTTAAATTAAAACGGATTGAACACGAATGTATTTAAATTTTTCAGAAACTTTTTTTTATAAAAAAGCAACATTATAACACATCGGAGAAATAATATTTTTTGTAGAAATATGGTGAAGTAAATTATCCATTATTTCATATCAATAATTAAAGAAGTTTCTTTTTATTTTTTATTTTAAAAATGGATTAAAAACGAGAAAATTTGATCACGAAAAAAATATAATAAACGCAGTTCTTCATTTCTTTTCTAACCACTGATTCAAGTAGGAAAGTTATCAGTTACTTGCGGAGATGGGGTGTGCTCGAGTACTTGTTAATCCCATGAAACAGTGGTTAGGTTAACTGATCGTCTGTTAGCCCTCGATGGCATAACAATGACGCTTAATATTCAATCAATCAATCAATCAATCTTCATTTCTTTAAATTTTTAAAAAAGGAAAGCCAACCAATAAAGTTATAATCATGTCCTGTCTTTTGATACAACAACTCACAAAAACATGTTGATTGGTTCAGGAGGAGTTGTGTTTCAAGATTTGGAAAACGCCAAATGAGCCACCCGAAATTTAGACAAGCACATACAGTCGCTTATTTCTGTTTATACGTCTCTGTTTTACACAGTTTTTGATTTCTTGTACATGTGTCTGGCAATTGTTGAATGGAAATAACCACTTTTGTTTGACCTACATACTAGCAAGTATTTTAATCAACACAACGCACATTCTTCATTACTTTTCTGATAGCTATTCATATTTTTTCAGGAGTTTGCGAGAGCAGATTATTGGCTATTCTATCTTTTTGGTACACTTGTTATTATGATACCATTGACTCGACTTCAGTCGATTCAAATTTGAATGCAAATGAGATAGGTCATGCATTTTGATATAGGTTAATCGTGTCTAGCGAACATGGTATTCAACAAAATAAGTAATTAAGCGAGAAATAAATGTGAAACCTGCAAACCCACAAATCAATATTAAGATGCCTGTTTATGTTTACAACGGTCCTCAGGTACAAACAAAACAACAATCGATTCAAATTTGAATGCACATGAGATACAGTCACTGCATTTTGGTAAAGGTAAAGTATGTAAATCGTGCCTGGCAAACATAGTATGCATTTAAACCTGCAACCTACAAATCAATTTTAAGATACCTGTTTATGTTTACAACGGTTCTCAGGTAAATAAGAAATACCTGTAATGCAGCATAATAACATATAACTGTCATGAGTTATGTATACAACTCTCTCTCTCTCTCTTCTCTTCTCTTTCTTACATGTTTTATTTTAATTTAATTTGCAAATTGAGTTCTACTGCTAGTCATGTACTTTACAGTATGAAAATGAATATCACAACAACAAAAACACATTAACCCCATTGTTGAATCCGATATACGTCAGAACATACTACTTAAAATATGTATAAGTAATACTTTATCTTGCAATTATATGAAAGAGAACAGTACTACCACTAAACACTGATATTAATGACGAAACTATGATGAGGGCCTTATCATTACCATAGTTTATGATTGTATAGATTATAATTTAATTTAACTATATAAACCGTTTAAGAATAGGTAGTTATCTTCAATATAATATATGCTTAGTGTTTATATTGATTATATTAAAATTTCTAAATCATAAATTCTTTCATAAAATAAATAATTCTCGTCTATAAAAAGCATAACGGCTCATATAAAGTATATCTATATATGTATAGTATATTTGACGCTAAATATTCAATCAATAACTATATCTGTTTTAAATATATTCCCTTCGTCATCAAAACGGCTAGAAAACAAAGTGCATAGAATCACAGGATTGATAATGCATTGGCGATTTAAGAACGCAAATCCATTGTCAATACCTCGGCTTATAATGTTTGCGGAATTGCTATTCCGGTATCCTCCCCCGTATCCGGAAATCTTATTTCAATCATTATTTCAAAGGTCATTTACCAACGTTTATGTAAATGGTAGACAAAATGTAATTATTGCGTATCATGTTTCTTTTCTCTAAGATGTCTTACTAGGATCTGATATAACAGTTCCGAAACGATCTTGTTATACAGTGTAACGATCATGTATTCCCAGTAGTATAGGTACTTTGCATGCATTGATGATACAACATTAATTTTACAATGCGAAATTAAAACTAGCAATAACATTAAAAAAAGCGTCGTTCTGTAACGTATAGTCGCCTATATCTGTTTCAATTTGATTTAATTCCCGTAATCTTAAAAAAAATAGAAACTTAAGACGTTCTCATCCGTATTAAGTGTATTTACAATAATCCAATTTCTGTTGTTCGTAATAAGATGTATAGCTTATAAAGTATTTTTTGTCTGATTTAAGTAGTTCCCGTCTGTATTACGCCTATTTATATTGATTGTATGCGATTCCCGTTTTCTATAATATCTTCTATAGAATAAGAAGTATTATTCTGTACGTGTAAATGAATAGTCAATCACCTACACCAGATGTATCCACGTGACCGTACAATATGTAGAACTTTATTGGATCCAGTAACTATTATATTGTACAGTTCAAAATTCAAGATTGCGGCTAAAAAAAGGAAACATATATAGTAGAAATTTCAACGATAAAAACGAACAACAAAAATATCATTGTAAAGTGTTTTGTACCATATGGAAATATATTGTACTCGTTCTTATTGTGGTGGAAAACGTACAAGTACAATATATTCCCATAGTGTACAAAACACTGTAAAATAGCCTTATATTCGTCCATATCATATATATCGTATATATTCATTTTATTCAACCTCATTTCACTGGTAAAAAAAATTACCAATGGTAATTCTCGTCTTTATAAAGATGATTCCCTGGAAAATACTAACACGACCAGCTGCATGAAAGGATTAAGCTTAAAATCATAAAAAAGCAGAATATGAGTTTTGTATAATTAATCAGTAATTTTCCCCCACTGTGTAACACTTGTTAATGCTTTTTCCATTGATCAAACAAATGTTGTATAATAAAGAACATTTTATTCTTTTAAGCTTTGTACACTTAACAATCATTCCTTACTAATATGTTGTATTTGATATTATCTGTTATACATAGCATAGATGAGGTCACGTGGTGTGATTATTTGAAACTGAATAGCATATTTATCAAACACAGTTTATAATAAAGTTAACATGATGCTCGCAAACATGGGTGTTATTATCATCATTCTTTTATTGTTTATGCAATTATCTAACCGTCAAGATTGCGGATTCAAAATTAGGTTTTTAGAAATACGGCCTTCAACTATTAAATTATTCTATTATGACAAGGTCGCACTCCAGAAATATGCTTAACTTTTTATATGGTAATATCGGCTTACTTTGCAGTTTTTAATGAACCCGACCCGGTAAGCTCAGTTGGTAGAGCGTCTTACTATCAACCCAGTGGTCGCGAGTTCCAATTCCTGTCTGGCAGTAGTCAACGTGATGACTGATATGCGACATTGCGTCTCAGAGTCATTCGTCTGTCATCGCTGATTTAAGCCGGAAAGCTATCAGTAACTTGCCAAGATATGTGTGCTCGAGTACAAGTTAACTTTCCAGGATTCCAAGGCAGAGTGGTTAAGTTAAATACAACCGTCGTCTGGTATCCCTCGATGGCATAAAATGACGCTTGATATTCATACTAAACACTTTCGTATGATATAAATTGTTGACACTAACTTATCTTAATGTCCATGTAATTATATGTATGTTAAAGATTGAATACTATAAGGTTATTTTACAGTGCTTTGTACAATATCGGAATATATTGTACGAGTTTGTATTGTGGTATTTCTACTAATTTATTTCCTTTTTTTTTTAAGACGCCATCTTGAATTTTGAACTGTACACTATAAAAGTTATTGGATCCAATAGACTTCTCCATATTGTACGGTCACGTGGTAACATCTTGGGTAGCTGATTGGCTATACACATAGAGGTATAGAATAATTTCATTTATATGTGTATTTGGTCAAATAGGGAACAAAAAAAGATATCAATTTATAGAAATGTTCATACACAATCCTTCTATGCCATACAGTTTTTATAGTTGCACACTTATGTCCATTTGATGACGTATGCGCTCTTTATATAACAACAACTAAGACAAAATCAACAACAACCAACAACACCAGGCTTATCAATAATTCATTTCAATTTAAACTGATGTATTATTTAATTAAACAAGTGCATGCTTCAACTTGTTGATTTCCCGTCATGCAACAGAAATGGAAATAAAAGTACGTACTATAAATAAAAGTTAATTTCATTCTTTATGAAAACGAATTTTTGAATGCTTATTTAGAACCGTGGTAAAAAACAGCCTTAATTATATTGTGGTTTAAACTGATTGATTTCACATCGATTGTGAAGCGAGTTTTACCAACTTAGTCCATTTACATTTGAGACCTTCCTTTGTGGTGAAAATACAAAGCAAAACCTTAAAGTATTGGTATTCTTAACTTTTTATGTATAACATATTCCATTGCCTATATTTACAATACCGTGTTTTCTCAGTTTCGTTCACTCAATTCGATGCAAAATGTGTGCAATAATGTAAGCCTATAATTATAATAACTTTTCACACTTTGCTTTGTAACAGTAGGTACATATATAGATATAGATATAAAATTACGTTTTGAAATAAGAACAGCTGCTCTTAATGTTTAAAAAGGACTATATCTAAAATTTATATAATACTGTTTTTTCCTGTTAACTTAGGATCACTCTCACGAGAACAAAATCCAGTAACTGTGTATTAGTAAGATAAAAAATATACCCCCTTACATGACAGTAGCAAGATTCTGGAGCCCAAAAAGTAGAGCTGTATTAATCGGCACTTTTAGAAGCATTTATTTAGTAAAGTGTCCAGTGTTCCAGAAGTTCATTTTACTATTTATAGAACAGTGAAAAATTAGTTGTTGTGTGAGACGTAACTTGTCAGTGAAGACAAAAGAGTCATTTTGGTATCCGTACCATTTAATTTCCTAGACGTGTGACGACTTCTTTACCTGAATTAGTACTATTGACGAAATAAGTTGTATGTTCTTTGAAATGGAATGCCAATCATCGTTATTGAAAAAAATGAATTATTTTACCAGAGGGAAGCATATGTGAAAAAGTGTGAAGGAGAGATAATTCTACTCCGTCAAAGTAATATCATATCAATTCAGAGGCATGCGGTTGGATAGTTTAAATTCATCAACCCTAACTCCAGTTTATCAATGACAATCTGTTGTAAACATAATCTGATATGTATGGTATATATTCTAGAACACTAGACAAGGCAAGATTCTATAGATATTATTCAATCATATAACAGCTCCTGGGAGCAGTAAATTTGTCCATCTGGTTCACTTGTTATTAGGTTATCATTGATCTAACCAATCTGACAATAATAAATAATATTTTATAACTGTGTCCTTTGAACATGGTAAACGAACCATCTCTACTACTTTTGAATATATTGTTTGAGAAGGTAGCGGTTAATTGCAAGTGACGGCTCTAATGTAAAATTATAATCTATTGATAAGTTTAAAAGCACCTATTTGTGATACAAACAAATGATGATTTGTTTTTTTCAATTAACAGTCCTAGACGTTTATGAATAACACAAATACAAGTTAATGTATATACATTAAATGAATACAAAATGATATTTTGACTTATGTTTAGGTCTCACTACGCAATTGTACCTGCCACCACCCCTCCTTTTTTACGGTAGCATTATTGTTGCACATTAAAAAAAATTGTAAGTTGGTTGAAAATATTTTCAAAATGTTTCAGTAGGGGTGTGATTCCTTGTTACAGATGAGTAAAGCAAACGCTGACATAGTGCAATAAGTCATCGCTGATGTTAAAATCGTTACTTGTATAAGTTTTTAATATATGCATATATTTATGAGCATTTGAGAACTTACTTTTATAAAAAGGCTTAGTTTGTCACTGCACTGTCTTTAAAAAACCAAGCCGGTGTGGATACATATATATATATATATATACTGCTATGCAAGAAAAACTTTCGAAAAGATGTATTCTAAGAACTGTTCCTTGACCTTACTTTATATAGAACATTTTGAGAAAGGGACCGGATACAACTCGACTGCGGAGATCTTAGTTGATGAAATATTTATTGACATTCATTTTGAAATTGTGAAATCTTTAACACATGTTTCTAAAGGTAAATAATTATTTTTATTAGCAATTTAGTCTTCTTAAAATACTACACCCCATGTATAATCATTTCAAATAACGTATTATTTCCCATAAAAAGTTTTATTCTCACTTCAAACTTTATGATATTACAAACTGTATATCTACAAAATGAAAAAAAGTTTAATTTCAAATTAAGATCATCACGTGCTTTTTCTTATAGACCAGCCAAATACAACTCTGTGTCATTAGGTACTCACTGAGGTTCTTTAACCAAACGCAAATCAATATCAAATAAGCGTTTTACTGAAAAACTCTTAAGTCTGTGTGCTACAGACTGAAGTTGTATTGTTCATTTCTTTAATTACACATTGCTTAATACTAAACTGCTTATCAACATTGTTAAAAAATTACAAATAAAGCGATAGAGACACAGTAATTCAAAATTGAATGGAGCGCATGGTCAAGTGGTAAAGCATCGAACCCAGGATATCACAATCGAAGTCAAATACATAAGTTTAACCTAATTCAAACTAAATGATTCACTTCAGTACAACTACAGTTACTGTAAAAATAGTGTATATCTCTAAAATCCATCGATTATCTTTGGAATGAAGTTGCTGTCGTTGTACCGCTGTTAAAGATACTCAGGCCTGTAATTACTACAAAGACTAATTACATTGTCTGTACAGGCTGATCAGATAAACGTGTAGGCCGATCAGACACAGTCAATTACGGATGTGACAAAGCTGCGTGGCAACATTTGGAAGCTTACCGCCGTATATCAGACACCACATCAATACTTGCCCAGGAAGATGTAAGACGTAACTACGCATATTAGAGGAAGTTATACGTGAGAACTAATGCCGTAGAGGAAATGGCAGACTGGATCTAAAATGGAACAAATCGTCATTGTTTTGCACAAAATATATCGGTTACTACATATGAAGTATTTAAGCAGATACGAGACTGTTATAGAATATGTCAATATATATGGCTCTGAGCATTATCCTGGTGTGAAATCGACCGCAAAACCATGATAGAGATTTCACCTATAGTAAATCAACATTATATAATTGTGCGCCAAATACATAATGTCGTATGCGCGCCAAACATAGCATGACGTTACGTTTTTTCCGTTGTGTGAACATTCATGCAATAAACACCACGAAAGTCGAAAGTGCTCTGATAAAATTAAGAAATTTATATATGATTATGTGCGTTTTGATTCAAATGCAAACATCTGTATAATTCTAATAGTATCACTTATGTTTTCAAAGAATGTAAGAATTTGTTTATCAATCACAATTAAATTACGAACAGTTTTGTTTGAATACCCAGTTCGCCAAAACGTGAAAATGTAAACGGTATTTTAATCAGAGTGACAAAATCGAAACGGAATCCCAAGTCTAAAAATATGCTTGACGTTCTTCACATCGATTCTGAATTTCAATCTGAATCAAGACTATTGACATGCCTAAGAAACACAGCAGCACAATTCCGTGACACCATCTTATTTTCAAGGTTTCCAATTAAGCGCTTGAATTAAAATATAATGACCTTCCAATTAATATATTTTCTTTGTGTTATTCAAGACATAAACATAAACATTCCAAGTTGTTCAAAGAGTATATGCTAATAGATTCTGACGTATCGCTTAGATTCTACATAAAGTTTCGTGTTGCGCACATCATTCAATAAGACAATGTTTTCTCTAGCTTAACCGAGTTGAGTTTAATGAAACCGGACCCCTCACTATATTAATTCTGCAACCTGCACATTTTGTTTTTTGTTTCCTATCTTTGTACATATAACGTTAGCATAAATTGTTACTCTCTGTAAGCGTCACGTGATCTTTTATGTTGGTATGCTTTATAATCCAATTTCTGTCATTATTTTTTTTATATATATTATTAATTCTTACTTTCAATCCAATAAGTCATGGCTGACCGTTGATTACACTTTACCACATTCTTATTTTCTCGGCCTCTATTTCTATTTCAGATATATACAATTGTATAATACTGAGCCGCTGTAAGTATAGGCTTCTCAAAAGCAAGTTGCATGCCGCAGAGAAATAAACTTTTGTTGTCGAGTTCATGTCGTTAACACATTATTTATAGTAATTGCTTTTATTGATTACACGAGACTATCTTTTTAAATTTGAATCACGACGTTAATTACGTAATGCAGAATTTACCGAGGATTGCAAGTAGCTTTCACAGATATTTTGACTTAATTATTATAAGTGTGTTTTCGACGATGTTTCGTCTTTTTTCAAATTTATTTTTTCTTATCTTAAATGTTACAATACTGCTGTACGTCTCATGGCAGAGTAACATCCCCTTTTAGTGACTGTAACACGTTTATAGTTCTACAAAAAGTCCTATGTAATACTGGTCGATTTTTTTAAATGGTTCATAAAGGTTGTGATTTCTCGCTGCAGATGAGTAGAGCAAAACAACTGACATAGCATGTATTGCATTAAAGGATTATATTGGCAAGTAACACAAACACGCTGTTAATCCAGACTTTTCCTGTATGCAGTTTGCTCAAATTAATGCTTATGTATTAACGTATAACCTTTATTTACTTGAAAGTTATCAAATTACCAGTAATTGAATATTGGCCAAAACTTTAATACGTCCCGCAATAAAGTTTTGCTCAATGTTTGCATTGAACCCCGTAAAATTCCCGAACAAAGCCTCGAAAACGAGATATCGGGAACGCGTCTTCACGATATTATCCGATAATTGATCGGAAACCCGAAAGCGGTTCGTTGAAAATGGCGAATGTAAACAAAAACAAAAACGTGGCCCCAGACACCCGATGTTTGCAATGAAGAGGTTATGCAATTAGACACTTTAGACGCGTATATCTCTAAGTTATAAGTGTATCTTCATACTGGGCGTATGTATTTAAGACAGAGAATTAACGGCAATATGCCAATATAATCCCTTTAAGACACCACGTCATCAATATAACAGTTAAACCTGTTTAAAGCAACCAGCTAAGGAAAGGAGCAAAATTGGCCTTTTAAGACAGATTGTTGTTTGCTCTGAAAACGCAAATATAGCTGCTTAAGACAAGTGACAGTTTAATAGACATGACCGCTTACACAAGTTTGAATGTACATTTGAGCTCTCATATTCACGTTGAATGTGGTAGTGTAGATGGAACTCCTCAGACAAAGTCAATAAACAGACGTAACATCTGTGATCTCTTATAATTACATGTCAATATTAAAATGAAATAAATTATACGAATTCATCATTAACTTTATTCTCGTTGATGAATTTAGTATACGGGAGTGGTTAAATTAATTACATATTTGCCGTGTGTTTTGAAACTGTTGTTCAGTATTTTCAATATTTAGACAAACCATATACAACAATCTGATAATTTTTTAAAGTAAAAAAGGCTAAATACACACACCAATATTAATATTGATCAACTATTTCCTTCATAATCATTCTACGTTATCATGGTTAATTCTCGTTAATGAATTTGGTATACAAGCGTGCAATATCTCAAAAACACAGGTTGTGTGGTTTAAATCCGTCACTGTTATTCAGCATCTTCCGCATGAAGAAAAACTCACAAAACAACCATCTGACAAGTTTTATGGTTAAAAGGTAAATAAACATACTAATGTTAATACTGATTTTACAGTAATATGCAATCATGATATATTTTCGTAATTGAATTTGGTACACTCATACGCTTGCAGTTAACTTTTAATACCTATATGTTGTGTTGTACGAAGCTGTTTAGTATCACCAATCTTCAGTGTGAAGAAATCGCACAAGACAATCGTCTGGCAATTGTTCAATGTAAAAAGGTGAAAAAGACCGCAAAAATACATGCAATAATATTGATTTTATAGTTCTACGCAGTCTTGATTTATTTTCGTAATTGAATTTGGTACACCAATAAGAGTGCGGTTAAATTTAATACATATGTTGTGTTGATTGAAAATATTGTTCAGTATCTCCAATCTGATAGCATAACCAAACATAAATATTAAATAGTGATACTTATATTTTCCTTTCAGACGCAATCATTGTTTATTATCAGACACAATTATAGTGTTTATATGCATCTGAATCGGATGGCTAGAAGAAATCGATCATGTAGTTTATGACGGTGTTTATAGCGTTCAAAATCTTCAAAATGGTTGACGATAAAACGTAGACAATCATCTGATAAAAGGAAATAAACACATTAATATCAATTTATTAATATTGATATGTTTATTTCTGAACTTTACGCAATTATTGTTTATTCTCGTTCAGTTATTTAATATACGAACACATGTTATAATTGTCTCCAGTTGTACTATGTGACGTAGTTGCATGCATATGAGATACTAATACTGTATAACGATTATCTAGTTTGGTCAAAACATATGTTATTGCATAATTCACATAATAAGCAAACGGGTTGAGCCGCAAATTCTAGCAACATTAGTTACGACCCTCCCCTTTCAATACACAAATAACATTAGGATAAGATTGCAATTATAACATTCAATTGGATGTAAACAAACAATCAAAGAATTAAAGAGATGAATAAAAAGAGAAAATAATTAATGTAGGAGGTGAGAAAAGAGATATAACACGTGCTGTAATAATATCGTTCCGGTGTATTGAAGGACTGCATAAAATGGGATATATATGTCAAGTTTTTAATCAAGGTATTTCTTAAAATTATTTTGTTTTTATTCAGGATATTCAAGGACGTACGTTATGCTCCTTAGTCCGAGTCTGAGGAAATAGCAAACCGGCCTGTCACAAGTTATCCAACATTAAAATCGACACTACCTGATGGCAAACTGTTTATATAAAACACACAAGATGGCAAGACCGCCAAGGATGAAAGAAGAAAATGAAATGGGGGATATTGTTAAAATACACGCATCCAATGATGACATTAAATGAATGGTTTCACTTTGAGGTAAATACTAAAACTAAGTAAGATATACTGTTTATTAAATTGTTTATTGTCTTTAACATAAGAGTGGACGTTGTTAAATATAAAGCATTTCCATTGTCTGTGGGTCTGTGTCACCCCCTTGTAACATAGTGTTAACACTTATTACGGAAAAAACGCTATTAATTTCTTAAAAAATAAAAAGCATCCAGCTATCATTAATAAATAAATTCAGATTGTTTCGGTATGTCAAATCCACAAAAATGTGAGAAAAAAAAACATTATCTAATTTGGACTCATTTAATTTATCATAAAAATGTAGCAATTTTAATCGGGAAATCTGTTTTAGTCTAACCTAGGCGCAGTGCCTAAGTTAGGGAAATCCCTATCAATATATTATCTTGGCATGTTTAAATAGATATTCTTTTGGCAATACGAAGGTAAGCGAGTTTATGGAGGCATACTATATCAAAAGGAAAATGTTTATAGCCGATTCAAAATTTTGAAAAAAAACATACAGTTGATACTCACTAACTCGAACTGTGATATTTCGAATTTCCGTTTATCTCAAATTTGAAGTTCGGTCCCGTTTTTTCCCCTTCTATTTCTATATTAATTAACTCCTTATGTACCAAATTCCAGAAATTCGAATTATTCACTTTTTCGAATCTGTTTTTCGATCCCTCCATCCTAAAATGTATTGATTTCTCACTCGTTATTTCGAATTTTTATCATCGCATGAATATGAAAGGCAAACCGTCGAAGGTGATAATTGTTGATCTCATACCTGTAATTTATCGCTTCATGTGGCAGGTAAGTTAGTTGTGTCATCAAATTGTTACGATACAAACACGAGCGATACACACGCTAATTAGACAAACAACGCCGAAGTGTTAGAAGACGTTTTTGACATGTGCTATTTTTCGTCTTATTTTTTAGTTGTAAAATGGTTGTTATATTACCTGTGTTTATATTTCAGTTGCCTTTTCTATTTTATTTGATATTCATGTAAATTAAAAGTATAAAAATTAAAAAGTATATTTTGTTTATCTTTTATGTCACATTCAAAAATATGCAATGTTCACGCACTGTGCAAATAGACAATTAGCCTACACACGGATAACAACGCCCAACATACGTTTGCGTAGAAGAAAATAACGCATGTAAACAGTAGAATTTACGACGATTTAAGATAAATCCACAGTACACTTCAATATAAACAAAGTTTATATCACGTGTAAATATAACGACAACGTTTTATATTGAAAAAAAACCAAAAAAACAAAAAACAAATAGAGGTATTTATATGTACAACATGTATATTTTCAACGGTTAATGAAGTGGGTGGATTAACGGTAAAGAGTTGAACAAAACTACACTCCAGATAAATCGAACTTCGGATATTTTGAATTATTTTTACGGTCCCACGGAATTCGAAATAACGAGTTTCGACTGTATATATTCTCTTTAATTAAAAGATGAAGATGACGTGTGGCACGAAAATAAATCGGAAACTTAATCAAAGTACTTCAAGTTCTAAAAACTGAGCAAACAATGGTTAAGTAGAAATGAAATAATAAAGTTTGAGTCAGAAGTAGCCCGCAACATTTGATAAGCATAGTGGTGGAAAGTGATATAGCTGGAGAAATTGTTCTGCCCTTCAAAGGAACTTGTTCATATTCAAGTTCTACTATGTATTTCAAAGAAAGCTTTTCAAATTGAATTCAATGTATTTAAACAACTTCACTCTCTACGATGACCTAGATTTAAATACATAAATATAGAAAAAGTTCAATATCCAAATGAATTATAAATTTAAAAACAGTTCAATTGCGACGTTTATCTATTGTACACATTGTGAAAATATACAATCACCAAGTTGAATAATATATTAAAGAATGTCAAGATAATCTACATGTACATTGTATATATCTTTAAAAAAATGCCAGTCTCCGATTTAAAATCTATATTTCTAAGAGAGTTTAATCTTCAAGACGATCTAGATGTATTTACATTTTTTTATAAAAATATCTCAATGAAAAACTTTAAAATTAATACAAAATTGCATAGTCAAGTTGAACTATAATATATTTCACAGAAAGTTAATCTCCCAGATGACATATATAACAAGTTTGATCTCGAAGTTATATTTCAAAGAAAGTTTTTGATGCTCAGCACATCATTAGCTCACATTCAATATACTATATACTTATATACTATACAATTATGCATATATTGATTTTAATATAAAAGTTCAATCTCCTAGTTGAATTATGCAAATAATGTTTAAGAAACAAAGAACGTTGCTAGATATGTGCAACGGTACCATTGCATATATACACATATATGGATCATTTTTGTTTTGTCTTTTTTAACCTATCTTTATAGTCATTTATGGAGTTTGCAGGAAAAAATAGTATTGCCAGTGAAATAAACAAAAAAAATATTTCCCGCCAACGGGATTCGAACTCGGGTCGCCTTGGATACGATCAGTGATTTATTCATCCGCTTAGCTTATTAGATAAATGAATACGAAAAGAACAAGTAACTAATCAAATATATAATAACAATATTACACAGTACCGAAATGAGGTCCAAACCGGCTGGCTAGTATCTCTTAACTCCAATACAATAATCGGCGATTAGGAATGAAAATGCATATCTATTTCCTATCTATCCTATGAAGCTTCGAAACGCGACCACATAACCCAGGCAAACTAGCCAAGGTAAATATTAAAGACATTGCCATAAATAGTGGTTGGCATCTTGTCTTTCAAGCCACATTTAAAACATGCTGAATATGATTTTAATTTGTTAACAATCATAATATAGCCAGGTTACCGCAACATATTTCTTAAACCAGCTGAATTGTCAATTGTCATATTGCATTATGGTTTTGTTCAAACGTCTAACGTATTATTTATGGTACCATTTCGTATTGGTCAATTATGAGAAGTCCATAGAACATGCTGTTAATATATTTAGAATAACATATCAAAAATGTAACACACCTTTGTCTAGAAAAAAGGTAATTAACTATTTTTATTGTTTTAAATAAAAACAGAAGCAATCATTACGAACATCTCGTTAAGTTTAAATTAGTGAATGCATATTAGTATGAAAATGTCAAAGACTATCACGGTGGGATAAAATATAATTTTATGTCAGTGTTTCTTGCTGTATGACAGGAGCAAATGGTCACCTTTTATACGTCTTAATTTGGTAGCAATGTAATGAACTAGTTTTGTTATTGTTTCCAATTATAACAGAAACAGTCATTAGACATTTTGTTAATATTGTGAATGCACATACAGTAAACCAAAATGAAAATAGTATGAAAAAGTCAAACTCTATCGCGGTAAGATACATATATTGTTTGGGTACACGTGTTAGTATTATTGAAAGAAAAACAGAAAATATGTTTCTGTTAAACTATATCTTAGATGTAAATAAAAATACTTTATTTTCCAAATTCAGCTGAATACTTTTTGAGATTTCACAAAAAATATGATTTCCGTTGGTTAATTACTATATAAAATGTTGATTACTGAAAATAATAGTTAGAAATTGATGTTAAAACTTACAATTTTATGTCAAAGACATAAGATCAAAAATGCTAAAAGCTTCATCACACTGTTTGACGTCTATTAGAAATAATTGCAAAATACTTAAATGTTTGCTGTTTTGGCAAAACTCAATTTGCATTGATTTGCCCCATTGAAAAACATTTATTGCTGTAAAGCTTGACAGGTTTTCAAACGTAAAACTGTTTTTATTTATCGCTAAAATATTTATCTCCTGATATATAACTTTAAACATATCACAGAACTAGTATTTGTAAAATATAAATATCTGTTTGGCTTTTTTATAATGTTCCATTAAGATGTAGACAATGTAGATCACTGGAGCTCAAATACCTGGTTTGGCATTTTTTTCATTACTGACGTATACTGTGTGATGTTTATTTAAACAACCGATGCTAGTTCTTTTTGAGACGTATTGAAATACAATCTAATTAAATATAATAAGATATTTGTGTTGCTTAATTTTGTAGAAACATTTCAAATTGGGAATCGTTTTATGGGAAGCGATTTTAATATAACAAAAAAAATCATTAACCAGATTAATACTTCGATAAACTGGATAGTTACATAGAAAAAAAAACTTTACATAGTTTATAAAGGAAAGTCGAATATTAAACTTCATTGATCGAATTTAGTATAATACTTTTTGAAATATCACAAAAAATATGATTTTTTTTGGGGTAAATTACAATGCAAACTTTTGACATATGAACACTTTAACATTGTATATTTTAAAACATGAATACTGCAAAATTCAGAAGTCAATCTGCACAACATTTAATATATGCCCAGTTTCACCATCCGATTCGTGTATAATTATTGTACCTATAAATAAACATACACAAGCTACATATAGAGCATTCTTTTATTAGCATTTGTTACAGGAAAATTGAATTTGATATTTGTTTGAAGGTAGCTGGATTTTAAGTTAATCTTTTAAATAAAAATTGGATTATCAAGATAGGACAGACAATCCATTAGCTTTAATTGACCGAAGTTTAATCAAGGTTAGTAAATACGTCATAACAAGTATACACTTGAATCAGATTATAAACAAAGTGCATTATTGATATTTCAATACTTACGTCATTTTCGTACGTGGTTTACTTCCCCATAGTATCCAATATATAATGAACAATGTTTAGTTATTGTTTACAAACATGTATAATTCTGCATATCAGGCTTTTGTTACGGCTACACAGGTGTAACGTTTATTGTTAACTTTTGAAAATAAGTCTATCCCATGTAAAACTATCAAAACTTATTTTTCACATAGTTTAATTATATCATATTCATAATTGTATACATTGCATAATGAAACAGCAACATAATACTAAAA
Source organism: Panopea generosa (assembly GCA_029582155.1). Lineage (NCBI taxonomy): Eukaryota > Metazoa > Mollusca > Bivalvia > Adapedonta > Hiatellidae > Panopea > Panopea generosa. The sequence goes on along the minus strand of CM055910.1, from coordinate 34,547,086 downwards.
GATAAATAATGAAACAAATGCATAAATAATCCAATTTCTCCAGTTTAGCAATAGTTATTGCATTAAATCAAGGCCTACCAAAACTATATTTCGAAACAACTGCTTGTTGATCCTACAGTTTGAATAACACATCATTTGTTTATTGAAAAATATATATTCCATTATAACCTACTGTTGTTGAGAGGATGTTACTCCCGCTACCGTATCAACGTTTCACAATGTCCTGCGTACTTATAATATCTTTAGATAGTTTGCCTTTTTATCATTAAAACACGTACGAGAGCTCCACAGCGAAACCTAACCAGCTAGAAAAAAAACTCTCCTATTGTTTCTCTTATGAAGCATTATTGAATTTGATCAGATTCAGCGTGTTGACGGATACCTGCTACTTTTGTGTGGATCCGTGGTATCCAGTGTGTCACGCAATCTCCCGAATCAATGCATCAGACTGGCTAATACACGGAGTACATTACACTTCCTCCAATGAAACAGCACGTCATGTATGTATTTGTTTAGATATTTGGTAAACGTGACCACATATATTAAGATAAGCCATATGTCTAAATTGCAGTTGTTTCAGAATGCACATTGGATAATGATTTTCTTAAAATTTCACCATGTTTGCATCCAGTTATGCATTACATCTAAGACGGTCATTAGAATTTCTTGGATATGCCTGAATATATGCATAAACATGTTCTACATGTAGATAATTTCAACATTAAATTCATTTCTTGTTCTATTATTTTATCATGTCAATGCTATCATTTATGTTGATAAACTGTTTGCCTGATAAACATAGGTTTATAACGTCATTGCAAGTTTTTCAGGCACATGACGCCATTATGTATACTTGATGATGTCGTTATGTATACTACTTTTAACCTTACTTGAAATGAATAAAAAAAAAACTAGAAATACTGCCATGATAAATTGAATACCATGAAAATGTCTAATATAATCAACTTCATCAGGTTCTAAGCCTCACCTGATAAAGTTGATAGTATCAGACACTAACATGGTATTCTCTATTAATAATTATATCTTAAGTTAGATATTTAGTATTTTACGCAATGCACATGTGGACGTTTTCGCATTTGATAGCAATAGCATAACTGCTGGTATCTACAGTTTCCTTTTATGGTAAGATGATGTTTGGTAGACGGCAAGAGAAGATTCAGTGCTATGTTTAGACTCCCTTTAGGCGTTTTACTGATTATATGATATATTTAGACAGTCATAAAAAGGGTACTGATGGTCTGATTATTTTTATGTGAATGTGACGTCATTTGCAACATATAGGTTAACCATCATATCACTTGTAATTTAATGGATATTTGACGAACCACCACCTTTCTATAAATCTTACATAAAGCTGTGTATTCGAGCTTGACCTAAATTCATCTATGTTTTGATCAAATTGTCAAAAAATTCACATTCAAATGACATCTATTTAAGAAGCAATTTGCTATATTTATTTGCAAAATCAAGCCCCGTTAATGATCATGTAACGTGTTATATAATCACATTTCTAACTCATTATTGTATATTTACAGGGTTTTACAAAAATGTAAGATTTTGAATCTGAGTCCGATTCTTGGACTCAAATTGTTGATGAACTTAGACCCAGGTCTCTAACCAACGACAAGGGTGGAGAAATATTTTAAAATAGTCGGCCGTGCAAGACCATTTTGTCATATAAATATTAAATATTACTAGATGATTAATATTCTCGAACACTTAGTATGTGATTTCAATGTTGGGTTTCTACGAATCTCACAATGTTAAAGTTCATATGAAAGTTTGAATAATTCATATGTTCCGGGGCATAGCTGTTTTAAAGACATTGTGGATAATTGTTGAATAATTGGAAAACAAACATCATGCTTGAAATAGTTACACATTTATAAAGGATAGATCCCGGTACGTATACGATCATTGTAACCCAAAAGACGTCATCTCCGGTGTATATCATGCATATTTGCTGATGATGAAGTCAATATCCAAATAAATTGAACTTATATGATATTTACCGAGGCCGATTATCGAAGTGAATACCGCAAAGACAAGGTCAATATATTTGGATACTGACGGATATAATTAGACAGTAAGTGTATTATCACTATGTTTTATATATTTTTGTTGTATTGCTAATACTATATAATAAAATATTTTCCTACTTAATACCATCTTCTTAATTCTTAAAATCGAAGTAAAATATACGTTAACGATTCGTAATCAACGCGTATTTGCTTTTAACGTTTATCTAAGGTGAATATCTTTGTATATGGACGGACACGTTGTCAGTAATCGACAAGTCATTACTCGGAAATTTAATATTCTAATACATTCATAAGGTCAAATTGAAAAATACAATTATCATATCTGCTTCATCAATCTACTTAATCAAAATTATGTCGGTTATAGGAAAATGTTATAATAATTGAAATGACCAATTATTTCTATCACAAATCTGAGACCAGATAACATCTGGGGATCAGATGGCAACAAGACTAATTGTTCCTTAAATAAAGGTAATTTGGAATAATCCTCTCCGATATTAGATTCATATATTGGACTAATCGGATTTTGAAAATAACTGGAAATCCCAAATGATCTGGCACTAAACAACGCAGCACACATGTCGGAATCATAAAGATTAATATAATTATAAATACTGGAAAAGTTTGTGCTGCAGAACATGAGAGATCTTTATGGTATATTCAAATCTGAGTGTAAATGTGAAAGATTATCAAGTGCGTATTGTATTTATTCAAATAATGTGATTTACATCAATTTGTATACAACATAGTTATATGAGTTCACATAAAATAATGTAATTATTTCATGAATCGGATATGAAAAATATCAATTAACTGGTCGTCCGAACAGCTCTCAGTACTTACCCAAGAAGAAGAAGTTGCGGTGGTCTAGTGGTTAATATGCTTCTTCCAAAACCAGAACTTCCCGGTTCGATTCTTGGTGATGCTCGATTCCCCATAGTGCGTTATTCGGGCAAGGTTCTTTGTAAGCATACAATCCTTCGGAGTGCGTTTAAAGAAGTCGATCCCGTCTACTTGGAGAGTGTGTAAGAAAAGGTTGAATTTTATGAAAAACAAAAATTATGTTTAACTAACACCGTGTTGCCATGAAAAGATGGAAACTTCTAGCATATTAGTGGAAACCGCCAAAACATGTTAACAACTCTTCAGACAAAGCTTAAACAGCGAAAGGTTTGAAGAGCAGAAAAGTCATCCATTAGCGAAAAGAACACAGAGGATACAAGACATGGGGTAACATTACAATTGGCATCGTCTTGTTTTATGATGTGACAACTTTGGAAGGAGCGAGGTCGTGCTCACCTGAAACCTAGGTTTAAGCTCCTAATGTGGCGGCTTTAGCTCCTCCTGTAGCGTTTCTTACCAAACCAAGCGATAATCGTTGCTGCACCTGTATTTATAATGTAAATAAAAGTGTTTAGCTTTTTCCTTTGAATTATATGTCAAACCATATATGGCTCTGAAATTCACTTGAGGTTTCGTTATCAGTATAATAGTGTATATCTATATCACCCACCTTCTTAATTAGCTTGTTTGTTGCTCTAACTACAAGTATTGCTTTGGGCTTATGTTCAAGCCATTTTTAACAGTTTGTTGACTTTGAGAAAAAACATAACAATTACTTATATAATAGCTGAACAATTGATGGGAGTGGTAAGAGAACACATATTTCCTAAGTCGGTTAAACATATTTTAGAATATCACAAAAACGTTTTGTAGGTCAGTGCAAAATTTAGAAGGATGAAAAAATATGAAAAAGGTATGTTAAAACAGGATTAATATAATTATGTCAAATGCATATACTAAAAAATGCTAAAAATGTTATCATGATATTTATACCTATCGTAAGTATTTTTTATGTAAAATTTATCACTAAAATACTGCTTATCTAAATTAAATAAATGCCACTTAAATTTTATTTTGTAGTATCCAAAAATCCATTTTGAAACCCTGCGCCCCAAACAATATTTAGCAACGACTCCAGCAAGGCAGCACTAAAACTCTAAACGAATACTTCAATAACTTTGGAATCCATTAAAGGTAAATAGCAGCCAATACTATACCAAGCGGTCTAAAATATATAGATTCTTTAAGTGTTATTTACATACATAGATTTAATACATTTCTAATAGTAACGGACAAGACAGACGAGTTTGTGTTTATAAGTACGACAAGAAGAATAATGGCAATGCTTATGCTGTCGACATTACGTTCGGAAGGAACCATTTGTGAATAAACGCATTACTTAGTTTTGTAATTACATGGTACTCAGGGGAATTGTGAGATAGAACGAAATGTTAACGTCTTACTTTTGATCAATGCTTCCTCGATTCTCTTTAGATACATAGTGTTGTGGATAGAAATTCAGAAATGGGATGGTTAATGTCATCAGTCAATTAACAACAATGACCAATTTTTCAACATTACATTAAATTGTAAATCTAATATAATTATTGTATGATTACAAACAACATACAATATTCATCGCTATTACAAATGCATGACGTTATAAAATGAGAGGAGAACATCAGATAATTACATAAGAGAGTATATATAAAAAAAATAACAAGGGATATAATATCCACTTTACGTAAAACCTAATAACGTCAGAATTTTGGAAAACATGTCCATTATGCGGTCATAGATCATTGCTTTGATATAGAAAGGTGGTTCCATTGACCTAATCAGTGACAATCAAGTATTAAGTTTTCATGGCGGTGCTGCATTTTTGATCGTTATAGACATACCATAAGAAAACGCCAGCAACATTCGAAAAACTTATTAATAACTGATTTTCGAAGCGTAATGTCACCTCACGTGCATTAGTAATGCATCAAAAGAAAGATTTTACACACATGAAAGTTATGAAACAAATTGCAGGCGTGTTGAAACAACATAAAGTCACATTGTCGATCACAATTTAAATCACTTGTTTATTCAACCTTATTTACTCAACCATGTGTATGACCCGTCTATTGTTAATATATACATACAACAATGAAATGACAACATAGAATTTTGATGTCTTGAATTAACATATATTTTTCATTTAATAATCAATCATATCAATCATGTATTTGTCATTAATTCATTAAGTTCAATAATTCTACAGTCACTTGTTTCTTCTTTGTTTGTTCAGACGTTCATTCATTCATTCATTCATTTATTCTTTTACTCGTTTGTTTGTTTGTTTGTTTGTTTGTTTGTTTGTTTGTTTGATCAGTGCTTTATTCACACTAATTCATTCATTCATCAATTCATTCATTCATTCACAAACACATATACCGTCTTGTATTATGACTTATATGTCATATCGCCTGCCTCTCATCTGCAAATCGACTTATAAATAGTAAGAATATATAGAATTTGATGATTCGGGGCTGTTAAAGAAAAACAAAGCATGTACAATAAAACTTGTATAAAACTGGCAACTGGTTATTCGACCTTTTGTTTTGATATATGCTGATTTAATTACTAGTACAATGTATGAAACAGTTTTTTGAAAGAAACCACGAAAGATACACTTTATTATAGAAATAATCGTTGATGAAATACCCATTTATTCAAAGTCTAGGTGTTTTGTCCCACGCACCGTTTAAGATCATGATAAAGCAGATCAAAATGAATGGCTGGCACTACTATTGAACGACAGAATACTTATACAGCACGAAATGTTTAGAGAACATGAACTTAGAATAATTGCACTTTCAGATGCTATATCATCAAAACATTTTTAACGATCATTTGATACTAATAAACGGCAAAAAATAAGAATAGAAAGTATCTCAATGAATATTGATTATTCCAGACTAACATTCATCAGCAATTGAAAACCCGTAATCTTAGAACGAATCTGCCCGAGTAATCTCATATATTTTGCAAGAAATATGGCCTTGGTCTTAATTGAAGGCAACACAAGTGTACATTAGATGCAGAGAGATTGCGTTAAAGAATATGCACAGATAATGACCATGCTTGTAAATTGTTTATACTCGCCGAACCGCTGGTTTGTTATAGTTAATAATATGTTATTTTGATAAAGGGCAAACCAAACGTAAGTTATGTAACGTTTTGGAAGGTTTTACATGATTCATTTCCGTTCAGTTGTTAATACATAAAAAGTTTAAAGTGTCAACTCTTCTTTTGATCATCATGTTCTTCCTCGCATGGATTCATTAACTTCGTATCGACTGTGTTGTGGACTTAAAAAACGTACTATTTTTATTGTTTAAAACAGCTCTTCAAACAAGACTATCGTTGACACAACTAAATATTAAGGCATTTTCTATATTCTGCTTGTAATTTTTGTTCTCATTTGTTAAATAATATATTTATTTACTAGGGATATTAAGAAGTATTTTCATTGAATAATGTGCAACCTGTTTGGCCTTTTAAGTATTGGTGATAGCGCATTTGATATTCGTTGGAGGACAATAAAAATGGCTGGGCTAACAAACATTTTCACAACAGTACTAGTGCCGACAGTTACATGTACAGCATTGTGACCAATAACATACATGTATATTAATAAAATAACAACAACAGCGTAGCATAAATAAACAAAACCTCACAAACATTTATAACAAAATATATATATAAATATTTAAAACAACACCTTAAATAAAATACAACATACGACCGACACGCTTAACATGACTTGACACGTGTTATCTAAAAATAATCAGACATAAATGTGTCTGCTTACACTATGTAAAATCGTTTACTTAATAGGTTATCAAATATTGAAAAGTGGAATGACGTCAAACAATTCGCAAGATACACCAGACCAGGTCGTCAATCAAACCGTAATTTCGAGTTAATATCTAATGCATTGTATAATTTATACTTCACTTGGTAACTTAAATGATTTACTAAGCTATTTTAACCATTTACATTGATCGCGGCTTCCAATGGTTTGATGGGCAATATTTCATTCTATGAATGTAGTTGTTGTCTATACGCAGCAAAACAAAATGTTGTTTTTTTTGGTGTTTTATGATTTTTAAACTGAATTATCGAGTGATTTATTCATTTATTTATGTCTCCGTTTATTTATTGGTTTTCCCTTCACCGTTATTGTAAACTAATCCATACGACTAGATGGTTTACGGCATACCAACGGAACAGTTAGTATGATATATTAATTTTTTATGTATGGCTGAAAATCTCAATTTAGAAGAAGATATTTCATTTATCGTATTAAACGATTGCTAATTAAAAGGAGGTTTACCGCCAATTTCAGCATATTTCAATTATTTATTGCAAGATAGAGCGTGACTCGAACGGTGAGGGGTAAGTAGTCTTGGGAAGGTGTCTTAGACCTCCCGGCATCGGAGGACATATTTTACTATTTCAATTGAGACTACTTGATTGTGATGAAATATTGATCATGTGCATGCTACTGCACGCGTGCGTAAAGGAAAAATGTGCACATTGCACGGTATATACGTAGGGTTTGATTTCTGTTGACCTCTAAAGAAATATAAAACAATTTGCTTACTCAATTGCTCTGTTTGTTTATCATATCTATTTCAGATAAAAAAACTTTATAATATAAGGTACCTAAGATTTAGTAAAAGCAACAAGAACTGTTTTTGAAGGATAAGACATACTTGAAATTAAATTTAAAACATACTAAACATTGAAACAGCATTGACAATCTTATTCCAATTCTATTCGTATCTTATATTACCAAATTTTACTAAAGGAAATAACAAAAATAATGTGCTGGTCTGGTAATATATATAATTAATCATATGTCAATAATTTGATGTCGGTAACAAAGGTAAAAGTTCAATAAAAGAAATCTCGTCAAGATGTTTGACACAATCCTCAAGAGACATTGTTTCAAAAGGTTAAGATATCGGTTACTTATCATAAGTCTTAGAAGAACTGAAAATGAATTTACATGAATTTGTCAGTATCTTTCATATTTTGATCAAACTTTGCTTAAACACATGCCATATGTGATTAAAAAAATAAGAACATTTACCTATAAGGTCAATTATATTTTTTCTTGTACCGGAAAAAGTTTGCATATTTTTACCGTGTACGGATTTTCATCGTACGCTCCTGTCACGCACTTATGTGATGTTTTAAAATGTTTCTCTTTGATGTTCTTAAAACCATATTGGAAAAAAAGATACAAATATTTTAAAATGAATTAAGTATGCAATGTGCTTGGTCTACAAGAAAAATAATCTAATATTGATTTGTCGATTTAAAAACGAGGCTCTTCCAAGTTCCCGCCAAAACAATTTTCCTTTGGGACGGAATTTTCTATCGGAACCATGTATTAGTTTCGTATAATCAAGTTCAACATAACGCCAATCTTAAGTGCAGTGACGTTTGCACATTCATATATAGCAACTAAGGACAATCATATGCAAATTATTGATATATACAACTTCATTTGGATCGATTTTTCACAGACTATATACCACTTAATGAGCCTGTAATATTAGCATTGTACGATATCATTTAAACCATTATAAGACACTGGTAAGAAAATATACGCTCATCTATTCGTCTTCGCAAATAATTCCATCGGTACTGTCAATGTGTTAACTTAAGATGACCTTGCATCAGGATCAGCATTGAAATCAATAGCAGAATCATATCTTGTTGCTTTAAGACTGCCGTTAACTTCAATACATCTTGAGGACTTTAGGTTGGATATTGTCCAAAAGTTACATATTGTATGTTTAAGCACTTATGTAGACAGGATGAAATAGTCATTGATTGTTTTATTAAACATTGTAGCGTACAAACTGAGCTGTTAAATCACAATGTAATTCGTATGGACGTAGGCTGCGATCACAACGCAATGGGAATTTTACTCTTGGAAATATTTACTAAAGTACTTATGGACGTAGGCTGCGATCACAACGCAATGGGAATTTTACTCTTGGAAATATTAACTAAAGTACTTAAAACTAAAATGTTCGAAAACAACCCAGATGAATATGATTTAGACAGGCTCAGAAAAGTTGCATTTGGTTTCATAAAATTAATACTATTTACGTAAATGCCAAGTAAACATCAAGCTTAGTGTTATGTCTGACACAACACTTAATTTTGAACTATTTTATATAGAGAACTGAACTTCTGGAAAACAGAACACATTACCAATGGTTCTAAAGATACCTTATGACCATTGATAGTTTTCTGTTGGTTCAGATATACTGGAATAAATATGGGGTAGACCAGATTGATTTTTTATAATTTCGATTGTTTGATTATTATTTTACAAATTTATCCTATTGTTGAAGTGTATCACTTTAACGGTTATACCTTTATCAAACAGTACCCAAAATCATCCAAACTTGGCAGATCTTGTAAAATGTCCCCATATTGTCATTTGTATAAAGAAGCATGACAATTTGATGCATTTTCAACAAAAATAATGCTAAACCGATTTACAATGCTCTAATTTCTGTGACACAAGAAATTTGCTACCGCTATGTAAGGGAAGTAATTCTTAAATGAGACCTTAAGTATTTACACAAACACAAGAAAATGGTGGTGACATAAAAGCTAGGTCTCGAGTTTATACACTTTGCTCCATGCACATACTAACCTTTGAATAAATGGACTCATTATAACATACTAACTGCTTGTAACTTGTTACCTATAGGCAAAGTACCGACTTTTGTGGGGTAATCGCATAATGGCGGTTATAAAAATAATCCTTGTTTCTTTTTCTTAAAAAAAAATTTTTCCTTATTTTAATGTTCACTTTTTTTTAATTGAATAAACTTATTGATGTATTTTGAACATTTTGACTGCATTGTAATGTTTGTATTGTGATTTTGGAGAGAAAAAAAATGATGTTTGGAAATTAAGATATGAATACATTATTTCGGAAATTTACTTTCACTTTGTCAACAGTAAACACACTGAGCTGGAACAAAAATCATATATGACACATGCCCCCTACCTTTTTCATCATACTGTGGTAATGCAGAGGCTAACAAACAGTAAAATGTAAGTTTCATTTCTTTTATTTGTGTCTCTCTATAAATGATAAACGATTATTATTTACTATGGAATAAAGAACAAACTATTAATGGTTGGGTTACTCCTAATACTTTTAAATTCGAGGCCGAGTCAAATGTTAACATTTTCGTTTTCGTTCACATGAATACTGGAAGTTGTCCTTAGTACGAATTCGAGGTAAGCATTAATACGTTTTCGGACCGACATTTTGTATTTGACCGGCCATCGCTTTTTCCCACTGCATTACTGATCGACTTAAATTCTTTTCTTAAATATATTATTTCTTGCGATGTAGGTGAATGATTCACATGTTCGCGGAGTTGATGAATAAGCTATAAAGAGTATTGATTTTTCAGTTACTATGTGTTTGCGATCATCTGCAGACAGTGTAGCCCTGTCATGTCTGTATAAATAAATAAAGTGTATAAGTAGCAATGCTTATCTCAATATGACGTCATTGCACTGTGCGTATTATATATCTAGCAGTCATGTCCTTGACCTCATATTTGCGATCTTGCAAAAATATAATTATATTGAGTTTACCATATAAAACAAGTTTTGTTTGAAATATAAATCTGTCAAGTTTTGAACATATTTCCATATACATTATTGAATATTTACCACTCATCCCATGGCTATTAAGTATACTCCAAGTATCTTTTTAAGCATATACCTGGTTCGATCCTCCGTCATAGCTATGTGTGGTGTCCTTGAGTAGAGCAAGCCACTGTTTCCGCCTATGCTTAGAACTTGTACAACCAAGGAGGACTTCGAGCGTGCTTTATATAGGTTGTAGTAACTTGTTTCATAATCGATGTAAACTAAATAAGTTACTAGTAAAACAAAGAGACACTATATTATATAAAGATAAATTGTGTTTTTTATCTGTTCATGAAATATAAACTTAAATATTCCAGTTGCATTGTAAATAAAGCCGAATGGGGGTAGCGTAAACTGTACATGTTGTAAATACGAGGGACTTTCAATATGCATTGTTATAAAAGAGGGACGTTCAATATGCATTGTTATAAACGAGGGACGTTCAATATGTATTGTTATAAAGGTGATAAAACAAAATCGACCCATATCAGTTTGATAATATTTAGTTCAAACATTCAAAGTAATCTCTTTTAACAGAAGAACACTTTTTTGTTTTTGTATTTTGTTTTATTAATGTTTTATTATTTCATAATTCATACATTTTACAAATATATTTTATATAATACATACCGTTAACGTTTTATATGAATATGTTCTAACTAAGAAAAGACGGGAAAAGAAAGAATGAAAGGAAAAAAGACGCGGGTAGGAGTAGGAAAAGAAACAGATGCAGTTCTTCATTCTTTTTAACATTTTCCTAAATATGTCTTTAAAGTCCGTTTTGTGTATACCCTTCATACACTGAAATGCCAAACTCTTGTTGATGCATGACCTTTGTCTGTTTTGGTGGCCTTATTTTGCATCTATTCTTTCTATGGTGCTCGAAAAAATTAAATGATGTTTAGTTTTTATGCTTTTACTATAATTCAAATGAAAATCTGTGCAGAAAGAAGTCCACTTGTGGATCTCATACGGCTCCGCATATGAACACATTTAACAGCTTTTTTTCCAACTATACTTGACTACAGTGTATACGACTGTATGTGGTCAAGACTACGATAAAGGCATCTGGAAATCGCACGATATGTTTGTTGATACCATCGGATGCACAGTAAATAAATCTATCTCATAATTTAAATGTGCACGGTTCATTATTTATGGGATGAATAAGATTACTAATAAGATGAAAGCCCCTCGTAGGTATCATATCTCATTAAATATCATTATATGATTTCCATTCCTTATAATTATATAATTAATGCATTCTTGTAACACCACCATGATTCGAATTGAAATAAAATTAAAGAAATATGATTCTTTTGATACATCTATTCATTCTTCATGTATATCGAACGAAAATATATATACACGTTCTAACTTAAGAGAATACACTGCAATAAACAATGTTCCCCTGAATGTGATATTTCTAGCGGGTAAAACATACCGTAGTGAAATCAGTCAAAAAACATAATATATTTCATATCTATATTTAACTTTGATAATATCAAATGCATTAATAAACTGCATTCGAGCTAACAAAATTGCAAATATGAATGATTCGACAGCCAAAGCAAGACGAAATCCATTATTACCGTTTCTGTATTATCAATTATGCGATGAATAAAATGAAAAGATGTGCGGTAATGGTTTGCTGGTAAATGTGTTTTCTGTACTGGATGAACGTTGTTAGACGTGTTTTCTATTCGAACAAACGACATTGCTATGATATATGCTTTGAGTTTAATGGTTTTAGAACGTCCTCAAGGCAGTACAGTACGTTGGTCCATGTAAAACAACAGGCAGTAAAAATATACTGCTTCTCGTACTGTGTGACGTTCCAAGCAAAACGCTCCATAGTTTAACTTAATGTTGGTTTTATTTTTATTTACTTGAAACATGGATATCATTTTCGTCTCACATAATAATTATTTTTGTTATGTTCTACATTAAAAGTAATGCGCTTCTGGAACACTAAATACATTACTAATGGTTATAAAAGTGCCTTGTTTCCTTAGATATTTCTGTTCGTCAAATTATGCAGAAAATAACATGGGTTGGCGAGGTTGCTTTTTCGCAATTTTGATGTTTTGACGACATCCCTTCATTTTTGACAATTCTGCCAATTTGTGGCAGTGAATCACTACGCATCTTTAAACTGTTATATCTTCATCCAACAGTACCCAATGTCATCCAAACTTGCCATAACTCATTTAAATGTTCCAATGTTCTCATATGTACAAAGAAATATAACCATTTTAAGTATTTGCAACAAGAAAAAAAGTTCAACCGATTGCCACAGCTCCAATTTCTTGGGCGCAATAATCTTGTTACCGTCACTAAGTAAGATCTTGATGTCGGACAGAAGTGTTTGAGGTGTGTTGCATAGTCCGATTCATTAGTTCTGCCAAGTTTGGATGGTATGGGGTACTGCTCCCATACCCTACGTTCCCCCAGCCCAAAAATCACCCAAACACATGCATACATACGTATAGAAGTATGTAACAGCTACCACCACAACTTCTCAATGTTTGCATCATGTTTATATATGAGTTTAACACATAGCATTAATATTATCGCCATGTACATGCACGTGTATCAATTAATGCCTTTGAGAACTTAAGGCATTATACTTTGTCAGTGTCTTACCGTTAATGCTTCTGTTTATTGGTTGCTGTAAACAAACGACATTTATATCTTTGGTATTCACGCCAACGGTGTCGTGTATATGTGAGAATGTTATTTCCGGTCACAGGTTCATCATCTGCAAGAATTGCTGCTGATCTTGCATTCTCATCTTTCACATATTTGCTTTTGATTTAGCAGCTTCATATTCAACATTATTCTTACAATATATACTCGCCTAAATCTTCAGTATTTGTAGCGTCACAAAATTTTGAATGTGGTTGGACAAAATACTCGTGACACAGCTCTATAATAGCCAAGCGATGAATGCCTTGATAACATGGGGGTCTAAACGCTCGTTTCAGAGCACTTTTAATCATGGACTTGCACTTGCGACAAGACAGGCATCCGAAGATCAATGCATATGTTGTCTCCAAACTACTGTAATATTCGTTTGAAGTCAGCATTTTCATTCTGTAAAATTAATTTTGTACAGGCCTTGTGAATTTCAATTTATGATAACATCCAAGAGCTTGGTATGAAGTAAGGGAAATGTTGACATTGGTTTGAACTTTCCATCGTCAAGAAACATATTTTTTCTCGTTTACTACGTGTTTTTTATGGGTATTCTTCAGCATTTTCTTTAACGTATTTCACCAGAATTAAATTAAAATTATTTTTCTCTCTTATCTTAAATCCAGTTTTATCATTTTTATTCCTTTGTCAATTTGATTATCTTTTCCATATTTAAAAATGAAATATACATATAACGTTAATATGATAATTGATTTACAATCACAGACACACATAAACACCATTATAATGCTATAACTGTATCTGGGATGCTGTTTCATCAAAATACAATTTTATCTGCTAACACATAATTATGATAAAGTGGATAAATTGAATTGATAATTAAATGTGACTGATTGAAATTAAGCTGCTCTAAGTTGTGTATTGGTATATGAGGTAGTGAAACGTACCATATATTTATTAGTCACTGTAGTTTGTGTATTGATATATGAGGTAGTGAAACGTACCATATATTTATTAGTCACTGTAGTTTGTGTATTGATATATGAGGTAGTGAAACGTACCATATATTTATTAGTCACTGTAGTTTGTGTATTGATATATGAGGTAGTGAAACGTACCATATATTTATTAGTCACTGTAGTTTGTGTATTGATATATGAGGTAGTGAAACGTACCATATATTTATTAGTCACTGTAGTTTGTGTATTGATATATGAGGTATTCAAACGTACCATATATTTATTAGTCACTGTAGTTTGTGTTTTGATATATGAGGTAGTGAAGCGTACCATATATTTATTAGTCACTGTAGTTTGTGTTTTGATATATGAGGTAGTGAAACGTACCATATATTTATTAGTCACTGTAGTCTATGCATCGATATATAAGGCTGGGAAATGTACCATATATCTGTTAGTCACTGTAGTTTGTGTATTGATATATAAGGCTGAGAAACGTACCATATATTTATTAGTCAGTTTAGTTTTTGTATTGATATATGAGGTAGTGAAACGTACCATATATTTATTAGTCACTGTAGTTTTTGTATTTATATATAAGGTTGAGAAACGTACCATATATTTTTAGTCATTGTAGTTTATGCATCGATATATAAGATTGAGAAACGGACCATGTATTTATTAGTCACCTTAGTTTGTATATCGATATATAAGGTAGAGAAACGTACCATATATTTATTAGTCACTATAATTTGTGTATTGATACTAAAAGTAGGGAACATACCATATATTTATTAGTCACTATAGTTTGTGTATTGATATATGAGGTAAAGAAACGTGCCATGTATTTACGAGTCACTTTAGTCTGTGTTTTAATATATGAGGTAATGAAACGTGCCCTGTATTTACGAGTCTTTATAGATTGTGTATTGATATATGCAGTAGAGAAACGTACCATGTATTTACAAGTCACTATAGTTTGTGTATTGATATATGCGGTAGAGAAACGTACCAAAAAAGTATGTATTCAAAAAGCAATTGATTCCTACAACATCGATTTATTGTCGATCATATAACATGTATTTCTCCTACTTCTCATCAATGTTAAAGATAGTATTTATTTCAAAAAGTAATTCCGTTCAATAAAACAATAAAAAAGTACTTAAAGTGTGTTTCAACTGAGCGATGGTGATATAGTATGGTAAGGTGCCAGCATAACTTTAAAAACCTAGAGCGGTTCAAAGCCGATAAACAATATTATGGTTATGAGCGTAAAGAATTTTCTTCACTTACGGTGCACGTCTCTCGGCCAAATGTTTCTAAACAGTTCCCTCCAACTAGTATTGCTAAGATATTTTCGATAATATTTGAGAGACACATGAATGTGTTTCAACAGACCACTACAAACCCTCAGTTTTCGAATAGGAGCATTTACAAATCAAGAGTGATGCAAATGAAAAGATGGAGTTCACATGTTTTCCGCCGTTATGTACGGCTAGCAGTCGAATAATAATTACAATCAAAACATTACACAAGTTATTAGCGACAAAAGGCAAACAACGTATAGTAACATTTGTAACATTGGGGGTGTTAATCAATATAGTGTTTCATATTACCACCTATTACAGTAGAATACATGGCACATTGGGAAGTGTGCCCATGTGTATTTACGTTGTTGTTATTTTTATAACATCAAATCATTTAAGTATTTGATTCTACATTTTATTTGTATATATTGTTCAGTTTTTTTAATCTAATATGCCATAATTAATTCGAAGTTTCAGAATGTGTTCATGTCACTGTTGACTAATGTGATTATTTATGTACAGTTTCATTACAAATACTTAAGCATGTGTATTTTACAACATCGTGGTGTTCAACCTATTGATTTTGATGCCTGCTCTAAATTGTTGTATGTTCAGAAAAAATATTTCAAAACAAATTGTACACTGTGTCACATATGCTTATTTTACCGATATATGTTTTCTTAATCAATTCTTATACTCCTCATGTATACATGTATGTACAGCCACTCTGTGTGACTCTTTCTTTTTTGTCAACTTTCATGTTCATGCCTTGGTGTTTATCTCTTTGCTTCGCTATTGTTGCCTGTTCATCTACCAAACTTTGTGTCGGCACTGTTTTGTGTTTCAGCACACTTCCTTCTGTGTGGCACAAACATTTGTTAAAATTGACATTTTTGTTCTATGTCTAGAATTAAACACACAGTATTCAGTGTGTCATCAATGTTTGAAATTATACGCACAGCCATGCGATTTGTTGTTTAAAAAAATATTATTCTAAAATAAATTATCTGACCCAAACAGATATATTTCAATCTTATATTTTCTTCAGTTATACTTTGATGAATAAAGAGAAAACCCCTTTACTTGTATAATTTTTTTGACAAATATAAAATTAATTGAAGGTTTACCAGGTAGTCTCTCTAGGAGTTAGTTCTAGCTTTTAAATATATTTAAACCCAGGATGGCATTATAAGAATTTGAACACTGTCGATCTTTGCAGAAGGGTAGGAATACTCCAAACGGATGCCAGGTCCATTTTATCATATAAATGTTTTAGTTGTTATTCTTTCAAATATTTCGAGAATATAGAAATACTTTGCCAAGTGGTAGACTAATTTAAACAGACGCGGGCTGTCAATAAAACAAGTCGATAATACAATTAGCGATGATCAATACTTTTTGTTACGCTGTCCATTTTCCTAAGACAAACTTACGGTGTCGAATTAATCACAACATTGTATGACAATTAGTGATACGTTGTTAGTTGGTACAGCGATAGTCAGTCGAGAAGAAGAAATCCCGTTTCCAACTGCAAGACTATGTGACAATTGAGAGCAAACATATACTAGTTCTTTTATATGAAATAGTATCTGATAAAATTACTTGTTGGTCCAGAAAAGAAATAAAGCAGACTCAGTTTTATTAAATATGATCATAGGAGTTATGACATATCCAACACCTTTCTTGGACTCTGTCCCCGGCTTAAGCCGGATTCTTTTGAATAATCAACATGCTTCAAATGTACTAATACACAACAACACTAAGTCAAAGCACGGAGTTGTTTATACGGGCGCCCCACAGCATGCTGATAAAATAGTCTTAAATATCCGTTGAGAGGAATGATAGAAACATAACCGGAAAATGAAAATGAAAATCTATTATTTAGTTAAGGAAAATATATAAACATGCACTATTTTTGTGTTGATCTTCCATAACATATACCGCATGCAAACTAGCTCGAAACAGAATAACCAATCTTGTTTCAATCCCATAGTCTAAAGATCGAAAACATATAAATACATATTGAACAAATGTCGACCGTTCGCAGGCTAAGTCGCTGTTGAGATTCCTGTATGTTCGTATTGTATGCAATCAATAATTTACTAGAATTAGTCGATGAATTATTAAACAGTAATCTACGCAATGTCAGGAAGTGTCAAGTGAACATGGTATCCTACAATTTGACAACTTCGCCTTAAAGGGACAAACGGTAATTTTGATAAATATTTACTGTTTCGGGTAATTTTGTATACATAATACAAAACAAAACCTTCAATAGCTAATTGTGCATGCAAAACCACAATATCGTTTATGGTTTTGAACGGACTCTTGTAAATGGTGGGAAGGAATCCTATATCACATATGACCTTTGATTAATACTGTGTAACGTATTGAATTATAATCAGTTCTGAGGGACCTCAGTGACCGGGTGGTCTAAGGCGCCATCTTAAGATCCCTTATCTATCGACCAAAGATCGTTGGTTCGAGTTATGCTCGCTCCAAAAACTTAATGTGACAAAGTTTGCCAGTTACTTGCGGAAGGACGGTGGTTCTAATTTGATTCATTCTGAGATATGCTATTAACAAACTAAAATGTGTTGAAAATGGCGTTAATCCTCATTCAAAGATAATAATCATCAGTTCTGATCAATAGGATATAAAAATATAAGTACTGTAACTATCAATTAGTTCTTTTCAGTCATATTTTCAAACCAAACGTTACGCCAATAAAGATTTCTTAGCTATAGTAATACTTGAAGACTAATACCCCCTCCCACGCTCTCTCCCACATAGCTTAAAGGTATAAAGGCTATGTTAAAATGTTTGATGTTTAGCAATAGATGTTAATGCATAATAAGACCGTAAGATAAATACAGTGTATATTTCAAATCAAATCAAATCCAGTCTATTTACAGTAAATAAAGGCCACTGGCCCGTAATACACAACAATATATATGAACATACAATGTCATTTGAAAAGGAGTAGCGTCAGACATATATTTGAAGAGGTTCTACATCAACATTGTTTCTGAATTTTTCGTTATGTTGTATACATATATTGAAATCTTTTTAATTTCATAATCATCATTAGTATTCATTAATCGGTAGAAATGATATAAGTTTTTTTTCCAGATGAGTACCAGTTATATAGATAATGTGCGCGAATAGTGTCATATATAGGACACTCATAGAAAACATGATATTCACATGCTACAATAGATATATCAGATCAGTTAAGCAAAAGAGATAACATCTTGAAATATTAGCATGTCGTCCAGTTTCGACATGAATTCTATGGCTTGAACAACGGAAACGAGCTATAGCAATTTTATACATGCGCGGCATACCTATATTTAAATATCTCTCTGGATCAAGTAATGTCTTGAATTTTTTATAATGGTAACATCTATCAGAGTTGTTTGTATTTTTATGCCGGTTTTGAGATTTGATATCTTCTAGTCTTTGCTTAAAAACAGAGATAAAACAATGCATGTTCCACAACATATATGGCAATCCAAACATATCTAAAACCATACATGAATAATAAGTTTTTAACATGGGTAGCCAATGATTTTCGACCAACATCATCTAAGGATTTTAACATTTTATAACAATATTTGGATATCTAAGGTTAGGCATTTGTAATAGTTTACACCAATAAAACATACACCGGTCGAAAGCTGAACTATTACCTAATCGAGCGATGTTAACAATATAAAACAACAGCAATAATAATTATTATTACCTCGTGTACGAGTTATAACATTCTTGATCATCCATGATGTATGTTTACATTTTATTAAATGACTTATTACTAAAGATGATGATTATGCTGTCAGAATAAGAAAATTGAATTGATATGAAGTGAATATATAGTAGTCATATTCATGAACATATAATATTTCTGATTGTTTCTTTAATATGTTTATAAATTGTTCATTGTATTGATGCTCAAAGGGGTTTTTGTCCAAGGGGCTTTTGTCCGGATGCCTACTCTACTATCCCTATTTCGTAACTCCATTTTTTCCTCTCTTTTATCTTTTTTTATCACAGCTCCGTTATTCTTTCTCCATTTCCAAATTTAACTCTCTTTCTCTCTCTCTCTCTCTCTCTCTCTCTCTCTCTCTCTCTCTCTTATTTCAAACTCTGCATATGTTTTGTACTTAAATAACACAAGACTAGAACCAACTACTTGAGAACCAAGCACTTGGTACCAAAATTACACAATAAAAGCACCAACGGAATGAGAACCACACGGTTGGTACCTACATTACATAAAACAAGCACAAACTGCATGATAAGCAAACGTTTGGTACCTAAGTTACAAAAGCATAAACGGCATGAAAATAACACGTTAAGTACGTAAATTACAAACGACAAACACCAACGGCATGAGAACCACGGATTTGGTACCTAAATTATACACGACAAGCACCAATGATGATAAGCACAGGTTTGAAACCTAAAAAAAAAACGATATGGGAACCAAACGTTTAGTACGTAAATTACACACAAGCACCAACGACACGTGAAACACACGTTTGGTACCTAAATTACACACGACAAGCACCAACTGCATGATAAGCACCAACGACGTGAGTAGTAGTAGTAGTAGAAGTAGTAGTAGTAGTAGTAGTAGTAGTAGTAGTAGTAGTAGTAGTAGTAGTAGTGGAAGTAGTAGTAATAGTAGTAGTAGTAGTCGTAGTAATAGTAGTAGTAGTAGTCGTAGTAGAAGTAGTAGTAGTAGTCGTAGTAGTAGAAGTAGTAGTAGTAGTAGTAGTGGTGGTGGTAGTAGTAATAGTAATAGTAATATTATTAGTAGTAGTCGTAGTAGCAGTGGTGGTAATGTTAGTAGTAGTAGTAATTGTGATGATGGTGGTGGTAGTAGTTGTAGTAGTAATAGTAGTAGTAGTAGTGGTGTAGGTAATGGTGGTGGTGATTGTAGTAGTAGTAGTAATAGTGGTGGTGATGGTGGTAGTAGTATTAGTAGTATAAGTAGTAGTAGTAGTAATAGTACTAGTAGTAGTACTACTACTATTACGAATAGTAGAAGTAGTAGTAGTAGTGTTGGTGGTGGTGGCAGTAAGCTTAGTCGTGGTAGTGGTAGTACTAGTAGTAGTCATGGTAGTAATAGTAGTAGTACTATGGTTGTTGTTGGTGGTTGAAGTAGTAATTGAAATAGAAGTGGTGGTGCAGGTGGTGGTTATAGAAGTAGTAGTCATAGCAGAGGTGACTGTGGTGGTAGTAGAAGAAGTGGAAGTAACAGTATTAGTAGTTGTTGTAGTAAAAGTAGTAGTGGTAGTAGTAGAAGTGGTGGTAGAAGTGGTAGTAGTAATAGTAGTAGTAGTAGGGATGGCGGTGGTAGTAGTAGAAGTAGTTGTTGTTGTGATGGTAGTGGTTGTAGTAGTAGCAGTAGTAGTAGTGTTATTTGTTGTTGTAGTAGTTATATTAATAGAAGTAGTAGTAGTAGCTTTAGTTGTAGTAGTGGTGTAGTTGTAGTAGTAGTAGTAGTAGTAGTAGTAGTAGCAGTAGCAGTAGCAGTAGTAGTAGTAGTAGTATAAGTAGTAGTATTAGTAGTTATAGTAGTAGTAGTAGTAGTAGTAGTAGTAGTAGTAGTAGTGGTGGTGGTGGTGGTGGTGGTGGTGGTGGTAGTAGTAGTGGTAGTAGTATATGTAGTAGTATTAGTAGTAGTAGTAGTAGTAGTAGTAGTAGTAGTAGTAGTAGTAGTAGTAGTGGTAGTGGTATTGGTGTTAGTAGTAGAAGTAATAATAATAATAGTAGTAGTAGTAGTAAAAGTGGTGGTGGTGGTTGTAGTAGAAGTAGTAATAGTTGTAGTAGTAGTAGTAGTAGTAGTAGTAGTAGTAGTTGTTGTTGTTGTGGTGATGGTGGTGGTAGTAGAAGTAGTGGCAGAAGCAGCAGTAGTAGTAGTTGTGGTGATGGTGGTGGTAGTAGTAGTTATAGTAGTAGTAGTAGAAGTAGTATTTGTAGTAGTAATAGTAGTAGTAGTGGTGGTTGTGGCGGTAGTAGTAGTAGTAGTAGTAGTAGTAGTAGTAGTAGTACACTGGAGAGGCAAAATTCTAACTGTTTTAAATCTGACAACGGACAATCAAACCATAATATGTATCACTTGTTTTCGACGGAACGTTGTGTAGCACTTTACGATTATGTTATGCATCCCATTTAATGACATGTAACTGTGACAAGTAAACTTGCAAAGACAAAATGCAACTATTTACATGTACATGTATATGTATTGCTTCTCAATCACACGCTGTCGTAAACAGATCGCGATGAAACCTGTGAAGATGCCTTTGGCAATGGATTATAAATGCTATTAATAGTTATTTCTATTAACCATATATTATGTCCCTTTTTCTTTTAAAATAAATAAACAAATTGAGTATTATGGTGAAACTAAAAATTTGGAAAATATAACAACAGATAAAATGTTTATTCATTTATATAATGACGAAATATAAATAGTTTTATAATTTAATAATAATCATGATATGCAAATGTTTGGAACATGACAAAAGTTTTATCTTAGGTATATAAAAGATCTTAATATATGTTTGTCTATCGTTACTTTATATCGCGGCGGTTTACCAGTAAGATGAATAGCCCCTTGTTTATAAATCCCCATCCATGGGGTCAACTAAATACGGTTGTGTCCTTACAATTGCTTTATCACCGATCGTGGAGGATAAAGCGCCTTTCCTATATTCTTACATTTTCTCATATACTTCTGCGCCTACTTTTATTTTCTTCAAACTTCATTCTCGTAATTTTTTTTCTTTTCACCTTTCTTCATTATTGTATTCTTCATTCTTGTTTTCCTTTCTTTTCATTCTTATCCTGTCCATCCTTACTCCGTTCTTGTTTTCTTTTCAACCCTTACTTTATACTTGATTTTCTTTCCATCCTTACTTCATTCTTGTTTTCTTTTTAGTTTTTTTTCAATCTTGTTTTCTTTTCAATCCTTACTTCATACTTGTTTTCCATTCCATCCTTACTTCATTATTGTTGTCCTATCTTTTCTTACCTCATTCTTATTTTTCTTTTATTATACTTCATTCTTCTTATCCTTTCCATCCTTACTTCATTCTCGTGTGTTTTTGTTTCAATCTTTACTTCATACTTGTTTTCATTACCATCCTTATTGCTTCATTCTTGTTTTATAGATCCTTTTTAACCTTATATTCTTGCACTCTTATCATTTCTTTGTGTATATCCATGAATAGTACAATAAGGATACATCACACGGACTGTTTAGGTAGATTTAGGGAATGATGTGTAAAAAAATATAGATGAAGTCGGAGATGTTTACACAAGACAGATACTGAGTGTTTGATACTGAGTGCTGCAGGTATATGATGTGTCTGATACTGTGGACTACAGATAATGGTGTGTCTGGTACTGGGTGCTGCAGATATATGATGTGTCTTGTACTTTGTGCTACAGATATATGATGTTTTTGGTACTTAGGACTACAGATATATGGTGTGTTTAGTACTAGGTACTACATATATATGATGTGTCTTGTACTTGGTGCAACAGATTTATGGTGTGTCTGGTACTGAGTGCTGCAGATAAATGGTGTGTTTGGTACTGAGTGCTGTAGATATATGTTGTGTCTGTTACTGGGGGCTACAGATATATGGTGTGTCTGGTATTAGGGGTTGAAGATATATGATGTGTCTGGTACTGGCGACTTCAGTTTTATGGTATGTCTGGTACTGTAGGCTGTAGATATATGGTGTGTCTGGTACTCGGGGCTGCAGATATATGGTGTTTCTGGTACTGATGACTGCAGCTTTATAGTTTGTCTGATAATAAGGGGTTGCAGTTTTATGGTGTGTCTGGTACTGGGTGCAGGTGATATATGTAGTGTCTGTTACTCGCGGCTGCTGATATGCGGTGTGTCTGGTACTGGGAACGGCAATTTTATGGTGTATCGGGAACCTAGGTCTGCAACTTTATGGTGTGTCTGGTACTGGGGACTGATCTATATGGTGTGCCTGGTACTGGGGACGGCAGTTTTCTGGTGTATCTGGTACTTGGGAGTGCCAACTTCATGGAGTGTCTGGTGCTGGGGGCTATAGATATATGGTGTGTCTGGTACTGGGGGTTGCAGATAAATTGTGTGTCTGGTACTGGGGGCTACATATATATGGTGTATTGTACAGGGGACTGCAGCGTTATGGTGTGTCTGGTACTTGGGGCTAAAGATATATGGTGTGTTTGGTACTTGGGACTGCAGCTTTATGGTGTGTCTGGTACTAGGGACTGCAGCTATATGGTGTGTCTGGTACTTGGGACTGCAGCTTTTTTAATGTGGTGGTACTGGAAGCTGCAGATATATGGTGTGTCTGGTACTGGGGGATGCATATATTTGGTGTGTCTGGTTCTTGGGACTGCGGCTTTAAGGTGTGTATGGTATTGGGGGCTGCAGATATATGGTGTGTCTGGTACTAGGGACAGCAGCTTTATGGAATGTCTGGTAATGGGGGCTGCAGCTTCATCGTGTGTCTGGTATTGCGGCTTTATGGTGTGTATGGTATTGGGGGCTGCAGATATATGATTTGTCTGGTACTAGGGACTGCAGCTTCATCTCGTGTCTGGTATTGGGGGCTGCAGATATGTGGTGTGTCTGGTACTGGCAACTGCAGCTTTATGGTGTGTCCGGTACTTGGGACTGCAGCTTTATGGTGTGTCGGATACTATTGACTACAGCTTCATGGTGTGTCTGGTACTTGGGAGTGCAGCTTTATGGTGTTTCTTGTACTTGATGCTGCATATATATGGTATGTCTGATATCGAGGGCTGCAGCTTTATGGTGTGTCTGATACTGGAGGCTGCAGAAATATGATTTGTCCGGTACTGAGGACTGCAAATTCATTGTGTGTCTGGCACTAGGGGCAGCAGATATTTGTTGTATTTGGTACTGGTTGCTGCAGATATATGGTGTGTCTAGTACTGTTGGCTCAAGCTTTATGGTGTTTCTGCTACTAGGGACTGCTGCTATATGGTGTGGCAGGTGCTGGGGGATGCAGCTCTATAGTTTGTCTGGTACTGGCAGCTGCAGATAGATGGTGTGTCTGGTTATGAGGGCTGCATATATATGGTGTGTTTGGTACTGGGAGCTGCAGATATACGGTATGTCTGGTACTCGGGGCTAGAGATAAATTGTGTTTCTGGTACAAACGCCTGCAGCTTTATGGTATGACTGGTAATGGGGACGGCAGATATATGATGTGTCTGGTATTCGGGACTGAAGGTATATGGTGTTTCTGGTTCTTGAGACTGCAGCTTTATAATTTGTCTGATAATGGGGACTGCAGCTTTTTGGTGTGCTTGGTACTGGATCCTGCAGATATATGGTGTGTCTAATACTCGGGGCGGCAGATATGTTGTGTTTATGGTACTGGAGACTGCAGCTTTATGGTATGTCTGGTACTGGAGGCTGCAGATTTATGCTGTGGCTGGTACTGGGGGCTGCACCTAATTTACTTGTCTATAAATGCTCATATTTCAAGGCACTTAGGTATTTGTCAAATATATGTGTATACGCAGGAGATTGTACCCCATACAGTATAAGGAATGTTATAAATGGATTATCTATGTGAAAAATCCAAAGGCAGAGCTTTACAAACGATCATTTCATTATTCTGGGTCACTTTTATGGAACAATCTGCCTACTGAAATTCGATCATCACCAAGTATATACAGCTTCAAAAACAGTCTAGAAATTATTATCTGATTCTTATTTGAAAATAGATTGTTTGCTTGTAGGTATTCAATAGAAATATTTATATCATTACATTAGTAAGTATTAATATGTGAATGTTTGTTATATATTTTATTGTTTAATTACATTTTTCAATTTCATGTTCAGTGTATGATTGCTGAGAGCAACATGGAAGATTAGTGTTACCTCATTAAATTAAGCATTATTATTATTATTATTAGATAGATTTTGTCCAGACTATCGGTTGAGGCATAAACAGACAAAATGATGGCTGTGGTGTTGGATATGATTAGAACAGTTCGACTTTCGAATAGGATTCGCGCCACTCCCTTTATGACGTGTCGTGTCCGGGTATGTAATTATACTCTCTCACTCTCTCTCTCTCTCTCTCTCTCTCTCTCTCTCTCTCTCTCTCTCTCTCTGTATGCGTGCGTGCGTGCGTGCGTGCGTGCGTGTGTTTCGAATGACTGTTCCGGTAATCCCTAAGTATTCTCAATTATTCTGTATGATTATACATGACATTGTATGCATTGTAATTATTTTGCCTATTTTAAGTTTTGAAACTGTGAAGGCTATTGTGATGGTTGCGTCACTTGAATGCTACATGAACGATTCTTGCTGAACGTATATTCCCTTAATTTTAAAGCGTAATATATTATGCTACTTGGTCTTTATCCTTTGAGTGCCACGTGCGTTGTTGGGTGTATATTCTACATTTGGACAGATAAAGTCATTCTTATGACATCGGAAGCTACAAGACAATCTGCGAAAGGGGATCCTGGACGGTTAACTAGCACATCCATTACTGCAAGTAACTGATACTATTTTCTCTTGAATCAGCTGTTAGTAACGAATGGCAATGAGACGCAAAGTCGCATATCATCACGAAAAATATGGCCGGGCGCGGATTCAAACTCACGACCCCTCGATTGATAGTCACTGAGACGTACTACCTAACTAACCGGGCCCAGACGAGTTAGTTAAAAATAGTATAAATATATATTATTGGAATTTTATAGTGTGATATACTATTTTTCAATTTGCAGTATATTGATGATTAATTAAACCAGATTAGTAGCGGGAACATTGTGTTGAACTTTT
This sequence comes from Panopea generosa, assembly GCA_029582155.1. Lineage (NCBI taxonomy): Eukaryota > Metazoa > Mollusca > Bivalvia > Adapedonta > Hiatellidae > Panopea > Panopea generosa. The sequence goes on along the minus strand of CM055910.1, from coordinate 34,520,655 downwards.
CATTTCAATTAACACCAATTGGGCGGAGTTATCTGTTTGCTATTGTTCCATTAGTTGATTATTGACACGCGAACAAAGTATTAAGCGCGTAGAACTTTCTGTTAAATAAGGATGTATTTATGGATTAAAACTGACTGTTGAAACTAATTACATTAATGCTATATCACAAGGGTACGATCGTGTGAAATGATATAAATGTCAGATCTTCGACTGCACAGGTCATTGTCAGAAATCAAATTTATCGTAAAATATATCGACAGCGTATTATAAATTTATGTTAATTACTTTAAAGGTTGTATATCAACAACAAACTCTTTAAATGTCTTATAAATAATTCATTTTTGAAATGGAGAAAAAAGCATTTCATTATCAATAAAAATAAAATCCGAATGGTGTGATATGTTCAATCAACCGAAACGTGACAAAATCGTAATTTGAATTAGTATCAATACAAGTGACACAATACCATTTATTTCCTGTAGCCAGTAAATTTTATTTTTCTATTTTAGATAATTATGACAAACTGGATGTTATACTTTCAAATCCAGAAATTGAATTTATACTTAATATATAATTTGTGAACAACCAACATAAATGTACAGACCAGACTACGGCGAGTGCGCCTTGCTAAAATACAAACCGTAGACACAATATCAAGGCATCTACAAAACAAGTAGAATTGGTGTCAGTCATGACTTATATACTACGGTTTTACACGCAACACATCTAGATTGATTGGACAATTTACATACAGTCTAAATGTTACCTGTGATTTTCGAATCAGTTCAGTCTCTTGTCTTATTTTTATAATTGAATGTCTCGTTAATGGATCCTGCATGACTGAGTGGTTTAATGGCCGTCACAGGTTCACTAACCTGTTGACCCTAAGGTCGTTGGTTCGAGTTTAAATCGGTCACAACACTTTATGCGTGAACATTTGTGAGTTACTAGCGGAACGACATTGGTTACACTTATATTCATTCATTACTGCCAAGGTTTATAAATATAGCATGTAATATGTTGAAAATTACGTTAAGTCCCACCGAATTGTCTTGTAGAAGACCGATCCATTATTTTTGAAGTGCTGAAGTCAATAGAAGTCTATGTTATCGAATTGTACCAGACACCTTTTACATGCAATTTTCGCTGTAAGATAAAAGTACGTTGAAATCATATTGCGTGCCACATGATCCGCCTGAACAAGAAAGAGACAGTCATGCTCTGTTTTATTAGATGCTAAGATCAATATATGTTTGATGTCATCCCATAAAAGCAATGTGTTTTGTTTAACGTTGGATGTCTGTACTGTTTATTAGAATACTCCCCTTTCTGAGAAAAACCCGCGACATAAAAACAAACAAGAAACACACTAGAGAGACAAAATAGAATATAAGATATTGAACGGAATATCCATAATATATAATGCTTTAAAGAATGGTGAAGTTTTATTTCCAAGGTCGACAAAATATCGACGATATAAGTGAGGCACCTTTAATGAGTGCGCATTGCCTTGCGATATCGGCGATATAGGTGAAGTATCTTTAACGAGCGATATCGGCGATATAGGTGAGGCATCTATAACGAGTGCACATTGTCCCGCGATATCGGCGATATAGGTGAGGCATCTTTAACGAGTGCACATTGCCCCACGATATCGGCGGTATAGGTGAGGCATCTTTTAAGAGTGCATGTTGCCTCGCGAGATCGGCGATATAGGTGATGCATCTTTAACGAGTGCACGTTGTCTCACGGTATCGGCGATATAGGTGAGTCATCTTTAACGAGTGCACATTGCCTCACGGTATCGGCGATATAAGTGAGGCATCTTTAACGAGTGCACATTGTCTCGCGAAATTGGCGGTATAGGTGAGATATCTTTAACGAGTGCACATTGCCTAGCGATATCGGCAATATAGGTGAGGCATCTTTAACGAGTGCAGATTGCCCCGCAATATCGGCTATATAGGTGAGGCATCTTTAACGAGTGCACTTTGCCCCGCGATATCGGCGATATAAGTGAGGCATCTTTAACGAGTGCAGATTGCCCCGCAATATCGGCGATATAGGTGAGGCATCTTTAACGAGTGCGCATTGCCCCGATATATCTGCGATATAGGTGAGGCATCTTTAATGAATGCGCATTGCCCTGCGATATCGGCGATATAGTTGATGCATCTACAGAGTGCACATTGTCCCGCGATATCGGCGATATAGTTGATGCATCTTTAACAAATGCACATTGTCCCGCGATAATGGTGATATAGGTGCGGCAATTTTAACGAGTGCGCATTGCCTCGCGATATCGGCGATAAAGGTGAGGCATCTTTAACAAGTGCGCATTGCCCCGCGATATCGGCGATATAAGTGAGGCATCTTTAACGAGTACAGATCGCAGCGCGATATCGGCGTTATAGGTGAGGCATCTTTAACGAGTTCACTTTGCCCCGCGATATCGGCGATATAAGTGAGGCATCTTTAACGAGTGCTTATTGCCCCGCGATATCGGCGATATAGGTTAGGCATCTTTAACGAGTGCGCATTGCCCCGATATATCTGCGATATAGGTGAGGCATCTTTAACGAATGCGCATTGCCCTGCGATATCGGCGATATAGTTGATGCATCTTTAACGAGTTCACAATGCCTCGCGATAACGGAGATAAAGGTGCGGCATCTTTAACAAGTGCACATTGCTTCGCGATATCGGCGATATAGGTGCGGCATCTTTAACAAGTGCACATTGCACTGCGATATCGGCGATATAGGTGCGGCATCTTTAACGAGTGCGCTTTTCCTTGCGATATCGGCGATATAGGTGAGGCATCTTTAACGAATGCACATTGCCCCGCGATATCGGCGATATAGGTGCGGCATCTTTAATAAGTGTACATTGCTCCGCGATATCGGCGATATAGGTGCGGCATCTTTAACGAGTGCGCATTTCCTTGCGATATCGGTGATATAGGTGAGGCATCTTTAACGAATGCACATTGCCCCGCGATATCGGCGATATAGGTGCGGCATCTTTAACAAGTGCACATTGCTCCGCGATATCGGTGATATAGTTGAGGCATCTTTAACAAGTGAATATTACCTCACTCTTTTCTGTGTCATTAAATCATTAAGTGATGCAGTGTTGATAAAATGATTAGCAATATCAGACAATTGTATTTTTTTCACTATTCCAAAGTGTTATGGTCCTCCGTGACCGAGTGGTCTAAGGCGCCGTCTCAAGATCACTTATCTCTCACCGTTAAGGTTCGAGTCCACCTCGCTCCACAAACTTTATGTGAGAAAGTTTCCAGTTACCTGCAGAAGGACGGTGGTTCTACTCAGTCTGACTCAGTCTGAGGTCTTCTTCCACCAGTAAAACTGAATATGCCATATATAACCTGAAATGTGTTGAAAATGGCGTTAAACCCAATTCAAAAAAAAGTTGTGTTATGGTGTGTGTTTGTTTCATTTATGTTAACAAACATGTTCCTTAATGTATATGTTTGTTTCTTTAAGTTGTTATTTCCATACACAAGAAAACAACTTTGATAAGGAAAGATATCCTTCAATTTTGTTCTTTTGGGAAAATTACCCAATTTATCATGATTATTTTGTTTTTGCCAATACACTTACAAATGTCTTTCCAAATGGAGAACGCATTAAATACCAACCATATCTCTCCTTTTATGATATATGTTCTTATTATTAAGAAGAATGTTCTAAGCTGTATCCTTCGGAGAGCGATAAAGCATATTTAGTACAGCTGTGTGGATGTTGTCTCTAAAGCAACCATTTTATTTTCTATTTCAGATTTACAGTTACATAGTACATGCATATGTAAAATATAGATAATTGTCGGTCCTAGAGATAAAAAATGAGGGGATGGGGGGGGGGGGGGGGGGGGGGGGGGGCGAGGGTAGTAACAGGATAAATATGTATATACTACTTATGTATTGTACTAAATATGACTATTCGATGTATTAAAACGAGACGGTATTAGCAGAAAGAGAGCCGTGTCAGACTTTCTCTCTCAAGTTTCGGTGTGTTAAATAGTAACCAATGTATTATGCTTTTTTATTGTTGTTTTAAAAGTGATCATGATTCTTTTTCTTCTACCAGTACACTGACAGTTTCTTTTCCAAATAGAGAACACCTTAAATACAAACTATATTGTCGCCTTATACTCTGATATATTCACATATGGTTATTACAAAGACATATGTTCTCAGATGTACCACGTCCGACTCAGGGCGATATAACCTTAATATAGCCGTGTGGTTGTAGTCCCTACGCAACCATTATATGCTCTATCTAATCTTACACAGTAACATATATATCGTGCACATACATGAAAAACAAAACATAGATTATTATCAATAAAATATGAGTGGTTGAGAGGAATACGTTATAATAAACAGACGATAACATTTTTTTATTTCACCGAAAATGTGTGTATCCTTGTACTTGTTACTTGCTTTGGTGATTTATTTAACGTTGTGGGTTTCATTTATTTAAAATCAAACTAGTAAGACTTAGTAAGTATTTTTTAAAACGAATAAAACTTATATTAGCAGAAGCTTGTAATAAATGCAAAGGACAGGACAAAGTAATGTAAAATGCATGCTAAAAACGTTGATTCGTTAGTTGGGACGAGGTGAAATTCACTTTTAGAAATAAGAAATTAGCCTACACGAAACCAGGTTAAGAGCGGAAAATGTTCATATTCCCCCAGGAAATTTATTGATTGTTTTCAACATCTGTCTACGGTTTAATTTTGATGAAATTCTAAGTTTGTGGGGGGGGGGGGGGGGGGGGGGGTGGGGGGGGGGATAAATTTGTTTAGGCAATAGCATTTATGATACATATGAATTGCCGTAAAGTTGTGTTCGTTTCTGGCTTAATTCCGTTTTAGTGCTTAGTACTAATTCTACCCATATATATTTTGTAGGTGATCTGTCTATAACGAACGATCAAATAGTTAGCAGTATAAAATCGATTGACGCTCTTAACCGTCTCACACACCAATTAATTCTGTACTGTTCTACATATAGAGACATGCACTTCTGGAACACTGGATACATGACCAATGGTTCTAAAAGTGCCTTATTCTCATAGATAGTCCTCTGTTGGTCCAAATATGCAGTACAAAACATGGGGTTGACCAGGTTGCTTTTTTTCACAATTTCGATGGTTTGGTGGCACCCCTTCACTTTTGACATTTCTGCACATTTGTTGCAGTGTATCACTACGCATCATTAAACTGTAATAGCATCATCAAACAGTTCCCAATGTCCTCCAAACTTGACAGAAATCATGGAATGTTCCAATGTTCCCATATGCAAAAAGAAATATGACATTTTATGCATTTTAACAAAAAAAATGCCCAACCGCTTTACACAGCTCTAATTTCTTGGGCGTAGGAATCCTGCTACCGTCATTTAAGGGAGATAATTCTTCAGTGAGGCCTTGTATGCGCAAAATGATGCGCACGAAAGATTTCAGCAGATGTCTTCTAGATTCGACACTTTTGAAACGACCCCAGTAAGTTTCAATATTCTTAATGTCAATTAACAATCAATCCTTTATATATTTTCTGTATATAATTATATAATACTCAGTTAAATGATATATTCTTTTGGAACAGAACGTAAGTTACGTCGTATTATAATATATCGCTTTTAAACTTCGAACAATATGATCGTCAGTTACATTCTGACGTTGTTCCAATAATCGCATACTGCACGAAAAGTATACTGTTACTGCGTTCAATAGATATACTGGCGCCATCTGGGGAAACAATTTAAATTGTTATTCAGCTAGTAAGTTTGGTTCAAGTAGGTAAAGGTTATTACAGCATGTGGGACAGTCATGCTCGTAATACATTTATCTAAACGTTTGCCATGCTCGGGAAAATTATCAGTTGAATATGACATAAACGATATTTATATATTCATAAACGTGAGGACATTGAAATATTATTTTTTTATAAAATGGAATATAACCGATTTTGCTATAAAGTTAATAGTTTAGGTTAACTTTAAAGAAATGTGCGCATGTTTCATTATAAACTTTATTCAGTCCAACCTGTCTTAAGCAGCCAGTCAAAGGTCTGAGCAAAAGTGGCCTTTAAAGACAGGTTGTTGCTTAATACAGGTTAATTTGTTCTGAAAGCACGGACATAGGAAATAGCAAATGTGGCTGCTTTAGACAAGTGACTACTTAACACAGGTGACCGCTTACACAGGTTCTGCTGTATTGTAAATAATACAGAATATGTACAGCAAATAATAATAATACAGCAAACGTGGCAGCTAGTCATCAACATATCAAAACTAATAAACAATCCATGCTCTCGATGATATATATCCAGTAACATTACAATGTAAACGTAAATTGGTATATATATATATATATATATATATATAAACGCATATATCTATGTTACATTAAATGCCACAAAAGACAAACTGTCATTGAACTTTTTAATTTATTAACGATATTGTGTCCATCAAATGAAATTCCACTATTTCAATTTTATTGTAAAGATAACTGTTACAGAAGCTTGCATTGTATCTAACATTAAGTGAAATAGATTTGTTTCATTGTCATCAACGACTTTAACAACACATGTGTTATTACTTATAGTCAAACGTTTGGACACCTATTATTGTTGCAATATACGTGGATACTATTTGGCATTGATTAGTCCTTCCCCGAACGCTCGTAACACTAAGCGAACGTTATCTGGAGTGCAGTTGTAGCCCATCAGACCAATGCGCCACATTTTACCGGCTTGCGATCCAAGGCCTCCGGATATCTCCACTCTGTATCTGAAAGTATGCAGTGGTATGGTATCAAAGTCGCAAAGAATCAATCAACTGTCTGATAAATGCATGTTTTTATTTATTTACAAATTACGTTACACAATCTTTAAATTCGCGAATCTTTCATTAACGTGAATATAGCGAAATTAAAACATCATTAAAAACTTCATCTTATACAGTATTTGACAATATGAATATTTATTCATATTTTACAGTATTAACTGAAGCATACTATAAGCAAATTCTACAAAATCGATCGTAGTGTTAATCATAACTGAGTCACATATCAAATTAAAAGATACTTTATATTTCTGCCTCAATGCCCATGCAATGTTTCCATAATTACTGTTTTAATTGTGACGCATATTTACAACAAAAAGAGATTGTAAACTGATATTTAAAGTCTTAAAGAGCAAAAAGTAGTCATTATTGTTATTTGAAGTCTTTTATACATTTGAGCCATGAAAGATAATTTTTAATAAAAAAGAAAGAAAATTTAGATAGCATATCTGAATTTTGTTGTTAGTATTCGATCAGTTATATTCATGTTTTTAATGGGAGTAGCAAGAAATTCTATACTCTGAAGATTCTAAAAATTAATTAAGCATTTCCGAAATCCATGCTTTGTATTCGTTTCGATGATAAAAAATGAATAAACACGAGATAGGCAATGCGTTGTCATGTATGAGTGATACGACTGATGTATTATGTATGTGTAAATATTTGCAAACTGATCTCTATAATATGTTGTAAGTGTATGTATATGTTGTCATGTATATGTTTTAAGTAGTTCAATATTTATTCTAATAGTATATAATATGTACTATCTCGGAAAAGAGGAATTAAAGAGTATATAGAACCTAATTGTTCCTCATTTTGGTTGCATACTATATGTATAATACAAAAATATTGTAAACTATGTATCTTTAAAATATATTTTTTATCTTATCAAGAACATTGGATTACTGCAATTGCCAGTACATTTTTATTGCATTAATCTAAAATATCATGATTCGGAAATTCATCTTAACGTGTCGTTATGTTTACAGTGCTTTAAACAACTGGTACCAAATATAATGTAATATTCTTTATTTTACAGTTCCAAAGACATACCCTATATGTTCCACAGATTTTTTTAGGTTATAAATGGTATATTAAGATTTATTTGTGGAGGGAGACCTCAGAATAAATCTGAATAAAACCACCGTCCTTCCACAAGTAACAGGCAAACGTTCTTACATAAAGGTTTTGGAGCGAGCAGGACTCGAACAAATGACCTTAGCGGTGTGAGGCAAGTGCACACCCATCTCGGCAAGTAGCATTTATCTTTTCTATTTGAATCAACGGTGAGAGAAAAAACAATTAGACGTAATGTCGTATATCAATTATTACGGAGACTGGGGCCACCCTGGTCGGAGTTCCAATTCGCGACCTCTAAATTGATAGTAAGCCACGTTAAGGATTGAACTAACTGGTCTGGCTAAGTTTGTAGAATATGACTTTCTAAACTATTAGTTGAATACTGTAATCAAAACATGTTAGTATGAGATGTTTTAGAAAAATCCGTCTCGGCTTTTGGCTCAAAGTTATTATGTGTGGTCTTTTGAAATCACAGGGCTCTGTCAATGTTCCATTAAATATAATACGATTTAACTCGTGTTTGGGGGCTTCAAGGGTGTTTCATATTGTATAGCTCTCATAAACAGAAGCAATTAAATCAAATGCGATATCTCAATGTTTACGTGTTGTGATTCTCATAGACCTATTTATCAGATAATATTCCAAAAAACAAAATTAAACAAAAACAATTAATAACGTCATACTTCTGCATTGCATAATCCGCCACGTCCTTCCAGTTGACACCTGTTGGTACACATACACCGGTCACACATGGTAACCTTATATCCTGTAAAGTAAAAAATGTCCAATGTAATAAATGTACACACTACAGAGAAACTGAATAATTCATTGATGTATCTTGCTCAAGTTGCATATTCATGCAGATGTTGCCATTCACCAAAATTAACGACATATATCACCTATTGCATAATGAAAATGATATTAACAACCACAAAATTGGATACAAGGCATCAAGAAAACTTGCACACACAACAATTGAATGTTTTAATTAATATGAAGCTTCAGTTACCGCCACTTGGGAGGCATATGATGAACGAAACGTCAACAACTCCTATCCGGTGCACATAGCAATATAAGAACAGAACAGAGAAGAGTAGAACATGGGATTTAGTTAAACATAAATGTTACAGTTCATCGTTATTTGTAAACGAAATACAATTACATGTATTGAAAGAACTATCTAGAGTCAGCAAATACATGTCATATAATTGACCTGTCGCGGACTGTCAACCAATCTATTCGATAATCCAATCAGCGCTCGATATTGTTTCCATAGTAACTATATTCCTTAGACAAACAAACGGTCTCAAAATAAACTCTACATTGTGTTACACTGCAACACTTGTTTCTTAGAGCTACTATCACCGTCTTAATTCAGTTTTTATACTTTCCAATAAAATTTCCGCAATGAATGTGAACATATATAATGTTATGTAACAAACATAGATTAAAGTCAGTACTATTTGTATATAAAAAAAACACATGTGCTATACATGCAACATACTATGTGTTTATTATGTTCATCAACTATGTTTTTACAAGGGAATACAAAAACACTAGTGTTACGTAAATACTTTTTATAAATAGAATGCATGCAATAATATACTTGTAATATTACCCTAATGTATTTACTCGCACCGAATTGTTAATGCCAAAAACATTCATTTTGTTAACATACAAGAACATATGATGTAGCTAATAATGTAAAAATGTTGTGTAACAAGTAATGTTACAAGATCATGTAACAAGTGATGTTTCGTGGTTTTTGTGATAACTATCATGTTGGTGCTTTCCATTAATACGATACCTTGTCTTTAACAAAAAGTTCCAATCCCAATGCCTCTATCCCCGCATGCAACATCTCAACACATGTCTTGTGGTTCTTCCAACTTTTGTCAAGCCCCTAAAGCAATAAATATAGCATAACATTAAACTACTTTATTTAATATCAACCAAAGCACATAGACTAGACGATAATATTAATTCCTTGTCGCAAATCTCGTATTACCCAAAAACAATATATGTATCTTGATTATAATTGTACACATACTGTTAAATGTATTCCTGTAGACAGTGGTAACAGACAACTTTACAATGTGAACACAGATGATAAAAAAACGCAGATGATAAAATACATTTCATGTCTCATATTTTCGGCTCTTACATGTTCATGTCATGATAGAATATTAGCTGACCAACAGTAAAAATCTTAAGCGACGAAACTCACTTGTATCTTATTTTTGTTTAATGGATCTCAAACCATTTTCAACAAGTTTTTTACATTTAAAGCTTATATACGGCATATCCAGTTTATTTGGTGGACGAAGATCCTAGAATGTATCTGAGTAGGTTTTTATCCTTCCGCAAGTAACTGGCAAAATTTTTCATATAAAGATTTTGGAGCGAGCGGGAATCGAACCTATAATTTTAATGGTGAGAGTTACATGATCTTGAGACGGCGTCTTAGACCACTCGGCCACGAAGGACCCAACTTGAAACTCAAAACAAAAGTAATACACTTACATGTAAAGTAAGCAGTTTATTTACTGCTGTGAAATATATTGACATTACAAGGCGCACTATTTTAATTACATTATATCAGGTAATTATAAGTAGCACGTATCTCATAAAGGTAATTAATGTCTCACACACCAGTTAATTTTGTACTGTGCTACATATAGAGAAGTGCTTTTCTGGAACATTGAACACATTTTCAATGGTTCTTAAAGTGTCTCATTTCCACAAATCCACAGATAGTCCTCTGCTGGTCCAAATACGCAGATAAAAACATGGTGTTGAGCAGATGCTTTTTTGGTGACATTCCTTCGTTTTAAATTTGGGCAATTCTGCCCATTTGTAACAATGTATCATTACGTACCTTTAAACTGTTATACCTTCATTCAACAATATCCAATGTCATTCAATCTAGCAGAACTCATGAAAAGGCTCTTATGTTTTCATACGTTAAAAGAAATATAATCATTTTAAGAATTTTCAACAAAAAATAATGCCCAGCTGATTAACAAAGCAAGTTCTTGGGCGAAAGATCTAGCTATAACGGAAGGTAATTAATGAGTGAGACCGTAAGAATATTTACCTCTTCTGATATTCTTGCTAATCCTTCCCGCAGTGCATACACGCTACTTATTGGTCCAGTATGGTGATACCTTAATGTTGACATATAGTATCAGTATATACTATGATTACACAGTGGTGAAAGATAAGTATAATGTTGTACTTGTGAGAACATTTATTGTATCTATGCTTTTTAATATACTGTGCTTATTATTAATACATGTGTTAAAATAATTAATACCAGAATTGATCTTCACCAAAAATAAGAATTTATATAATGAAAAGGAAAGGTACCATTTATTAAAGCAGCCAAAGGTCAACTTATTTATATAAGGCACGATTATAATAAAACAAGAAAAGAGTCATTTTCTGACGGCTATCCACTAAAATGCATATTATCAAATATCAACCACGTACCTTCTTGGTTCCTGTTCACATCCCCAGTAATTTGACAGGTGGGTCATATCAAAGTAATAAGATCTCACTTTAGATTTCCGGTTTAGAACTTTAGATCTGCAAAATACAATAATAAGCCATAAACTGAACGTAACAGCTGATCCACTAGTTTTGTATTTCTAATATCGTCGTCAAAATAATGAGTAGTGGTATCAAAATTCAAATACAGCATCAGCAAACAATGATGTATTACTTAAACATATCAATGTTCTTTCTTCTTCATGTCCATCTTTCAAGGAAATTGCCTTGAAAGTGTTTTTTTTTAACCCATTACTTCATATAGACGCCTTTGGACTCCTGTGATATTGAAAGCATTAATTCACCACGTATCAGCAATGGGTGAATTATGTTTATATTAACTGACAGAGCGGAAAACAGTGCAGGAAGTGTTCAGATTGCTCGTTACGAGCAATCTGAACACTTCTTGCACTGTTTTCAAAGGCCTTCTGTGATTGGTGCAGGAAAACAGGTATCTATTGAGTAAAGGGTTAAATGAAATAATTAAAATGCCAGGTACATAAAATGTCATGTGGCGGGTTAGCTTTACCGTTCAGTATATTCTGTTAACATACACATGAAATTATCATAGACTAAGTAAACTTCAATTGTTTTAAAGAAATTAATATCCAAAACAATTGGTTCTGATACATTATTGTTTATTCTTACCTACAAATCAATAACGTTTCAGCATAATATTTTGGTTGTTAATGCAATTGTCAACTCATGAATAAGTTGATATATTTTAAAGTTGAAGCTAATTCAATATCCAAGCCCCGATGTTGTAAACCGTTACCATGTTCAATTAATATTTGTACTCAAAAACAATCTCCAGGATTCAAATCAAAACGAATCTCAAACACACGATTCGGAATCGAATTCAAAAGTTATAATGCTGATTTGAGGTTGGTATATTATGTATTTACATTTCCTCCCAGTAGAACAATGAGGTACCAGGTGTATATTAAATAAGAAGGCAATTGATACCTTTTAGCACCAAATGGGTGCGTCCTATTTTATTACAATAAGCACTTCGTTATGTCAGTACGAACTGTTGCTGTTGCGGTGAGCATAGAACAAAGTTTTATAACCACGTGGCCGATGTCTAAACTATCAAACATTTGAGTCTGACGATGTTTGAATTTGGAAATATTCGAGTCTGAGAATGTTTGAGCATTTTAAGGCTGAATCAGGATCAAAACATTTTTTTTTCAAAATTATAAGTAAGATTTGTGATTCTCTAAACTTTCTGTTAACTAATGATTAACTGTTCCGATTGGGACCGTTAAAAAAGCAATGTTGGAAAAAACACATTTGAGCACGTTGGTTGGTCAATTGTTTCAGGGAAAGTGTGTATGACGTCACAGTTTAGTAAGCGTTCAATTGTTATGAATTGTGGGACTGCCATGGAATTCCCTGCGTTTTCATCTAGGGTTAATAGACCTTATTCAAGACATATCAGGTTCTGGGATAGACAAACTCATAATTAACTGCCCTTTTAATTGGTACATGTACTATGTTTTATATCAAATGATTACTTAATTGAGTGAATATGATTCTCAGATTCAAAATAGTCATGTATTTAGTGTTGGCTTTTACGACATGTATAAAACACGTTGATATTATTCTTATCATTTCTTACATAAAGTTGTTTTTAAAAAATGGTTTGGTATATAAAAATTTAGTTTACCAAATAAATGTTTAGGTACATGAAGTTTACATAAAAAGTATGAAAATTAAACGTATGTTCATATACATATTATATTCAACCTTGAACTCAGAAACTTAATTAATCTTGTGGTTTAAAATGTTTGTATATCTTCAATCAGTTCATACGTTTTTTTATCTGATTTTTTTTATAAAAAAATGCACTCACAAAATGTATTTTGTACAGGCATTTGCTAAACAAGATGTCGAACTATAGTAAATTATGATATAATCTTAAGCATTCAATAAGACTCACAAGACGAGTAATCTATGTCCACATACCTAGCTCTGTCAGAGAAGGACAATGGGCTAGCCCCTGGTGGCGAACTCAACACTTTCTGTGCACCAGTGTACAGGGCGTCAATTTCTGAAATAAAGAGGCACATATAGCGAGGTTATCGTTATTTATAAATAAACATATCCTCCTATCTGTGTCGACTTTCATGTAAGGCATATATGTATCTGCATATTTTATGGTATCGATTTATTATCGATTGTAATTATCGAAACTACATAATTCGAAAGAGTGTACTAGTCATTCTACAAGCATTGCACTAGGTGAACATTAAGTTGTACGTCTTTTAATTCTTCCAAATTCTTCTATAGTCTGCCATAGTCTTCCGTATTATTCCACATATTTCCAAATTTTTCAAAACTTTTCCATATAAATCCAATTTATTTCGTATTCTCCTATCTTCTTCCATATTCTTACATACCCTTCCATATTTTTTCATAATCTTTAAATTCTTAAACATTGTCCCAAACTCTTTCCCTGTTCTTCCATATTTACAAAATACTAAAATTAACTTTTAGGTTAGGCAACGACAGAACTGACAACATAAAACATTTTGACAGTTCCATGTCCATATTTATGTTTTTGGTTTGTCTATACTGACTGTTTCGTTAAATCGATCAGTTGCGACTGACTGGAATTTTAAGTGATATTTGCAATGTTGAGGTATGGCTTGACCGCAGCTATTTTCTAATTACTTACACTGAAACTATAACTGTCATCATTGCGTTTTTAACACTATTGTGTTCACTTTAATGTCTTTTTTTTATGCTGTGTTTTCTTGTAATTCAATTATTTACAACCGTTGTGTCTGAGCTGTAATTCGAATTCAAATTGAGTAAAATATCAATCTTAAGAGACAGCAAATGTAATGTTGAAATGTCTTCATAGTATACAATATGATATCTGCGCATAATGAAAGTAGTGTACATACAAACCCCATTTGTCCATAAATAATGGAACACCGCCACATGCCGCCACGGAATCAACAGCTAGTAAACAGTTATATCTGGAAAAAAACACATTATACAAATCATCTTCTGCTTGAAATAAGTCTATCTGGTATCACCCGATTAGGATATGTTATACCGCAACAAAAAAAAAAAACAACAGGAAATTGAATGCATGTCCCACAATCCATAGCACATTAACGCGTAATCAAACCGTGACGTCATTCAACTTCCGATGACATAACTGACAAATCAGTCTGCTCTTAAAACGGACGAAAGCGGAAATGAATAGCACTTATACAGTCTGTGATTGAAATAGAACAGTAGTAAATAAAATTATCATTACCAAACAATACGAAAATAGCAATTCTTTCAAATGTTGTTATTTTGTTTACACTTAAGGTTTCATTTCATTCACATCAAACGATATTGAAAACGAAAAAAATTGGTATGAACATTTTCTGAATCGGTTGCAGCGATGGTACGTCATGAAAACAGTCGTAATTTCTAATAAAGTCTATACATGTACCTCAAACGAAAATAAAACAGAATGTTAATCAACGGACGGTTACTTAATAAACACATACAGCGCCATTTGGGACAAGTCCTTGTTGAGGAATGATGCAATAGACATACTACATTATATTTTGTTAAAATGTAATATCAGACCCATCGGTTCATTTTGTAAATATTAGCATTGGACATTTCTTTAAAGCTTAAACGGTTTACATTATCCAAATATGGCCCCAACAAATCATCAACATACACACATTTATTATTATTTGCTTAAGAAATGTTCTTGACATATGTTTCATATTTTAAATGAAATGTAAGACTACTATTGGCGTACAGTCAAACCTGTCTTAATCAGCCAGTCGTGGATGGAGCAAAAGTGGCTTAAGAGATGTTAATTTGATCTGAAAGCATAGACATGGAAAAAATGCTTTGTACGATACTGTAATAAACGATAATACAGTACACCGTACCGTACCTTCCAGTCTCGAACCGCCGTACATACGACTCTGCTCTGTACTGTGCCGTTTTGTATTGTACTGAATTGTATTGTACTGTATTACAAAGAGACTGTGTGACAATGTCCTTTGAATGCTACGTCACCTGTTTGCGTGACTTACAACAAACAAAAACCCACTGTCGACACTAACACAACATGCTGCAGACATTGTGGCACGACACTTCTACATATTACTAAGATTACAATAAATAACACCGAGCTGGCCACCAATAAAAGTTACTACTTAAAACGGAACGCCTTGTCAGAAAAAGCCTTTGATATATGACCCTGTCATATTGTCATGCACTGTTTATTTGTACCTGTGACATAGTGCACCGATTCCTTCCAAAGGCTGTACTGTAGTACCGCTTGATTCTCCATGTGTAATGAACATGAGGCAAGGACTGTTCTGTTTTAATCCCTGAAATATACGGAGTTTACATTGAAGAGCAGATATATAACTACTGTTACATATGGATTGCAGTGATTATAGCATCATGTACATAAAAAGTTCATGAAATAAAGAAAACACAAGTATAAATATCATTAAATAGCAAATATAAAATGTTGCAATAAATATTCAAATTTACTTACAATAAACTTGGATTCCTCAAATATAGATTAAGTTAAATTGAAAATTCCCCAAGCAGTGAGTGCGATAAAGTATCGAAAGATGAACTGGTCTAGGCCTGATTTGCTACCTTCTTAGTCAGTCGTCGAACTCGTTTGAATATGTTATATATTAATAATTAGCTACCGCCCACTTGATATTTCAGTAAAATTACTACTATGTTTTTACCTTCTCGATTTCATCTAGTGTAAACACTGTCCCCATGGGTTTAGTGAGCATAGCCACGTCACGACCTTAAACAACATCATATGGTGACGTAAAATATATTGCAGTAAACAAAATATAATGAAACAATGTTGTTTTGGAAAGAGAATATAAAAACATCAAAATAAACAATAAACTACATCAAGTGTGTACAGGAAGTACTAACATGCTAAGCTGTTTTTACAAATAGCTTAACCAAACAACAATTATTTTCAGACTTAATTTCCACCACAGTCATAAAACACCAAAAACAAACGAATCATACGCGATCTTGCTAACCCGGACTTGTGTTAATTAGAAAAATAATTACCTTGCCTGGTTGCCATTTCTCCGAAACGTTCACCCCAGATACCATTAGCACAAATCATCACTTTGTCGTTCTCATCTAACAGATTACAAACGACTGTTTCCATCGCCGCATGTCCTAATTTAAAGTTTTCATAGTGTCGTGAAAATACAACTTGACAAACAAACACAAAACAGTGACAATGGGTATTATTTCACTAAGAATTTATTGGTTTGTTTGTTTTTGCATTGTGTTTAGCGTCTCTTTCAGCACCTTTTCAGCTGTATCGCAATCGTTGTCTGCTTGAGTCAGTATTCTAAACGCTGCCACACTGGTGTATCATACCGCAGTCACATGTTTTGATACCCCAGCTCACGTGATATTATACCCACCCTGGTCACACATTATACTGATACTGGGCCGACTAGACCTGATCTTGTTTGATATTGTTCTAATTTCTTCTTTTAGTGATTAAAATCGAGTATAAGTGTGACTTATCACTCCATACATAATATTTTCAAATAAAAGTTAAAACCCCACACAGATATTTGAAATGTTTTTCTTGTAAAAACTTGGATGATAAGAGTCAACGCTTCATTTGGATTTAGAATGTTTATGGCCCTTGTTTTTTGTAATAATCTAGATTTGACTGTAATATGATAATAGTATAATACATTGACATACCTTGGTCTGTTTTTTTTATATACTAGTAGTTTCTTAATAAAATATTAACCATGTCAAACTTATATATTTTTTCACATCAATTTATATGGTTTTGATACATTTGCTATTAAAATATCAAGTAAGAGATCAATATTTTATATAGATCTCATCGTATTATATGAAAAATATAAGCTTAGTTATCCATAAGAATGATTTTAAAATAAGGCAACAAAATTATGAAATTCTTAAATATTGAATTAAGACGAGCCCTTCTTAGTATTCGCCATAGAATGCACATATTTACCATTCAGGAGCATTTTAATTGTATATACCTGTTCCTGAAACACAAATCGTCCATGCATTATTTGTTTGGAAAACGTATTTTATTCCCTCTTTTACTTCGTCCATTATCTACAGTAAAAACAACAAAAAATTGTTATTATTACGAAAATGTATTGAGAAGATGTTTCATTTATTTTGGATAAAAAGATAATGCTTTGGAATATTTATTTACTTTTCTGTTTATTGTATTCATAAATTTTAAAATAATTGTGTATATAACTATATAAACAACACGCATTTAAAGACACAAGTTTGTGTATTATATCAAACCTAGAGATGACATTCATGCTAAGAAAAAACATTAAAGCCTTGTTTTGTAATTTTATTAAAACAATTCCATCACTTTAAAGCACGCATTTTACAAATATATGTGGTCGACATATAGAAACCGATAAATCCGATAGGTATGTGATAAAAAAAATTAATCAATGTATTAAATAAATTGCGTTTTTTTTTAAAAAAAAAGACAACCTATATACTATATATATTGGATATACAATGTATGGATCATTCGCCATAACGACTATAGGAATGATTCTGTCATAGATTCTAACTTATCTCAACCATTTCTGGATTATTTTCTTATGTATTTTTGTATATTTAAATTAGATAGAGATGATATGCAGTTTAAGGGCTTAATAGGATCTGATTTCTTGAACGTTCACGAGATACGAATTTACATATATCAAGTACAAAATACATGTAAGTTTCTATCTCATGTGCGGGCAGTAAATAAAGTTCATAACTCACATGTATATTTAAACTTACGTTCGTTAAGGTTACGTTTATGGCAATTTTTGCGTGTAAATGTATTGTAATGTTTTGAATACCAGGGACTGTTTTCGTGGACATCCATAAAATGGATGTGAACCAAAGCATTGTATAAACTATAATGTTCTAAGAAGGAGTTAATTAAATCGTGTTTTAAACTGAAAGATTGTATAAATCACTCTCATGATCAGAAAAAATATTGAGCGTATATCTTAAATGACCATCGAATCAAGACAAGGATCGAACCAAATACCCCTGGCGCGAGAGATCAACTACCAAACCACTACAGCATCTTGTTGTTTAACGTATACATAAAGAGGTATTTGTTTTATGAAGTAACTATAAAGAACACGTGTACAAATAAAGATATCTTACCTGTGTAAACTCGGGATGTAAGTGTCCCAGTAAAGGCATGGCACTGGCTGCCAAAACCCTCGGAGGACAATTCGATGGCCCAGGTCCCATAAGAGTTTTAAAGGGAAAGTTCATCGGTTTTAGTAAACATTCTGGTGCGCAAGTTGGTGACGTCATGATTGTTAGGTTTACTAAATAAACAATTATATTAAGAAATTATATGCCTGGGCAGTACTTTGAGCAACAGTTGCGTGACACATAATACAGACTTCGTTGCAAAATTTGATACACTAACTTTTATTTTTTAGCTAAGTTTAAACTATTCGGTAACACTAATTTTGATGCTATAATTCGAGTTTTTGTATAAAAGGGCTACATGACAAATTTATCGACACCATAACAAATCAGTCGAATTTAAAGATGGTTTTAAACAAAATTTTAAATTTATAAAGTGTGTATATCCATGTTTATTAACATTATATTCAGATTTCTGAATAAATAAAAAGACAACTTACTTCAATAATATACTTCAAAACTGTCTGTTTAGTTTCACCGTTCAGTATGTTGACGTTAACAATGGACTATGTCATGGTAATAATGTACGTGGTGGTCAAGATAACAAACAGTTATCATGTATATGACGGTCTTGCGATAGCGAATTTGATAAAAGCTCTACTTAAGATAACAAGTTTCGATGAAGATTAACATTTATGCCATGTTCGTCGTTTAAATAAATTGACATATCTATATTCGAGACGTTACTCTTTCATTTTGCCTATACAGAGTTGTGTCGTTGACATTCCAAGAACGCACACCCGAGAACGGTCATCTTAAGTTTCGGATACCATTTCCTTTAAAAGCAGTGTTATATAGATAGTATACTATAGTATGTTTATAGCGCACATAAATATACACTGGTTCACAAAAAAGGACTTATTATTGAAATTATATTTCTAGTCATACACACTAAAGATGAAAAAAAATTATTGAGGGCCTTCCATGGGTTTTGTAGAATCAAATTCCTAATTTTAGTGATCTAAGGAAAATATCTTTAGGCAACTATAGCAAATACCTTTGGGGATCCGGGAACATTGGCGATTAATTTAAGAGATCCTGGGAACACCCCTCCCCCAGGAGAGCCTCTTTATTTGCCTGTATGCGATGTTATATCTAAATCAATAATAATGGTGACGCTTTGGTAATGACTATGTGTATTATTGGTATAAATAAAAGGAATGGATCTTGGTTATTGAACATTCATGTTCTGAACTGGTATGCAAAGAGCACATTTACATGTTCCTGGATGTCCTCTTTCTCGGTCCGTGATGCATGTCAGTTAATGTTAAATTAACGTTCAACAAATCAAATGAACTCATTAACAGCATGCAGATGAGGACAACATGCAAAGGAAACCTTATATTTGACTGAAGCAAAGCTTATATCATTATATCATATGTAAATCAGCTCACGACATCACTTAAAACCATCTTCCGTGGCCTTGTGGTCAAAGCGTCCTCCTCGGAAGCAGGAAGTTGAAGGTTCGAATCCCGATGGAAGCACTTAGATTTTTTTTAATACGGTCAGTTGCTCACCAAGTTAAATTGAGGAGTATCGAGTGTCTATCAGCCTCACGCCTAGTAGGGATAGATTTCGGACAGTAACTGTGTATACTATAAATATTCTCATAAGCCCATTGTGATTGGCCGTTTCAATAAGTGTGACACTATAATAAACAAACACTTTAAGTTATATAAAAATAACACATTTTGCAAATAATAAATACTATGCTGTTGGATACATATATGTGTCTACTAATATGACAATTTCCCATTGAGTTTGTCAATCTAAATCTTTAGTCTGTCTTACATAAAGTCATATTAGAAAGCTGCATTAATTTGATGAAATATAGCGTTCTTCACACATAATCCCGTATTGTGTTTGTGTTAAAACCATGTTAACCCCATACAAAGGTTAAAGGCATGAAAGAAAATATGATGCATGTTCATTTGTTGTTGTATCGTGTTGAGCGTTGATTTCAACAATTGTTCAGTCATTGTACGCTGTGGCAAATATAGTCTTAGTTTTGACAGCTTCATCGTTTCAGTTTTAGTTGTTTTGTATATTAAACATGATATAAGTTTGCAAAATATTTTATATGAGATTTTATTGATGTAATTAAAACTGTTAAAAAATACTTTGGAGATTCGAACCCACTGCCCCTGCGGCGTCAGCGCCTAGCACATAAATGACGTTTTTTTTGTTGTTTCGGTGGCGCAGTATGCAGAGACGTCGTCATTAATGTGCTAGGCGCTGACGCCGCAGGGGCCGTGGGCTCGAATATCCAAGGTGGCAAAAATATTTCCGAAATTGTCCGTGGTCAGGTGAATAAGAAGTGTCACTTTTCTCCATTGAGTCATTTTAAGTAGGAATAATACAAAATTTTAAGTAGGACTAATACAAAATATAGAGTGATAAAATATAGTTTCACCAATAAGCAATGCAATGCAGTAGTTTTTATATGGTTTCACCTTAAGTCGGCTTTAAGATTAAAAATCTTAAAGATGCCGTTAAATTTTGCTGGGGTGTGCTCGAGTACTGGTTAACCTTCCAGGATCCCAGGAAACAGTGATTAGATGAACTGATCGTCTGTTAGCCCTCGATGGCATACAAATGACGCTAAATATTCAGTCAATCAATCAAAAAGTTTTATAGTTACAACAGCACGTAACTTAACTAGTAAGATAGACAAATCATGATATATTTCAGGATGGTTATTACTGCGTTATTTCCCTTTGAACGATTAAAATTAAAATGCTTAGTCTTCAACTAACAATGATATTACAGTTTAGACCAATTATGATGTATTTTTAGATGATATTTTATTACTTTGTTATCTCCCTTTGAACAATTAAGAAACGTGACACCTTGTATAAGACTGTTGATAGTAAACTTTCTTTTCGAGTAGAACAGTTTATTACCTTGATTGGCAATAGAATTAATCTTCCAATTGTAATAATCTCACTACATATTATACCTCAAGTTGAATTTAAGATTTCCAAATACTTTTATTAAATAAAATTACTCATGCCTGCTATGATCAATCAAGATACTTTAAAGTATGCACTTTATTACACCTAAACATAGTATAATTTACGTTACATATAAAAAACCTATATTATGGACATATCTATAACATAGGTTTGTCTAGACTGATGATACGAGCAATACTGTAACATCGGTATAGCTTTTTCATAGTCGTCTCTGGTCAGATGTAATATTGCAAATTATACTATGCTTTAAAAAGGCTCAGTCCTCAGTCAGAGCATGGGGATAGTCAATATAATATGAACGCACAGACATAACTCAATGAATATCCCAGGAACTCGAATGTAATGTGTGTGTTCATGAGTTGTAAAGGTACCTGCAATTCCGTAAGGCCCTTTGGCACTGGCTTAACAGTCGGATGCCATCAGTGAACATGTTTGGATGAAAAAAGCACAACACGCTGCTAAGAAAATAAAATAGCAGACACTTTGTTTTTGTTCAGTCTCCGATTGATGCATAACGGAATATCCAACACCTCAAATTTCCCTCTTGCGCTTGTTTAGGTGGCCTTCTACTTTTAAGTCAGACAAAATGGACCACGACAGACTAAACGTACATATCCTACCAACACCCTGCCAATGCACGATGGCAGTATTTTACGCCACTCAATATGAGGCGAGAATTCGGCTGTGACAAATATGGAACCTTGCAGACGTATGCTGCATGTGCAAAGAGCAGACAACAAACTAACATAAAGAATTGAAATAAAAATCAAAACAGCATCCACTGCTGCATATGTAAAACAAACATATTGTTGTTGTAGTGTGTTTGGCGTCTCTTACAACAAGTATGCAGTCCTATTGCGACGGTGTCTGCTTGAGACAGTATTCTAAGCGCTGCCACATTGGAGTAGCATGTCTCAGACACATGGCATATGATATCACACCCAGCTACATTATACTGCCAATGTGTCGACCATCCTAAAATATCTTCAAAATTCTGAGCGTCAAGCAAGCTTCTAGTAATTTTTTTGAAACCTTAACAAAGAAACTCCTCTTAAACTCCATTCATATTATCTATCTTTAAAATGCTTCAGTTGACCATATTTATCAAAAGCAACATCCTTCTGGTTCCAAATTATACACATATTGGTCCAGCATATTCAATACAAATTCATATAACATAGTCAATATATTTATTTTAAATAATAACATTTATATGAAATGCAATATACCTTTATGACTTTATAGATGTTCTCTTTCACATGACATTCTAATAAAATATAACGTACCATTGTTACTATATGCATTATAGGTGTTCTCTTTCACATAACATTCATGTAAAATATAATAAACCTTTATGACTATATGAATTATAGATAATCGTTTTCACATGATATTCATATTAAATAGAGCATACCTTTATGACTATATGAATTATAAATGTTCTCTTTCACATAACATTTATATAAAATATAACGTACCTTTATGACTATTTGAAATATAGATGTTCTCTTTCACATAACATTCATATAAAATACAACATGTCCTTATGACTTTATGTACAATAGGCGTTCTCTTTTACATTCATTAAAACAATAAAAATCTTTAAATGTCAACTTTAAAAGCAAGGAATAACTATTTCCTTTCAAAAATCATTTATTGACATACGTACATACTATTTATCCGATAATGTTTAAATGTTAGTAAACAAGCAAAACAATCTTAACACTTTCCCATTGTCGAAATAATGTTATATATTAAAATGTTATGGCAACACAATACATACACATTTAAGATTAACTGCATCATTCTCAATTTAGATATGTAAAAGGTTCAAACAATAACTCTAAGATGATAGCAACAAAAGGTTTGTACTGTCCTGAAAACAAATTCCACCCATAGTATAAGGTGGCCCATATGCCCACTTGCAATCCAGAGGCGCAAATCCTGCATTATATATCGCAAGCATACAATGTCATTTATATAATTCATCAGGGACATAGTATACTATTAGGATTTTGTCCATTTTAGTACCTCTATCGGTAAAGTCTATATTGTATATTATAATTATTATGTATACATACGTTGTTATCATGGTTTCTGTTCTTAACTTGATATTGCATTTTATTCTTCCATTCTAATATATGCAAATATATTTGTTTCTATATTTATCCTTCGTTTTATCAGACTGAATTTTGGAAACGATACTCCAAATTTCATGATCCAGTTATTAAGTCCGTTTCGATCCGTTTTCACAACTTGGACGATCCTGTTTTATTTAGTCCTTCGCTCAGTGCTCGCAATACCAGCCTGACGTTGTCAGGGGTACAGTTATATCCCATCAGGCCCACACGCCATATCTTCCCGGCCTGTGCCCCAAGTCCTCCGGATATCTCCACCCTGTATCTGAAATGTAAACAAATGACATATATTCTTAACAATTGCCTTAATTTGAAACCATGTAAACATGTACAAGCTAATACAATATGGTTGTGGTACGTCGCATTATTTAGAAGAAAGGTTTGGGTCTATGTGAATCGCTCTTGATTCCATTGTCAAAGTTAGTGTTATTTGTGAGAGGCCACTGAATCCCGAAGTCTCTGCCTGCTGTGAGTGGTCAACTCTCTATCT
This sequence comes from Panopea generosa, assembly GCA_029582155.1. Taxonomy (NCBI): domain Eukaryota; kingdom Metazoa; phylum Mollusca; class Bivalvia; order Adapedonta; family Hiatellidae; genus Panopea; species Panopea generosa. The sequence continues at coordinate 34,496,280 of CM055910.1, read as the reverse complement.
AATGCAAACAATCAAGCTAGATAGTTTCTATAGATAAACTAATAGTTAAAAGTATGTATATTTTGTTTTAAGATATTAACCATTATTATTTGTGTCCACTGTGTAATTAATTTTAATGAACATGTATTTGCACAATATACAATGCAATTTATGTTCATATGGCAATGTTTATATGGCAATATTCATATGGCAATGTTCACATGGCAATGTTTATATGGCAATAATATGTTTAAGCTTTATGAGTGATATTGAGCTATTTTGTCGGACTCTTTTTATATGGTTATATGGTAAAGTGTGCTAATCGTCTTCTGTAATTAATAAGCAAATCAAGTTTATGATGTAAATTACGAAGCGTGGTCTTATGACTTACTTCTGCATTGCATAATCTGATACATCCTTCCAGTTGACACCGTTCGGTACGCATATTGCGGTTACACAAGGCAGTCGATTACTCTGAAATAATAATCAGAAATTATCTATTGCATGTGTTGCTAAATATAGTAACATATTTACACTAAATTTCAGATTTGTAATTTTTATATCAGCCCCTGTCAAAGGCCAATGACATTGGAATAAAGCCATCGATTCATTTCTCACTGTCCAGAGCTGTTATCACAGCAAGGATGCCCACCTATTATATATTAACCTCTTAATGTAAAACATAATATGTAGCGTTCAGTAAACAAAGCCACCATTATACCATAGACGCAATCGATTCAAATCGACTGATTGATTGATTGAATATTTAGCGTCATTTTTATGCCATCGAGGGCTAACATATGATCAGTTAACCAAACCACTGTTTTCTAGGATCCTGGAAAATTAACCACTACTCGAGCACACCCTATCTCCTCAAGTAACTGATAACTTTCCCACTTGAATCAGCGGTGAGGGACGAATGATAATGAGACGCAATGTCGTATATCAACCATCGCGGGGATTCGAACTAACAACCCCTGGATTTATAGTCAGACGCGCTAACGTCTAAACTAATCGGGCCCGGCGATTCAAAAGAAAACAATCGCCATTCATAGTAAGTACAGCGCAAACATACAGAAACACATCAGAAGCCGTCACTGCCTTGTAATGGTCAGTAACAACACTGCCATGGATTGGTCAGTAAAATCACTGTCTTGATTGGTCAGTAATAAGTATGCTTTGGGTTGGTCCTTGGATTGGTCAGTAACAACACTGCCTTGGATTGGTTGTCAGTAACAACTCTGCCTTGGGTTGGTCAGCAAAACACTGCCTTGGAATGGTCAGTAACAACACTGCCTTGGATTGGTCAGTAACAACACTGCCTTGGATTGGTCAGTAACAACACTGCCTTGGATTGGTCCTTGGATTGGTCAGTAGCAACACTTCCTTGGATTGGTCAGTAACAACAGTGCATTGGTTTTGTCAGTAACAACGCTGCCTTGGATTGGTCAGTAACAACACTGCCTTAGATTGGTCAGTAACAACACTGCCCTGGATTTGTCAGTAACAACACTGCTTTGGATTGGTCTTTAGATTGGTCGGTAACAACACTGCCTTGGATTGATCAGTAACAACACTGCCTTTGATTGGTCTTTGGAATGGTCGGTAACAACACTGTCTTGGATTGGTCAGTAACAACACTGCCTTTGATTGGTCAGTAGTAAGACCTCATTTTATAGGTACAGAAATATAATAAAACAGTAATATACCCTGTAAGCTATGTACAATTTCAGTCTTAACAGAAGAATAAAATTATTTTTAGTGCAGTGACCATATTAGTAATGCAATGCATGCACTACTTTTTCAAACCAGCATATTTGTATTACCTTATCTTTTACTAATAATTTAAGTCCCAGTTCTTCGACACCGCTATGGAGCAACTCAACGCATGTTTTATGATTTGCCCAACTTCGTTCAAGTCCCTGAAAAATGATAAGTTCATATTATTAGTTTTATGAAAAACGGAACTATTTCTAATTTCTCGAGAGGTACCTCATCTATATATCTAAATTATGTTACTTGGATTTCTTGACACAAACATACAACTTTGGAGTTATAGAAAAAAATAGGATATTTAGATTCTGTTAGATAACCAAATGTTGAATTATGTCGCTGTATGTATCTATTTATACCAAATAATAAGTCGTAGAGTATAATAAAATCGCAAATAATGTTTTATATAATTGCTAAAATTTATTGAAATTTCAAATTCTGAGTAGTTAAGTATAAAATAAAAAAGACAAAAGTGTTTATTTCCAAGGGTATTTAAGGACGGTGGTCTTCCGATTCGTATACCAATAAAACTGGATATGCCATTTAACATGCCCTGTGTTGGAAATGGCGCTTTTCCTCAATCACAATATAAAAACAACCAATGCATACTTTTCATAAGATATTAATAATACATGTATTCAAGTGAATAAAGGTTCGTTACATAAACATGCATCTAGAGTCGTCAAATTGTATTGTTGCTTACCTCCTCAGCTAATTTTGATAGTCCCTCGCGAAGTGCGTAGATACTGCTTATAGGCCCTGTATGATGGTATCTGTAATACACAACGGACGGTGTATTCATATTATAAATATGCTTTTGTGCTAAATAAGTCTTAATCGATATGGATTAAATATATATATATATATATATATATATATATATATATATATATATATATAATAGTTTTGCATTCATTACCTCTGAACCAATTGATAAACAGTTCCACCTTAAATAACCAGAGTTCAAATGCCCGTCTGGGGATCTATTGAAATCAAAAGGCGAGTGTTGTTTTGCTTACATTCAATGAACGAAGTCTACAGATAATCAATTGTTACATGGTTTTCAATACACCAACGTCGTTGGGTGCAATTTGACATGTAGAATAACCAAGTCAACAGCTAGGGTTTCTCGGGTCCCCTGGTGTCCTCCATGTTGCAAATGTAATTTTCACAGTATAGATTGACTTGTACAAACGGTTATATATACAATTACTTTTAATTGCTGATATTTGATTTAAGGGGCGTCAGACAACGGATTTCTATAAATCTTGATAACAAATGGGTGCTCTATGTAATAAAAATGAACATATATTCAAGTAATTTTGTTGTTAAGAAAGTCAACAAAATGGTGTATTTTCCGATAAGCTTATCAGTTAAACACAACACAGTGAATTTCTGGGGAAAAAAATTTCATAATGAACTTTAATGTTACAATCTTAACAACTAGTTTTCGATAATTATAACTATTATGAAGTTAAATTCAAAATTTCGACTCAAAACGTTCGTTAAATACTGAGATAAATGGATTTGAAATAGTAAAAAAAAACACTATCCAATTGGAATTTGTATATTTCAATCGGCATTAGTTTCCAATGGGAAATTACTATTTCCAAACGGTCAATTCCAATTGCAAACACAAATGTAATAAACAATCGCTTACCTCCTTGCTTCGTTGTCACAACCCCAGTAATTTGCTAGATGGTTCATATCGAAGTAATACGATCGAACTTTTGTCTTTCTGTTTAAAACTTTATTTCTACAAAACATGAAAATATTAATAATTATTTTCCTCTTTACTTTCTTAAATGTTATTAACAATGTTTATATTTCTAAAAGTATTTTATACATATTTTGTGGATTTCAAATTCCTCAACAATTAATCATTTAGATACAAAATGCAAATATATACATGTATATGCATGTGATATGTATAATTAGCTTTTATTTAGTTTGTAGTTAACGTTGTTTTATTCCAATCACATTCGGATGATGTCGGAGTTGCAAGTGCGTAGACTGGCTTGGCTATTTTATTTACAATCGTTTTACCATATTACAATGAAGTAGGAATAGCGAGACTGGCTTTACCCTTAAATTAGATTTAAGCTTCCCGGGTACAGTTTTGTTACTAATTCTTCAGAGAGGTTGGTTATTGTTTGTTATCACCAGTTTGTTTGCATTGTACTGATTATAACTATAAATATTCTATGAACTGATTGTGTTTGTGTTCCTGTCCTTTGATTTCAGCTGTTTACATCTAACATGAACGTTTGTCTTAAACGAGTTACATTTTGGTATTATGTTTTAGTTTCCGTTTTATAGTTAAACATATCGAAATAAAAGTGTTTAACTTTTGTTTTAGAAATGTCATTATCTTCTGTAATGATTAATTTGTGTCTGATATGATTAAACAAAAGTACAATATTATAACGTAGTTCATTTCATATGTTGATGCGTTTTAATAATAAACAAAATTAATGTTTATTCAGACATGCGCAGGATACGTTGTTTACCAACAAAACAAACATACTTGGCTCTTTCTGAGAATGACAATGGGCTAGCTCCCGGTGGGGCACTGAGCACCTTCTGCGCCCCAGTATATAAAACATCAATTTCTGAAATCAAAACAAATAAAAACAAGAAATTGAAATAATCGTATCAGTTTAACCAATGTATTGACTATTAACAAAATCTTAATGAAAATTGTATAAATAAAGATTAAAGATTTTCTGATTTCTCGTAATCCCCGAGAGCTCACTCAATATCTTCTTCAAAAATAAAATACCACTTCAGTCGATGCTGTAGGTGTTGAGGGGCATGGCATATTTAATAAAATAATCCTTGAATAATTGGTTCAATATAGTCGAATGCATCATGTTCTTTTCCTGTACAGCGCGTTGTTCAGTGGCAGAGCATCGGCCCCATTATCGAAGTGTCTCGAGTTCGACCTCTCCCCTCACCCAACGACTATGTGTGGTGTACTTGAGCAACATACCTTTTTCGCATATGCCTAGTACTCGTTATACACAGGAAGACTTCGAGGGTTAGTTGCAAGTTATAATAACTTTCACATTCGAAGTAAGATAAGTTCTATTCTTTTCGTTGTTGCACAGTGCGCATTCAAGATGATATTATCATCATACATTATGTATATAAGTTACCGCTGGTTAATTCAAAGTATCTTCCTTTTACTCTCCGTGACAGTATATAATACATATATGCATATATTTATATTACTTTAAAAAGACATAAAACTGTCCTCCATACCCCATTTGTCCATAAACATAGGGACACCTCCACATGCCGCCACAGAATCAACAATAAGGATGCAGTTATATCTAAAATATATATAACAAGGTGGGTATACAGTAATCTATGTAGGCTTTCGATGTTTTTTGTTGATATTTATATGATGTCCGCTCCGGCATTACATCGTGTATTAGGGAGTGCAAAATTGGGTTTTACGTCAACATATCACAGGCTTAATTGTATATCCAGTTTTATGGCGGAGAATGTTCACCGTCCGCGATAAATTGGCAACACTTTTAAATAAAAGTTTATGGTCGATCCGGATCTCGGCCATGAGAGATAAGTGCCATTGCTAATGTGGCAGTGATTTAGACCACTGAGTCCCAAGCACCTGGTTCGTTTTTACCAACTTAAAGGTACTTAAAATTGCTTCAGTATTATAACAATATGCAGTTATAATATGTGAGTGTTATACTTAAGTTCCTATGTTGTTTAAAACTATCAACTTTGTAATTAAAGAGGCCCTCCATGGCCGAGTGGTCTAAGGCGCTGTCTCAAAATCGCTTACCTTTCACCGCTAAAATCGTAGGTTCGAGTCCCATCGCTCCAAAAAACTTTATGTGAGAAAGTTTCAATTTACTTGCGGAAGGACGGTGGTTCTACTCAGTCTAACTGTCTGAGGTCTTCCTCCACCAGTAAAACTGGATATGTCATTATATATAACCTGAATTGTGTCAAATGTGGCTTTAAACCCCATTGCCATTAAAGTTACTTTAAATACATAAATTGAACATTTCGACCGAAAATTGTTATAATATTGGTGTTCAAAACGTACACTATGTTTAGAAACAAATATATGCAAAAATATCATTTAACACTTAAAAACATATATCGATGAGACATACCTATGACATAAAGCACCGATTCCTTCCAATGGTTGTAGCGTCGAACCACTAGATTCGCCGTGAGTTATAAACATTATTTTCGGACTGTGTTCTTTCAACCCCTGTAAAATAGAAAACATAGAGCTAATTCGATTGTTGCTTTCCGTTACTAAAAAATAATCCACGAGTTAGTCGCGGGTGGATGTCACGAGTGACGTCAATTTGCAGTAGCAAATAATCATAAGAAAGAAGGGGTCATGCTTCATCCGAGAGATTTTTTATATAAGAATACTTTATAAATCATGTACTAGTATTTGTTCCCTTATTCCAAGAATCATTTTTTTCTCTAAATTCACAATTGCAAATATGACAATGCTTTCAAAATATTCAAAACACATCAATGATGTCATTGAAATCACAAAATGAGCATTTATATAATAAAAAAAATTAACAAGCATTTACTTTTTTCGCCAGGTGCGTATGTCATTATAGCATGTTTCACGTGGAAACATTTCTCAGAAATATCTTTAGAAATACTATTTTTTCTGGAAATGATTGGCATATTATTACAAACTCTTGTCATATGTTTGTTTTAGTACTAGCAGCTTAGTAATACGTTAATGTGACCACATTGACAGTCATTCCGAAATGTGTGTATAATAACTAATGTGGGAGATATTCGATCTCTGTTTTATGCTGAAATGACACTTTTATGATATCCTACACTTTTACATGTTAATTTAAAGGACGATTTTTTTTAAAATTCATATTAAATATAAAACACCATAATAGAGTGAACAACATTTACAAACGAAGATTTACAAGTTGTTCCCTTTCGTTTTCGATACAATGTTTCCCCCACATCAAAATAAATAACTATTAAGTATATGTAACCAAACGTTTGAGAACGTATCGTTATAAACGCCTTAGACGGTGGTTGAAAATATCCAAAGTGACAAAGAGTACATAACTAGAGATTAATTGGACATAAATATGCATGACTCTATTGTTACAAGTTGTATTGATAACGGAAATTGTGGGAAACATGTTATTAATAGTATACTTCATATTTTAAATACTGATGTATATAAATGTATTAGTGTGTCATACCTGTTCAATAGTTTCAAGTGTGAATGTTGATCCCATAGGTGCAGTAAGGAGCGCTACGTCTGCCCCTAAAACAACAATTTACAACAATATACTACAAGATAACTAAATCCATATTAGTGTTGCTACGAATAGGTCATCCAAGTATAACCAATTATAATACCATAAATAATTAAATATTTGCTTTGATATATACACAGCGTTTTGGTTTACAAAACCTGATGAAGTATTGTTTAAACTATCAATTGTTGTTGTATGGTGTTTAGCGTCGCTTTCAACAATTGTTCAGTCATATCGCGACGGTGTCTACTTGAGACAGTATTCTGAGTGCTGTCACACTGGAGTATCATGCCGCAGACACATGGTATGATACCCCATCCGGTCAAATTAAACTGACTTCGGGCCGACCAGACCTAGAACTGTCCTATTTATGCTGAGCGTCAAGCGAGGAAGCTTCTTGTACCATTTTTAAAGTATTTGTATGACCCGGTCGGGGATCGAACCAACGAGCTTCCACGTGCTAGGCGGACGCTCTACCACCAGACCACGCTGCAGTTTAAACCATCAGAATCTGATGATGTATCATGACCATTTACGTATCCATTGAAAAACAGTTGTTTGGAGTATCGGAGGAGATGATTGCGTCGTCAATCGTTTAGGAGAGTTATTTACCTTGTCTTTTGGCCATATCTGCAAACCGTTCTCCCCAGAGTCCATTTACACAAGACATCACCTTATCGTTGTCTTCGATCAGGTTACATGCAGCTGCCTCCATCGCGGCGTGGCCTGTAGTTAGAATAAAGCGGCATATGTGAAATCGAGAACTTAAGGACAATCAGTTAACGTAACCACTCTTTCTTGCAATGGGATATTGGATCTCTTAACCAGTCCCCAATAAACGAATATTTTCCCCACTTATTGGCTAACCGGTCCCGGCACGTAAATAACAAAGCAGGTATTATCTGTATATAAACCTGATTCCGAATACTGTACAACTTTGTGCTGCTGCAATGGAAAGTAGTATGTAATAGGCATACAGTGTATGGAATTTAATTTAAAAAATAGTATTGTACAGCCGTAATGGAAAGTAGTATGTAATAGGCATACAGTGTATGGAATTTAATTTAAAAAATAGTATTGTACAGCCGTAATGGAAAGTAGTATGTAATATGCATACATTGTATGGAATTTAATTTAAAAAATAGTATTGTACAGCCGTAATGGAAAGTAGTGTGTAATAGGCATACAGTGTATGGAATTTAATTAAAAAAAATAGTATTGTACAGCCGTAATGGATAGTAGTATGTAATAGGCATACAGTGTATGGAATTTAATTTAAAAAATAGTATTGCACAGCCGTAATGGAAAGTAGTATGTAATATGCATACATTGTATGGAATTTAATTTAAAAAATAGTATTGTACAGCCGTAATGGATAGTAGTATGTAATATGCATACATTGTATGGAATTTAATTTAAAAAATAGTATTGTACAGCCGTAATGGATAGTAGTATGTAATAGGCATACAGTGTATGGAATTTAATTAAAAAAAATAGTATTGTACAGCCGTAATGGAAAGTAGTATGTAATATGCATACATTGTATGGAATTTAATTTAAAAAATAGTATTGTACAGCCGTAATGGATAGTAGTATGTAATAGGCATACAGTGTATGGAATTTAATTTAAAAAAAAATAGTATCGTACAGCCTTAATGGATAGTAGTATGTAATAGGCATACAGTGTATGGAATTTAATTAAAAAAAATAGTATTGTACAGCCGTAATGGAAAGTAGTATGTAATATGCATACATTGTATGGAATTTAATTTAAAAAATAGTATTGTACAGCCGTAATGGATAGTAGTATGTAATAGGTATACAGTGTATGGAATTTAATTTAAAAAAAATAGTATCGTACAGCCGTAATGGATAGTAGTATGTAATAGGCATACAGTGTAGAGAATTAAATTTAAAAAAATAGTATTTTGTATCCGACTTTCATAATTGTCTTAGACAGAATAAGTTTTAAGTTTATATTAAACAACCGGCACCTGGATTAATGATAATTTCTAACTAATAGGAGTATGACAGCTGCTCGATAACGAACACGTGCATAATAAAACAGTTTATGAAAGTAAATTAATTTAATACACTCTTAAAAGAGATAGTTTCATTTACATATCGTAAGTTTATCTCGTGTAAAGGTAAATAATACAAATGCATACGATGTCATCTTTAAGCAATAACATTTGTTGTCACATGAAACATACACTGCTTTAATAATGGTATGTGTCTGCTTTCTGTAATGTAGGCATTATTCAGCTACACGTTCGCGTTTCAATTTGGATAGTGTTACATTACTCCATAAACTTACCTGTTCCCGATACGCACACTGTCCACACGTTACTTGTTTGAAATATATACTGTATCCCGTCTTTTACCTCGTCCATGATCTGGTAAACGATACAGTTTAATATTTTATACGCGTCAAATGCAAATCAAATAATCAACAAATAAACTTGGTATTTCTTAGTTTTGTGACGTAGCGCTGTGACGCAGAGCGACGTTTGCCGTATCTATAAGAAAACTGTTTTTAGGAATAGATAATTTTTTTAAAATATTTAATCTAATTTGAATGAAATGATGTATTTTGCTGTACAAATATATTATTTAACTAATATTTTGTTCTAAAAATAAAAAAAAAACAATTTTGTAACAAACGCCTAAAAAACGATAGACACAATCTGAATAAACATGTTATAGCTATAGTTAATTTTTTTCAATATAATATTTCAGTCATATCAAGACGGCTGACTTAATACTTCGCTTCAGACATAATTCGCCGAGTGGTCTAAGGCGCCGTCTCAAGATCATTTACCTCTCACCGCTATGGTCGTAGGTTCGAGTCCCGCTCGCTCCAAAAACTTTATGTGAGAAAGTTTCCAGTTACTTGCGGAAGGACGGTGGTTCTACTCAGTCTGACTCAGTCTGAGGTCTTCCTCCACCAGTAAAACTGGATATGCCATATATAACCTGAAATGTGTTGAAAATGGCGTTAAACCCCATTCAAAAAAAAAAAAAAAAAAAAAAAAATTCAGACATAATTCAAAGTGCTGGTATCACTTGAGTATTATAACCAGTCATGTTATACCGCCAGTCGCTAAGGGTATCGGAAACCCTTTCTAGTATCGCCTTTTAAAAATGTGGTTTGCCCCGACATGGGATTGGATGTATACATTTCCTCCTACAACATACGCACTTTTTGTATAAGTTTATAAATGATATATTAACGTATAATATTATTTTATATTTTGTGTGTAACGCGAGCGAACGACATACATGTTTTAGACGTGTGACATTAGATATGAAAACACTGTAAAAATACGCTTATGTCAACTGGAGTGTTACTATCAATTCGTTATCTCTTTTATTAAAAATAGGCCATTCAAAAAAAAACTATATTTTTAAATTATTTTTGGTATATGGCTATTAAAGTGATAACGATAAATGTCAGTTGACGCAGTTAAGATAACACGTCTGTTTTTTATAATTCCATTTCCATACAAAAGATGGGAACGATTTATATTTCTCAATACCAATATAATTATGGCGCCCAGAATCATATCAACCTTATGTAAATGGAAAACGTTGATATGATGATTTGTACAGCGTCATGTCCAGTTACGTGCAGGGGTCATTACTCTGCTCTATAACAGAAGCATGATTGATAATTTCAACGATTTATTTCTATACAAATAACTTTCCATTTATTATATTTTAGGAATTCATTTCATTAGTTGAACGTTTGTAAGATACAAACTTGTATTTACACGTGCAATGTAAGTGAACCGAGTTCTCTCAAACTTTGTTGCGTGTAATATACCATATTTCATGAAAGTTTATTTCTTAATATTTAAACTGATTAATGCAGACAGCTAAAACCATAATGCTCTATTAATCAATTACCAATCACTTCATTCAGACATACTAATTATTATATCGGTATGTTTTTTCTGCGTTGTTTTCCCGCGCCTATTACAGTAAAATTAAATTGCCAGAGTAAAAGTGGGAACCATCAATTCATAACTTATCGTAACATCAATGCACGGAGACGCAGTTGAAATGTTATATATAAAAAACATTAAAGTGTATCTTATGAAAGATATGTCACGCTACGACACATGATGTTATCCAATAGTTTATATAATATTGTATAATACGAGTAATAATATAAATAATAATTATACTTATACACTTTAACATTGAAAAATGTAATGAAAATAACAAACTAAAATAATATTATAATTGATAATAATCATAAGAATAAAAAGGATGATGATGATTGTGATGGTCATGATAATGATAATGTTAATGTTTTGTTAATGATTATAATGATTATGATGATGATAATGATGATGATGTTGATGTTGATGATGATAATGGTGATGATGATGATGATAATGATGATGATGATGATTGTGATTCTTGTGATGGTCATGATAATAATAATTTTAATGTTTTGTTAATGATGATAATGATGATGATAATGATGATGATGATGAAAATGATGATGTTGATGATAATCATGGTGATGATGATGATGATGATAATGATGATGATGATGATTGTGATTCTTGTGATGGTCATGGTAATGATAATGTTAATGTTTTGTTAATGATGATAATGATAATGATGATGATAATGATGATGATGTTGATGTTGATGATGATAATGGTGATGATGATGATGATAATGATGATGATGATGATGATTGTGATTCTTGTGATGGTCATGATAATAATACTTTTAATGTTTTGTTAATGATGATAATGATGATGATAATGATGATGATGATGAAAATGATGATGTTGATGATGGTAATGGTGATGATGATGATGATGATGATAATGATGATGATGATAATAATTATAATGATGATAATGATAATAATTGTGAAAATAATGATATTAAAAAAATACAAAATGAATTACCTGTGTAAATTCCGGATGTAAGTGTCCAAGTAAAGGCAGAGCACTTGCCGCCAAGACGCGTGGCGGGCAGTTGGAGGGGCCCGGACCCATGAGGGTTTTGAAGGGAAAGTTCATGGGCTTCAGCAAACATTCTGGCGGATCAGTCGGCGATGTAGACGACATGGTTGACATTAACTTCCAAACACTGCCACTTTGTACAAATGTCCCGGTCCTAAATCTGTGTCCCGATACAATCCGTAAAGAATCATTGTTTAAAGATTTGGCAACAGTTGAATAAATACCGCGTAAACATATATGAGATCCCATTGTTTCAGCCTGCACTGATTTGCTATTGTTGAGCTAATTTTGTAATTTAAAGTTAAACTAAAATCAATTTGAATTACAATTTACTATACATACACAGATCAAGGTATCTATAAAGCAAGACTACACGCGGTGTACAGACATATCAGTATATACATCTTCAGGCCGATGCAAAATTGTGGTTAAGACTTTAGATAAACAATTTTATAGGTCACCCGGTATATAGAATGTGGCTAGATGGTTTAATGCTCAAATACTGATGATACCCGAGTAGACTTCATATACGGATGGTTAAGTTATAATGTTATTGTAAAATAAAACTGACATACTCTATTACATTGTAATAAACGCATACGTACCGAAATGAAAAGTGACAATGAATTTAATTTCAAATTGGAAATGTATAGGAAGAACGTAAGTCATTGATAAGAAATGGAGCATATGTTGAATTTCGCAGATTAGACAATTCCGCAGTTTAAGGTGTAACTGTTGATATTTAACGACACATGTATGATAAAATATTGGCGATGACCATGACATAGATTACCGAGACAACCTTTGAACTGAAAACACGTTACTGTCGAAATTGATTTTATTCATGTTCACGCATTAAAGGAACACATCGAAATTTTGATACATTTTCACCAAACACTTTCCTTGAATATTACACATCTGTTTTCACTATGTTAGTAAAACAATCAAGAAAATATAAATGCCAAAAATGTTTTACCAATATTTTTGAAAATAATGAAACACCACTAGATTTATAACATCATTATAATAAAAATATTCTTAAAATAAAACAACAACAACAACGATGATCTTTATTTCTCATGGAACATGAGTATGAACATAAGGTTTGCATAAACGTATATAAACCACAATAGTTTTGTTAATGATAGAAATTTGTTTGTTTTTAGCGAACATTTTTATAGAAATACAGTTTAAAATCATGGTATTACTTACATATTTATGTTCAATTTGGTACAATTTTAAAAAACAGATTTTTCATATTGGCTATATTTCATCCGTGTATACAGTTTACTATTCGGATAGCTGATAGGGATATTGCTTGGATTAGAGTTTAGGAAGAAACATAATTATGCATATTGATATTTCCCTGCAGTTAAAAGTTCATATTAAAGGAAATTTATCAGGATTTTTCAAACTTTTAAAATTGGCTTAAAACTTATTTTGCATGCCTATATATACTCAATGACCCCTTACTGTCAAAAGGATACATATTGAAACATGCCAAAATATTATATAAAAAAAGAGGTTTCCGAACTTGGACTTAAACAGAATTCCCGCTTAAAAGTGCAACATATTTTGTGACGTATTTAATGGGCCATGTGATTTCATTTTGATTTCATTTTCGTTATGCACAGGAACGGTTCCAGGATTTCAGTTTAGAGGGCTGCGTCACAAAATCTGAACAGGCACACATGTTTTTCAGTAAAAATATGGTGATTTTTAATCAAATATAGGAGTTTATGGTGAGCGAACGCCGGATTTTTAAAGAGTAGATCCGCCATTGATAAAGGCTTACACGAAGTCAGTAAAAGTTGTTTCATTTTAAAAAGAGTCCGATTGACGTCAAGCAGTACTTAAGTTTTGTCTATTTTTAGAATGGGGATTTTGTTTCAAGTTAACCACTCCAACATTTAAATATCGATTTTGACATACCAAACCATTCGGATTTTATTTATTTATGATAATGCGATGCTTTTTATCCATTTTATTAATTATTTTATAAGACATTTATAGCGTTTTTTTCCTGATATATTTCCTATAATGTTCAATTGTTAAGATTGAGTTAAGTTGTAACCATGAAAAAAAGCATTCTCAACATTGTCACGTGTCTCTATATTACAATATATACACATATGGACCTAAAACCGTATGATCATATTAATGTCTGGTTATATATAATTTAGCGGTTAAGTTTTTGAAAAGATGATTAAACAATATCTTAAAAAATAATAGATACTTATTTATATTTTTTTGCTAAAAATGACAAAATTCTCTTTATAATGCGAATAAAGTACTTTGGATTAGTAATTTAAAGCTTAATATTTACTTTTCATTTCAGTAAAGTGACTGTGTGTGTTTTTTTTTAAATGAAATTCATAATGTTAAAAAATTTGTACAAACGTATTTATAATAAAAAGTATTATTTTTAAAAAGTATATCACAGAAAAAAAATGAAAATGATCCACTTATTTACGATGGTCGGGACACCTTAAACAAACCGTACATTATATGCATATAATAAATTGTGTGCGTTTTAACAATAAAGGGACCCAATTAAGCACAATTGTTATAGATAAAAGCATAATTTCATAATTATTTACGGCTGTTCGGAAAGTAAGTCTTTATTTATATATTGCGCTTCTTCGCATATAAGCCTTAACAATGTTCTTAAACTATTTGTCATGCTTTTAGAAACGTGATCATTAAAATGTTTGCTCTATTATCATTGTAAAATGTACATTGGATTAGAACATATCACCCGATATATGTACAAAGTAGCGTGACAAAAATAGTCATGCATTGATTGATTATTGGCTATTTAGCGTCACTTTTATGCCAACTAGGGCTAACAGACGATCAGTTAATCTAACCACTGTTTCCTGGGATACTGGAAATTTAACCAGTACTCGAGCACACCCTTCTTCGCAAGTAATTGATAACTTTCCCACTTGAGTCAGTGGTGAGAATGATAATGAGACGCAATGTCGTATATCAATCATCACGTGTGTACCCTGGCGTGGATTCGAACTCACAACCCCAGGATTGATAGTCAGACGCTCTACCGACTGAGCTAATCGGGCCCGGCGTGTGTCCATACATAACATTTAAAGAGTGCTATAGAAGCGATTTATATATTTTAATAACGTATGCATACCTAAATCCAAATACCTAAAGGCAATAAAAGCACGCGAACACTCGCCCACTCATACATGCAGACGCAGCCGCTATCATTCTTACCAAAATAAAGGGGACGGAATTATATATCACCATCCGGACGCTGTCCTACACTGTCATTAAACAACAGAAGTACTGGTATAAAAGTATTACTTTTAAAGAACATCTAATTTTATATAGCAATAGAAATATATTGTTTTACATGAATTAATGATAATGAAAACTCTAACTGTATAAATATTAATAATACTGAAATATATAAAAGCAAGAGCTGTCCGAAGTACGATTTGTTGAACTAGTTTAAACTAATCAAATACAAGAATACAAAGTATTTGACAGGAACAAAACGTGTTGGAGCTCTCGAACTGTAACTTAATGATATAAAGGGGCACCACTTGTATAAAATAAAAACAAATTTCAAAGTAAAAGCGGCAATCACACACCCGGACCAAGCCGACAGCAATAGCTATGATGTTTCTAAATGGGACAAAACATTAATCTTCTTTTAGCAATAAAATCGATTTTAATCGTGATGCGGTTTATTTTAATCACAAGTTACAAAAGCATGGCATTTAAGGTAAAAATGAGATCATGCTTAATTCGGATTTGGTGGCGGAATATGTCAGGTTTGCATTGTCAGGTTAAATAAAATATATTAACCCAACCACGTACATGTATGTATATCTAACTATGTTTAGTACAATAAACTGTGCATGAATTAGAAAGTTTGGTATCTATATATATAAAATATATAGCTCTTCATTAGCGTCAAATACACTACCAGATAATAGCTATACTGACAATAAATGCCAATTGTCCTGTCCCCCTGAATTCATTTCGGGATCGTTTTCTACTCTATCTACAACCGTGTACGTAACAAAACGGTGGCTATTGCTGTCTGACGATTATGTAATCTTATAACCGCAGAGTGGTCAAATGGTAGAACATCCTCGCATGCGGATGGTCGTGTCATCGGTCCCCGGCTAGGTTACAGGGCTTATAATCACATTTTCAGCGAAATTTTAAAGACATTTTCTCTGTAAGTTCAAGGCCTAGAGCTTAGATAATTTACATGTAGCATTGCAATGAGGTTTGTTGAGATCGGGTCCCTGAACTCATGTTTGCAGGTGCCACAGGGGTCACTGATTTACATAAAGTTGTAAAAGGAAACTGTTGTAGACTGTAAACAACCCCATTTTTCATTGAAAGGTAACCCGATTTGCACAGAAGCTATGTAAACACCAGAACGCAGACAAGTATTTGAACCAGCACGATACGACCACAAATGTTGCTCTCACAGGACTTATAAGCACAATTTAAGCGAAACTGTAAAAAACATTATCTCTGAATTTTTCTCTGAAATAATCATCTATCCACTTGTTGTGAGTATAGCGATTCAGGCCCAGTTGGGTCTCTTGTTTGATAATGTACCAATCATCTTACTGCGTGTCTCGTGCTTCATTATATCTTTGATTGGCCTTCTTTCTGTTTAATTGACATGTGTTGATACACACCATTTTGTTTTTGTCAAGAAACCTATTTCTGAAATCTTAAGTTTATCGTCATTTCAAAGCATATATCGGCCTACTTCACCTGTTATTGAGCAGTTTCTGCAGTCTCTGTATAATCGACACTGCCGAGCTCATCAGTCTTTTCCAAAAATTCAAATATGCACTTACAGCTGATTTTACATTCTTTTGCTATAGCCTTTGCTTCTAGTTCCGTTCCACGACATGTCATACTGACATTCAATGTTACCTTTTGTTTCTCACTCGCTTGTTCCGGTATAGTTATAGATAACTTGCCAACGTATCTGCAGCCACATTCATCACAAAACTTTGGATCTTTTTCCTTGGATGAATATACTTTCCAAAATATTTTAGCTCTCGTTTTGTTGGATATGATATAGTTTCTCTCGCTGCGTTTATCTCCGACGTACACAGTTTCACCAATCTCCAAATGTTTGTCAAACGCATTATCAACAACAGTTCTTCCGTCACTAAATGTCCTTTTCTTTTCTTCAGGGTGTACTCCTTGAATAGATCTCTTTCTTGTATGTACTCCGTATGTGTAGGGACTTATTCTCGATGCTATTATCTTTGGATCAATGCCAAACATTACAGCACCTTTTAGAATCGCCACGCTACCAGATCTTGGAGCTATTACCCTCAACTTTTTGAAATATTTTTGGATAGCATTACTCACAATTTCTGATTCTGAAAATCCTCCAACTAGGAGTAATGTAGAAACTGACTTCAATTCTTTTGCAGATACCAGTCTATCCAGATGTTTATTTATTGGGTTCACCGAGTCATCAAAAAACGATTTCACGATAGAATGGTCTAGTAGCATGCTATGTTTTATAAGTTTGACATTATTGCCAAATTTTTCTGTGACTTTCACTTTCAAATCCAGACCTGTCTTTTTCGTGTACAATTTCTCCAGATCTGTTGGAAAATTAAGGTCTACCGTTTCTGGTTTTATAGAGAGCTGTCTTTTCTTTTTCTCAAAATTCTTCTCGAATTCTATCCAATCGCTTGTGCAATCTTTACAAAATTGTTCAAATACTTCTTGTGATACCTGTGATAAAACATTAGTATTATATAATAATGCCATGATGTGAAATTTTAAAGACTATTAAGTACTATGTTTATTGTTCAGGGTATAAAGAAAATTCGCAGACACCAGTTATATTATACTTTTTTCCGTAATCACCTTGCTGTTCACGTTCACCTTACCTTAGTCAAACTTACTTTCAAACATGTAAGTCAATCTAGGGACACAACATAAGAATTAAAATATCAGTTTTTAATAAATAAAATAAATATACTATACATAAATGACCTTTTTAATAGATTTTGGTTATTAAATATGTTTAATGGACACCTTATATCAGTAGAATGAAATTGTTTGATTTTGATTTATACATGTAAAATGTTATTCTTAAATGACACGTTTTGAATGCTGTACCAATGGCAAAGAGACAAACATGTTCTTTCATATAGAAACTCTGTTGTGATTTAATAAAGCATTAAAATATCACATCAAATTTATATAAAAAATAAAATATTATTTATTTTGTTTTGTTATCAACAAAGGTTTACTTTTTCTATGCAATAATCGGTACATCTTACCAATTCTTTTATGAAACGTTCAAAAGCTTCGTTGACTTGTTGACCTCCCCATGGTCCCCCTGTTGCTGCGTGTAATTCTTTCAAACAGCCGTCTTTCATCACTTCGTGCCCTGTTGTATCCATTGTCCCGCCTTAAATTAAAGATATGACATTAATGACATATAATTTTAAAAAAAAACGTGCTTTAAGTTTTCAGTTATAGTATATATATATATATAGTTGAAATATATATTTTAGAGAAATTGAGATTTTTCAAGTTGAACAAAATCTCAGCTTTAGATGTTTTGCGAACCGATGATTTGTGAAGTAATACACAATATCATATACCGTCTCAAGGTGTATTTAACATCTCAACTTGAGATTTTTCTCAATATTTTGAAATCTAACACTTCATTAACATTGATCCTTTTATCTTACCCTTAACAGACGAGTAAATATATGTTTTGACTTCATTTCTATGTGGTCATGTTATTAAAAAATTATATTGAACTCAACTTATCTTTTAGAGAAGATGAAAGTTTTTAGTTGAGAAATCACTAAGCTTGAGATGTTAAGTGAAACAGGCCTCATGTATATAAACATTAGTAAAGACTTTAGCAAGCAAAATTACGTTTGGTTTTACCACCCTGTAATATAACGGACAAGTAGAAAATAAAGCTACCATATCATGTTCATTGCCGCAAATGACCCCTACAAAGGTAGAGAATGTTGGGGTTTAAGTATTTTATATATGTTTGTCTTTGGCGTTCAAGGCGCCGTCTCAAGGTCACTATCCTCTCACCACTAAGGTCATAGGTTCGAGTCCGCTCGCTCTAAAAGCTTTATCGGAAACTTTGCCAGTTACTTGCAGAAGGAAATAGATTCTACTCAGATTCATTCTGAGGTATTCTTCCACCAAGAAAAAAAGGCTATGCCGTATATAATCTGAAATATGTTGAAAATGGATTTAAACCAATTCATTGCCACAAATTACTCCTATAACAAAAAGCATGTAGGGGTTTAATTGTATCAATAACTCATAGTTGTTTGTATTTTGCTTCTGGCAACTGATCACTTTGTATTTTAAGTAAACTCCACATAGGCATATATATGTCTCCCGAGCCAGGCTCCTGTTTCACCAACATATACTTAAAATTAAAAACTTGTTCATGATTTTAGACTGGTTCCAGTAAAACTGCATATTGTGTCAATGATATTGATTATATAATAGATAAATAAACAGTCAAAACTTAGTTAAGTTTTTAAGTATTAAGGTAAAATGTTGGTGAAACAGAAGCAAGGTCTATAAGACAAAAAAGAAAAAGCAGATAATTCTATGCCTGTCCCATAATTATAGCAATTAAACGCTTACTAAACTGTGACGTCATCCAAACTCTCAGCTGAACTGACCAATCAGCGTGCTCAAATGTGGCTTTCCCAAAATTGCTTTTTAATGGATCCAATAGGGAGAGCTGGGTCCGTTTTACAGACTAGGAATATATATGTATACAATGTACGAATAACTGTTTATTCTCACCTCCTAAATCTACTATAACGTACTTCTCTCCCGGATTGAATGAACTCAGAAATGATCCATCGACACCATCGGTGCAAGTCAGTGCAAGCTCCTTGCAAAATATAGCAGCCGATTCGGGTTCAAGGGCTAGCGTTAACTGTGCGTTAGGTATTCCAGCCTGGAATAACATAGCTACCAATGTCGTATCACATTTTTCGCTTTTATTTAGATACATTCTCGTTACCTTTAGTCAATAATGTTAAATGTGTAATGCTAAGAAAATAAGAAAAATGTTATCTAATTTCGATCTTTTGACTCAAGAGAAATATATCCAAATGAAATGATAACTGTTCTGTTATTATTTGTACAATAAAAGAAAAAAATGTTTTTTGATTTGTTGTATTGAATTGAAAAATAAACAGACATATGTGATGATCTTATTTTACCGACTGACAAAATAGGTGTATATTTTTAATAAATAAGTATTACATGTTCAATACAGCAATAAACATGATATAAAATGACTGATTGATTGAATATTTAGCGTCATTTTTATGTCACCGAGGGTTAACAGACGATCAGTAAACTTAACACTGTTAACTGGGATCCTAAAAGGTTAACCAGTACTCGAGCACACCCCATATCAGAAAGTTACTGATAAGCGTACCACTTGAATCAGCGGTGAGAGACGAATGATAACGAGACACAATGTCGAATATCAATCATCACGGAGGCTGTTGCTGGGCGGGGATTCTAACTTACGACCCCTGGGTTGACGCGTAACCGGCTGAGCTAATCGGGCACGGCTTGGAAAATGACTGAGTTTTGCCTTTATCAAGAGTTCACGATATTCATAATTCATATAGTCTGTTATTTTTTTTATATATTTTAATAACTAAATTTAACTAAGTAGTAGACACAAACTTTAGAGGCTGATTCTCTCATAAACTGCTTGGCAGACTCTCTCCATATGGCTGGCACTGTTAAAACCCACTGTATGTCACGTGGATCGATATCAGACCCCACAGCCACTTTTAACTTGTTCAGCAAGTGTTTCTAGATAATAAATGAAATCATTAAAAGGTGGTTTCTAGTGAATATAACCTACAACTAACGGGTTATTTAACTCAATGAATGGATTTAAATCGCTTAGGATATCTTCAGTTTAAATATAATTTATTGCTGTATAAACAGTTTACGTTATATAATATGCATATAGAAATCAATGCAAACATCTCTTTTTTACATGAAATGCATAAATGGGTCCCTTTATAAGACATTTTGGACCCCTACGTAATTTGTATAATGACGCATTTGATAAATAATGTATGCTGTGTTATCTTTTCATATTTTCATATTTTTTAAATATATATATTGTTGTGAGACAATTTCCAGTTACTTGTGGAAGGACGGTGGTTCTACTCAGTCTGACACCGTATTTTGGTATTCATCCACTAGAAATACTGGTATGCCATATATAACCTGAAATGTGTTGAACATGGCGTTAAACACCATTAAAATAATTGTAATATATATTCAGTGGTAATATTTCAAAATATGACTAAACAAAACTCATATTGAATGGAAATATGTTATTTCATCTCTGACAAAACGCTACGCACCTTGACATATTGGATGGCCTCAGTGAATATCAACATAGCTTTCAGGTGTTTACCTTCGGCATCTGCCAGCAACATATCTCGTGTAAGCTCCTTAAATGAATAAATTTGCATAGCGTTTATATAGTTTGTCGTCCCTCGTTTGGTCTGGATAATGACTAGTAAAGAATCAAAACAAAAACGTGATAATACAGATAAGAGAGATATTAATCCATATAATTATACGCATTATTCGAAGTACATTATTGAAAGTTAATTCGTCATTACAGATCGGATTACATGCCTTAATGCCATCCACCAAAGTGTTGATTTTTTATATATTCAGCTTCATTTTATTGACGGCTACGACTAAAGGCCGATCAGTTAATTTAACCGTTTTAATCCCAGAGGTATGGGAATGTTAAAAAGTTATACACAGTGTTCGCAAATAACTATGTAAATTCATTTCCAGTTTAATACAACGAATGACATTAAGACACAATGTCGTATCGTATACCAATCGTCACGGAGACTGCTAGGGCGGGTATACAAATTAATGACCCCTAAATAGATAGTTACACGCACTACAAACTAAGCTAACCAGACCCAGTAAATATTACTTGTAATAACTAATTATGTTTTTACTCTATATCATCAACATAATAATGAAATAAACAGACCTTTCAAATCAGAAATTTTAATTGCCTTCAAACCATACCTGCTCGTGATGCAGTCGCATCTTAAAGTGCCGAAAGTAGTACCAATCTCTGTGCTTGCTCTCCAACGTTAAGAGTTTATATTTGTTCTCAGCTTCAAACCCAAAAGAGTGGAATTTCTTGGATGGCTCCATAAGCACGGTAGTGGGTGCTTGCAGGCCTATTTCGTCGCCGGCTGTCCACTTCTGATCTATGTTTATATCTCGAATGTAATGTTTCGAGTCACTTCGCAGAAAATACGCATATCCTGTGCATGTAGTTCCAAAATCTATCGCTGCAACAGCAAGTCTTGCTGTCTTTTCCGTCCCAGGTCGAGATTTACTGGCCATTTTCTTTAAAACTTGACCTAATTTGACGATGTCAGATTATTATCGCGTAACATTTCTAATATGATCAAAATCCAAACATAAACTTGATATCCATCCTATATTTCTGAGCTTCTATGTCCCTTTTCATATAGCGCCCTTTTCTTAACAAATATACTATACATATGTTTTATATGTTTGTATTTCATGAACTGTTATTGAATCCGCAGTTTACAATTCGATTTTTAATATAACTAGCGACGTGTAACGTCTATATCGTAATAAATCACTAGGTTGCGAGTGTAAACATGTTGACAAAACGAATGTCGAATGCGCCGAGACAGAAGGTATAAGGTAAAAATCAATACTGAGTGAAACACTGAATATATTTTATCATATTTAATTTATATTGATCGAATAACTTAAAGTTTTATATAGTGGGCGAATAAATATTTAAACTGATATGAAAGTAGGTTGTTAATTAAGAAATATGTAACAGGTATAGTTTGTTATTTTATGAGCGTAGTAGTCTTTGTTGATATTATCATTATTAATATGATTGTTGTTGGTGTTGTTATTGTTGTTGTTGTTGTGGTGGTGGTGGTGGTGGTGGTGGTGGTGGTGGTGGTGGTGGTGGTGGTGGTGGTGGTGGTTATTGTTGTTGTTGTTGTTGTTGTTGTTGTTGTTGTTGTTGTTGTTGTTGTTGTTGTTGTTGTTGTTGTTGTTGATACGCAGTATTATTATTGGTTTCATTTTTTTCTAATGAATCGTTTTATTATTGTTATAAACCATACTTTATTATTCACATGTCGTTTAGATAATTCAATGGACTCCAATGGGGAGGGAGAAGAGGACAGGGACACAAGCAGAGAGGCGGCCATTCAGGATATTGATAACATCAGATGTAAAACACACTTTAGAAGAAACTCACTGAACAGATCCATCTAAAACCAAAACAAAACAAAACCGTCACAGTGGATGGACTGTTGGTCCTCCCGCAATAGGTCACAGATTCGATACATGTTTCTTTATTCCTGAAAATATGGACTTTTAGTAAAAAATGTCTTTGTCAAAAAAACAAAAGATTTGTTGTTTTCCAGAAAATTTAACTTTCAAGGCAGGTACATCATTGGCTGAGAGCTAGTTAAAGTTTCTCTGTTCTATTTGACACACACTGAATATATTTAACTTCGTTTAAATAACTGTACATGCTGTCAGGTTACAGTGATATGCATTATCTCTATAACAGACAGTTAATCATCCCTATCTACCAAAGAACCAGGTTCACGAGACCGAGGCGGGCCCGATTAGCTCAGTCGGTTAAGCGTCTGACTATCAATCCAGGTGTCGTGAGTTCGAATCCCCCGCCCGGCAACTGTCTCCGTGATGATTGATATACGACATTGTGTCTCATTATCATTCGTCTCTCACCACTGATTCAAGTGGGAAAGTTATCAGTTACTTGCGGAGATGGGGTGTACTCGAGTACTGGTTAATCCCAGGAAACAGTGGTTAGGTTTACTGATCGTCTGTTAGCCCTCGATGGCATAAAATGACGCTAAATATTCAATCAATCAATCAATCACGAGACCGCAACATCGCCCCTGTAAAATACGTTTCCTGTAATGCTTATTTTTCAATAAAACTTGGTGTGTTTGTTTTAGATATACTTTATTCTGTTAGAGTATGTATGTCTTATATTTAATTGACTCTAAAGAGAGTAACATTAATGAAAATGCTCAATTTCTCCCCCCCCCCCCCTTTTTTTTTTTTTTTGGCATTTAAATAGTTTTTTTGATGACGAAGGCATTTTTTTTCCACACAAAGATATTTTTCTGGTCATTGTCTCGTACATTCTGAGTAATATGCATAAATATTGTCCTGTGACAAGAGTGCCTTCATTTTTTTAAAAACGTAATATATTGTAGTATTAAGCGAAAAGCGTAAAATTGAACAACAAATTTGTATATCTTTTTTAAAGTATAAAACATTAAATACATCAAACTTTTATAAAAATAGTGTTTCATTTTATTGAATTTTCAGTGCAATTTTTGGAGTGTTTGTGAACCTTGTCCTCTGCTTAATTGCGTGCCGACCGATATTTTACTGATGTTATCCTCGCCGACCTTTAAATGTTCTTAAGACACAGTCAAATAACGTGCATCATGGGACGAAAATATAGCAGTTTTTGTTTATTATACTGTCACCCCTATTGAAAGAGCCACACTGGGCTTATGAGACACCTTTTTCTACATAATTACTACCCGAAAACTATCATTGCCAGGCGTCAAGCTGTTAGACATTCGGTACCCTCAGTTAAACTAGCTGCTGGTGAGCAACCGGCCGCATCAGAAAAAATCCAAGTGCTTCCACCGGGATTCGAACCTTCGAGCTCCGGCACGCCTTTACCACTAGGCCACGGAAGACGGTCAAAGTTCAAATGAAATAAATGTTCAACAACGTAGTGCCGTTTGTCAAACACATGCAGTTTGTGAAATAATTATAGCAACAGTTAATACAGTGATAACTTTTAACATAATAAATTACACTGATAATGAAATAACAGATTATTACAATTGAAGACTAGCGGTGTCATTGTTTTGGTTTTGGATCTGTCATGAGGGACGCACCCACCTTTTATATCGTTGAAGATAACACTGTAGAATAATAGGATAGTTGAATGCAGTCGCTGTGTAATAAAAGCAATAGATTAGTGTGATTATTGAACATTTATAAAAAATTTATAAGTTTGGAAAAAAATATAATTTATATATTTACTGAACGAAACAGTTAGCCCACCACTTTTATA
The DNA here is from genome assembly GCA_029582155.1 of Panopea generosa. NCBI lineage: Eukaryota > Metazoa > Mollusca > Bivalvia > Adapedonta > Hiatellidae > Panopea > Panopea generosa. The sequence goes on along the minus strand of CM055910.1, from coordinate 34,471,009 downwards.
TTTTCAGTATCTTCGTTAAAATATTGAGAAGCCTGAGTAAAATTTGCAGTCGACATTAACAGACAATATGTATTGACTTTAAATAGCTGAAATGTTTTTATTTATTTAAGTCCAAATTTCAAGGAAATTGCTTTGATACCTTTTGAAGAGATGCATAAAATGTTAGGTACATAAAATGCCAGGTACATGAAATGCCAGGTACATGAAATGCTAGGTACATAAAATGCTAGGTACATAAAATGTCAGGTATATAAAATGCTAGGTACATAAAATGCCAGCTACATAAAATGGCAGGTACATAAAATGCCAGGTACATAAAATTTCAGGTACATAAAATGCCAGGTACATAAAATGTCAGGTACATAAAATGCCAGGTATATAAAATACCAGGTACATAAAATGTCAGGTACTTAAAATGTCAGGAACATAAAATGCCAGGTACATAAAATGTCAGGTACATAAAATGCCAGGTGTTTGACTAGCTGCTCCGTCCGTATAGAATTAGAGTAGATAAGTTGCTGGGAGAAATATCGTGTTGTTTTGGTTGTTTAGACAATAAGTATAAGACAATAATTACTTCAAAGTAACACGTTGTGAAAATAAAATGAATGTTTATACTTAAAGTAGGATGTAAAACACATTATAATACAGTATAATAAATCGCAAATTTTTAGGGTTAATATTTAACGTTTCGTTTAAACTATGCATGCTTCAGTCCTGCGCGATTTATTGATTTTACACAAAAGATATACTATACACGTTTAATATTAAAACAACATCACATGTCTCTAAAAACACATATAAATAATAACTGTTCGTTTATTGATGGATTTTATGAAATTTACAAGTTCAGTATGGTCCAGTAATGCAGGCATGTGTATCTTTATATGATTTAAGAAGACCTGTTCAATTTCTTGGGATTATTTTTATTTCATACATATGTACATGCATTTATTCAGAACAAATAATTTCATAATACCATAGTTAAGTTTTGTGTATTTGAAATATCAAATGCAAAATGTACCTCAAATAACTAGTTGTATATAAAACATACCGCGGAACTTCGTTGGCTCGAACACTGATGGCTGGAACACTATATATAGCCCGAACGATAGAATTCCTATTTCGACGTATATATATGTTTATTGATGTTGAACAATACCTGGCTCGAACAACCCTTAACTCGAGCTATTTTGTCGGGTTCGAGCCATAGGAGTTCTACTGAACGTACCTTTATTAGATACATAATTTACATGTACATGTACCGTTGCCATTATATTTGTATGTTTCTTAAACTGGTTATTGACAAGTAATACTATCAAAACAAAATATATTGAGGGCTGGGTATAATCATTTAATTCGATATTTGAGGTATAATTTAGTTACTACTGTATAACAAACTGTAAACAAATAAAAATTGGAACAAAACATTTTGAACGCAAGCAGATAGAGTCATTATTATTTTTAACGCTTGATTTTCTTATATACACAAACGTCTTGACACTTTGTGCCAAGATGCTCCGTCCTTGTTTAAATAAATATTATCACAAAATATATTGTGCATGGGTGTAATAAACCCAGGACATATTTTCAATTTAACGGCTACTGTAGTGTAAAATCACTTCCTATTGATCGCTGGATGTTTTCTGTATTACTCGATTGTCGTTCGTAAAATGCAGAACTACTTTCCGACTTAGCGTCTCGCACCACAATTACATTTCCCATAGGGCTCCATTGTAACATTTATGTTCAAAACAGAGTGAAAAATTAAATTCAGCAGCATGTGTCTGGGCTCAAATTCTTCACTGGTTCAAGATATGCAATTATAAAGAAAAAAAAAAGTATACCTTAACCAAGTTTTTTTTTTTAAATTCAATGCTTTTGTGAGACCTATCAATTACCAGAATATTATGATATGTCAACTATTCACCCTAGATGCGGTTCGAACCAACAATTCTGAAATGACACAGAATTGTCCAGAAAGCTGGTATCAGCATCAAATTTTCAGTGGTGATTTCTAAAATACTGACAATTTAACTTATGCTAGCAAAAAACAAAACATTGCAGTACAAAGCCCTGAAAAAAGAAGAAAAAGAGAACTAAAGTTTTATTTCTACCTCCTTCATCTGTATGTCCGGAGTACTCAAGGGAGATAATAGTTGTGTGAGTCTTTTAATAACGAAGATTTGTCAGGGTGTATGTAAAATTACGTTATTCTTCATACAATGGCTGCAGGAAACTTATATGGCGGATTTAAGCTATTTCTTCATAATCTAATATATTAAATAAATGGTAAATGTAACATTTTATATAAATTCAATAATGAATAAGCACTCATTAAGATCTTCTTTTAAAATCCTTTTAAAAAGCATACACACAAACCATGTCTTATAATTGTATATAACTTCAATATTTAATATTTAAACTCATGTTATCCATGTTATTCGAACTCAAAACCGATACGTGAAGCATCTCGTGGCTGAAGGCGTAAATTACAAATACCTATGATGGACACACGGTAATGTTAATTTGCCTCTATTTCTGTAATTTAGTACATGTTATAAAATTAATATGAAATAAGAATAACCTAGCCTAGTATACTAAGTATTTTATCGCTTTTTACGACTGGTGTCATCACTTATATTGATATATCATGCATTATTACTAGAATTATCATTTATTATATTGTTTTGTATATCCATATGGGAGACTACTCTTACACATATAAATTAGTAAAATACTAGGATTTACATCAATTAATGTATTTAATATTTTTATGTATGGAGTAATAGCAGTTGCTTCCGTAATGGTGTTAGTACTTATAAAAGTAGTTGTGGTTATAGTAGTAGTAGTAGTTGTAGTAGTAGTGGTGGTGGTGGTGGTAGTAGTAGTAGTAGTAGTAGTAGTAGTAGTAGTAGTAGTAGTAGTAGTAGTAGTAGTAGTAGTAATAGTAGTAGTAGTAGTAAAAGTAGTTGTGGCTATAGTAGTGGAAATAGTAGTAGTAGTAACAGTAGTAGTAATATTGTAGTGGTGGTAGAAGTAGAAATAGTTGTAGTAGTATTAGTAGCAGTAGTTGTATTAGTAACAAATGGAATAAGTAGTAGTAGAAGTAGTAGTAATAGTCATCGTAGAAGAAAAAGTAGTAGAAGCAGTAGTTATAGTAGAAGTAGTAGTATTTGAACTTGAATCATGTGGAGGCTCCAATCAAATTAGCGAACAAAAGATTCAAATCTCTCAATCGTATTTTAATATTTTCTACATGCATACCATTCAGATAGTAAATCAATGAAAACAATGTGACGTCATTCTGGCGCATTCATTAAATGAGCGAGTGAATTTTATCTCGGCCCAAGGATGAGATAGACGTACTAGTATTTCACACCGGTCAAAAAGCAGATCTCCCTTTCTAGTATGCGAAATTCATTGTTTCTGTTTTCAAATACATGTATTATGAGAATGCTTTTCATTTTACAAAAAACAACAACAATTAAAACAATTTTACAATCTGCTAAACTGTGATATTTTCAAATAGTTAGTATACAGAAACTATTATGAAAATTCACACATTTCTCATTAAAATCACTTCTCCATTCCAGAAAGTGACGTTACATGTACCTATTATCAATAATGTATACAGCAACACATATGTACACGCTCAATTAATCTCATTTTCTTTAAAAAAAAAATACACACAATGTTTTATGATTCATTTATTCATACACGGCACTCTTTACTCATAAGTCTCAATGCCATCGTATTCGCTGTTTGCCTGTTGGTCGTTCTCTAAAAATTCGAATTTGGCGAAACATTCTATATCACTTTCCAGGGCAACAGCCGCCGCTTCAAGCTCTGTTCCACGACAAGTCATACTCATTTGCAGAGACACTTTCTCAAGAGGAATTTCCTCCGGGATGGATATTTCCAATCTTCCCAGGAATCGGCACCCGCGATCGTCACAGAATTTGGGTTCCCTGTCATCTGATTGGTAAACGTTCCAAAACACCTCAGATTTCTTTCTATTAGTGATAATATATGTTCTCTCCCTACTACTTCCTCCGACGTATACGTTCTGACCCTTTTCCAAATGTTTGTCAAATGCGTTGTCTACGACACATCTACCTTTGATGACCTTTTTCCTGTTATTTGGGTGTTTATATTTGTCGAAAACCTTTCGTGTATGAACCCCATACGTGTATGGACTAATTCTTGATGAAATCACCATTGAATCGATTCCAAACATTACCGCTCCCTTTAGAATTGCGACGCCGCCTGTGCTAGGGGCGATCACTCTTAATAGTCTAAAATGGTCTCTAACAGCGCTACTGACTATTGGCGATTCAGCAAATCCACCAACTAGAAGAATTGTTGTTACGGATCTCAACTCTCTCTTTCTCAACAGTTCCTCAATGTGTTTGATAATGTCCTTAATCGCGTAATTGAAGAATTTCATCATTGTTGATGGTTTTAGAATCATACTGTGCTTTACAATCTCTACAGAACCCTTGAAAGTCTTGTCCTTGACACGCTCTCTCAATTCTATTTTTTTCGCTGTTTTGTACATTTGCTCCAAGTCAACTGGAAAATTTAAATCAACTTCTTCAATTGTTGGCGAAAATTGACGTTTCTTTTTTTCAAAGTCCCTTTGGAATTCTATCCAATCACTGGTACATTCCTTGTAAAACTTGTTCAAAACGTCTTTTGTAACCTTGAATTTCAAATAATTTTGTTATTTTTCTAAAAAGATAATATCTATAAAGATGATAGTGTTTTTAATGTCTTTCAGGGAAGTATGGCAGGGAAATTCGCTAAAAATGTGTAAAAATAACAATTGTGTTCAAAATGAAAACAAAGCATGTGTATGCAAATGAGCTGGAATTTCAAATTTGCCAAAATCGTAACGGAAAATACGATATTTCAATCATATTAATGAACTTGTAACAAAATCCAAAGTATTCTAAAATTTATTATCACTTACGACTTACTTGGTAACTGTGGTCGTCATATTCTAATTATGGTTTTGTTTACAGACATAACACCATCTAGTTTTAAATTTTGCATTGATTGTACAAATCACACTCAATATCCAGACACATAGAAATATACCCGTGGATAGAAATGAAACTACAATTGATAAATGCTATAATAAATTCCAGGGACATGTAAACGTATCGCATAATGCAACGAACTTATTAAGTTTACCACTTAGCAATGGTGTCTTTGTGCTGCACATATGAACGTTGAAGTATTACCTGTTATATTTCTTCTTAATGCTTAGATATTTAAATAAATACTACATGTTTAATTGATATAAGACGTCATTCAAAGTGAAAAATAGATGTCATCAGTTTTTGGTTAATGTTTTTAAAATAAGATTAGTCTATATTCATAACTACTGTATTTACACAACCATTATGGCAGTATCTAAACTAACCGCAATACTCTATCTCAGCGTTTCTTACCAATGTTTCCAGAAATTCTTCGAAGGCGTCATTAACCAGTTGTCCTCCCCACGGGCCACCTGTAGCAGCATGCAGTTCTTTCAAGGTACCGTCTATTAACACTTCGTGACCCGTCGTGTCAACGGTACCGCCTGTCAATCCAGTTTACAATGTTACAGTAATTGACAACATCGATGAATGCCATACAGAAATAATTAATATTTATACAAATAAATTTTCAATTTAATATAAAGAAAATAAGAATAAAGAGAAGAGACCAAGAAGCTCCCTTGTTTTCTATCTTGGCCAAAGTTCAAGTATTAGATCAATTCAAAGTTAACATTAAATGAGAATACAATAAGAAAAATCAAAATTGACTTATACACTATAAGCAAGTTTCATGATACTTCTTTCTATTTAATAACATTGTAATTATGCCCACCACATAGAAATGAACTCATTACGTGACATAGTGTTACATGTTAAACAACACGACTTTACCTGAGGAATGTTCACAGGTCTTTTTTTTTTTCAAATATAGTGCTAGTAACACTTTTTTAAGCTCGTAACGAACATTGTTGGATATTGGTGTTTGCGGTGTAGATTGTAAGCAGGTATTTAAAGAATATACATTGATTTATTGATAATCCTTCTTGTTTCGGTTTTACTGAAATATTCGTTTAAAATCCTAGTAAAATAATTATACAAGAAAAGATATATTATACTGTGCATTAATTAATTATCACTGCAGTTTAACATTTGAATAGTTTACTACTTCACCTTGTGTTATTCTAATGATAAAATTGCATTTTAATACGTAAATATTTAATGTGAATTTATATAATAGAATTACCTTTTATCATTTTAATTGATTTGCAATACTTTAAATGAATGAGTATTTGTCCAATACATGTCATTGTATTTCATCAGTTCACTGATTTGATTTAATATTATCATACACAGAACACGTGGGCTTGGAGACAGCTACTCACCACCCAAATCCACAACGATGTATTTCTCTCCTGGATCAAACGCCCTGAGAAATACTCCTTCAATGCCTTCAGATCGTGTAAGAGCAAGTTCCTTGCAGAATATTGCAGCAGACTCTGGTTCCAGAGCTAGGGTAAGTTGGTCGTTTGGAATACCCGCCTAGAAAGTATGAGTTGCCTTAGTGTTATGTTTTATATAATTTATTTATGGGCAATAATATATGGATGCATGCCAATCGTTACCATAGATCGAAGCGTTGTATCAATACAAAGCTATATTTACATAGGTTTATTATTTTTAAGACAGATTTGTTCAAACTCTCAAATTGTAATTTTGCTACAGATCGTCCATGGCGGCCACCGACATGTGTTATCGTATTTTCTGTTTGTTTGTATTGTATTTATTATGATAAGTATATATACTACATGCCATCTTGTGTTTGTGCTGATCTGCTGCTCTGGATATGTTCTCTTAACGCTACGTATCCAATAAGACATACATGTTGTGTTTTTTTTTTGAAAATGCAAAAACAGCGAAAAAGCGTTCCTGTATATTGCACTTGGTTATAAGCCGGGCGTTATGCAGTCTTGATTACCACCAAAATGTTCATATGCAACAGTGACTACTTTTTAATGGTCTTGTTGTTGTCCATGTATATTATAATGCAACAAACCAAACAATGTATGTCGTTTATAATAAATAAAATGTTGCATGAAATAAACCTAAAGCTCAGAGTCATGGTTAGATCTATACGAAATATAACATGTCATGTGTTGAAAATGGCGTAAAACCGATAAGGATTTTTACACACACCCCATGTCACTGGTTTTTACACACATCCCTTAATACTGGTTTTTACACACATCCCTTAATACTGTTTTTTACACATATCCCTTAAAACTGGTTTTTACACACATTCCTTGACTGTTTTTTTACATACATCTCTTAACAATGGATTTTACCACATCCCTTGGCACTGATTTTTCAAACATCCCTTCGCACTGGTTCTCTTGCACACTTACCCTAGATGCTGACTCTCGCATGAACTGCTTGGCAGAGTTTCTCCATATTGCAGGAACGGTGATCACCCATTTGATATCTCGCAGACTTATCTCATCCTTTAATGCGTCTTTAAGTTTCATAAGAAGATGTTTCTGGAAGTCAAGTCAAATGCAAAACAGCAATGATAAGTTCGATATTCGATTTTTTTTTATTTTAGTGCGGATTCCATCAATACTGGAGGCTGGAAAGTTAGGGCAGGTTATTTATGTTTGGGATCGAAAGATGAAAAACGGATATCAAACTAACTTCTGTCTGCAAATCCCTACGAATAACGTAGCAATAAAAAAGCACAATGACTATAACAACATAAATTAATGGGGAATTTGGCGCGTTTGTAACTCCAGGTGTGTGTCAACTTCTTTAAGACTTGTTTTGTTTTGCAATCGGTTAACGACTTACTGAGCTTTATAACTCGGCCATCATATGTTCCTTTTTTCCATGTCTCTTTTAGTATAACGTATGTATAAAATGATTCCGTGACCAATGATGATAGAAACAACAAATGTCATCAGGGTCATTCAAGTGCATAATGATATATAATATTGTTCACCGTCTTAATAGTGTTTCCCTAAGGATCGTGTTGTTACATGTAGCAAGGTAAATATGGAATGTGTTTTTTTATAGTTGTACCATTAACTATTTCATTATTGATTTATATATATAATAATAAAACACACATTGTGTTATACTATTATAACAAACCATGTTTTATTCTATCTTGCAGAGTGACACTTTACTGTATGTATAAAGTTTGGTTATAAAACTACCTTCACATATTTAATGGCTTCCGAAAAGACAATAAGCGCTTTCATCTTCTTGCCATCTGCATCTTCCAGAAGCATGTCCCGATTAAGGTCCTGTAATAGATCAATCAATAACATACAGAGGACCTTACCGTTTCAATCAATAAAAAATAGACTTGCTAAGAAAACAATGTCCTCATCAAATCACCATTCAGCTAGAATCTATGAAAATCATCACAATATTTTAATATATACACAATAGCAAAACAAAGTGTACAATGAGGTTTTCTTAAGTATTCGTATGAATTGTAAAAATGAATATGCCATGGGTGGTATCTTCTGTTTGTTTTAATATTGACCGATAATGATCTGTGTATGCCTGTGAAATATCATACCTGTACCATAGATAGAATAGAAAATATTTGAAATATAAGTCGAAACGTTATATATACTTTCGTTTGATGGTAAATAAGATCTCCCTTGGGGGCTTCGATATCTAAGACACTGTCTTTACAAAATAGATCCAATCTCAATCGGATCATGGTCAAGGGTTTCGAACGTGAAATGCGAGGTATTTCTCATTTAGATTGGATGCCATTTAAATGGTTGAAAATGTCGTTAATCCGCATTAAACAAACAAACGCAAAATAAATATGGTGAAAGTGACCTGAATCATATTATAAATGTAATACAAGACGCGATTACTTCAGGGTGATGCCACTAAATTAAGATAAAACATAATAGCATTTATAACTACATATTAAACAGGTTCTAGTATAAGCTTAATTAAATTGCAGTTAAGATAAATAATTAGAAAGCGTACGCACCTGTTCGTTGTGTAATTTCATTTTAAAATATCTGAAATAAAACCATCCTTTGTGTTGGTTTTTCAGAGTCAAACTTTTGTACTTAGCCTCCGCCTCGAATCCAAAAGAGTGAAATCTCTTGTCCGGATCCATCAACACGGTAGTTGGAGCTTGCAGTCCCATTTCAGAACTTCCTATCCACGCTTGATCGGTGTTGATGGTATCCGTGACGTGACTTCCGTGATCCTTACGTAGGTAGTACGCGTATCCGGTACACGTGGTTCCAAAATCAATTGCAGCAATAGCAATTTTCCTGGACATTTCGGATTTTGGTCTTTGCATAGACATGGCCTGCTTAGACATGATCTCTTTATTTAGTTAAAAGCAATGTAGTCAGTTAAACCAAAATTCTATTAAATGAACGTATCTGACTGCCAAAAACGTTTCTGACTGTCAACAACGTTTCTGACAGCATAGAGCGTTTTCTGACCGTTAATCAGCTTCTAACTACATTTTACACTATTATGTAAAGGCCGATGGCCTCAATTACTGAAATAGACTCTGTAACGTGTTATCCATGGCACATATGAAGTTTATTTAATTTCAATATATAAAAATGACACAACAATATTGATATCAACTGTATATTAACAACAACAAAAACACTTGTTGGATTTTCTCAAACTGTAAGATTGAATTGTTCGACATCTAATAGATACAATTGTTGATATGATTCTATGTACATTAAGATTAGTTACATGCTAATACCTGCAAAACGAATCATCATCATAATATACACTTAAAGTTCAATTTAAACAGTTTTGTTACTTTCGTAAGCATTGCACTTTTCTTCTAGAAGTACCCTTTGGCACATTTAATTTCCAATCAAAATATACATTTCAATCCATTTTGTTTTGATTTGTATAATTCCTTTTACTGTTGTTTGAATATATCTTTAAAATAATTTAATATTTGAAAAGACCGTACCATAAATGCAAAATACACACTAGCAATAACAATCATATTAGTCCGAGCTTTTAATTATTAATGTAATAGAATACAAATACTAACTAGCGAATAATATCAACATGATAAATCAGTATAATACACAAATATAATAGTTTAGTCTATACAAATAAAAATACAATATGAATACAATTAATAAATACGAAGATTTCAGATTGTTTTTCAAAAAAGAACCGACGCTATAAAACAAATGAATAAAAACACTCTGTGCGATACACTGTTATAACAGAAAACAGGTATTATTGATCGATACACAATATTAGCTTAGCATTATCAGCGCAAGACTTAAGAAATGAAATATGATTCAATCATAGTATTTGAAAATTCAAACAAAGGCCAATACTATTATCTCTGACCATCGTATATTACAGTATAAACTGTTAAACCGAACAGTATAATGTTAACAGTATCCCGGTATAATGTGACACCTGATATCTCAACACGAGTTCTGAATTATAAATATTCTATTAGCAAACTATTTTGTCATAAGGTATATTAAGGTATGCAGCTAATTGAATCATAAATTATCATATATCTGTTGGCATTATTTACATTATGTTAATGAAGCGCGTTTGTTTTATGTAAAGAACACAAGGAAATTTTGTTCCTTAATCATTTATGAAAATTATATTATCTGATATGATACAAAAATATATTTCAGTATCGTATATGTACACAAACAACGTAGATTCTGTTTCTGTTGTTAAATATAATTTAGCAAAAAATGTCTTATTTTGCACATTTGTGATCGCCTATAAATAAAATGTGTAATAAATGTATTTTTTATTTAATATTGAAAATTAAAATATAAGGAGCTGTTTATTAATAGTTTTAAATGCTTTTTACACATATTTGCAAGTGTAACACTATAATAGTTGTTATAAAACAATCATATGTATTATTAAGTTTCATGTAATACGAGGATACTATCTACATATAGTTATATATTTATACGCTTTGAGCATCTGTGTTCGAGTGGTCTAAGGCAATGACTCAAAGTCATTTACAACTTAACGAAGATGGGATGGTTTCGGTCCAAGTGAGAATATTAACAATATAGAAAAGGAAAACTGATGAGAATCAGTCACAAGTGTATATTATGTGCAAGTTTATACGTCCTCCACTCGATTATATATTATTTCATTTCAAAAAAACTGAAAACACAACAAAACGCTATTTTCTTATTCATTGAACTATATACAATAGAACAGTATAACTATTTTAGATTGAAAACAGAGTTTTAATAGCAGCTATTGAAAACAAGCACTAAGCAGTGCATCATGATCCAGTGCTTCGTTTAGCTATAACGTGGTTGTAAGCTTTAAATGGTACAGTTGGGCATCTTACATATGTAATGTGATAACACATAAACGAAAACGGAAAACCCCTCAAGAAATAGTAATATTTTCTACCAAGTCTTTGATAGGTGATTTATTTCACTGTTTTCAATAAAAATATTCAAGTGTTTCCAATCCTAATTAATGTAACAGACAACTTCAGACACGCTGTTATATCACTCACTACAACATATTCAATGTGTTCGATATTACTTCGTTTGAATAACTGTAAATTATCTGTTATCTCAAACAAACTAGATAAACCAACATAACATTCAATATCACACATCTAGTGACATGCGATAACCAATCTTAGAAGTTAGTGATACATGTATGTAGACAGTTGCTGCATAGTGTACTAATACAAATATTAAATGGAATGAATAAGTGGACAATGATGTATACACATATTGCAGACGTGTATCATTAGAGTAAAATTTGAACTATAATATTGTCAGGTATATAATTATTTTTGTTTCTCTATTTATTTATTATGTGTGTAAACTTAAATGAACTACAAAGCTAATTTGGCCTGATGCAATGTAGAAATTATAAAAAATGACTTGCCGATTTACAATACTTCGGTCAAATATTAAAACAGGACTCATTAAAACTTTAAATAAAACCAATTATGAAGCTTTGGCAATGAGAAAACCAATTATAAATAACATAGATATGTAGTCTTGTGTGGAACAATGCAAACTTGCTCATTTAAAAGTAACTAGTCATAGTATAAGATAGATTTTGTACAAGCGCATCCTCTAAACTTATCTTTTCTGCGACAAGTTTAGATAATGTTATAATATTTAATAACAGAACATTCCTTTATTTTGGCTGAGGCATTACAAAAGCTTTTCACCATCAATAACATATTCAAATACATAATCAAATACATAAGGCACATGCAAATGTACATACCAATATTAAATACCAGCATCTCAAAAAATATGGTAGGGAGAGTGAATAACATGGTTGAATTGTTATTCACATATGATTATTACTAATATAAACACATATCTTATCTAATTAGCCGTTAGCATTAAGCATATGGACTTAAATTTATCAATATGTTGAGTCTGAGATTCAGACTTAAATTGACAAAAATTCATATTCAAATAACTACTATTAAAGAAGCAATTTGCAATATTTATTTGCAAAAACAAGCAGTTTTAATGATTATTCAACAGAAAATGTTACAAAATCACCTTTATAACCTATAATTGTATATTTACAGGGTTTTACAAAAATGAAAGATTTGAGTCTGAGTCCGATTCTCAGACTCAAATTGTTGATGAATTTAGGCACTGTTCTCGTATTTTAAACGCTTTTATACAATACGATGCATTTAACACCTTAAAACTATTACTGATAGTTTATATATATATTGGTGTGTATGTTATAACGAGAAACTAATCTGATTCTTCCTCTTCCTATTATTGGATAAAACATTTGTACTAACCTGTACTACAGACTATGGGTAACAACTAATATGATTCTACCTCTTCCTATTATTGGGTAAAACATTTGTACTAACCTGTACTACAGACTATGGGTAACAACTTATATGATTCTTCCTCTTCCTATTATTGGGTAAAACTTTTGTTCTAACCTGTACTACAGATTATGGGTAACACCTAATATGATTCTACCTCTTCCTATTATTGGATAAAACATTTGTACTAACCTGTACTACAGACTATGGGTAACAACTAATATGATTCTACCTCTTCCTATTATTGGATAAAACATTTGTACTAACCTGTACTACAGACTATGGGTACCACATACTAGAACATGAAAACAACTAGCTCAGGTTTGAGCCCAGGATAAAACAATGGACATTTCATATCTGGGTTATCTGAAAGTAAATACGATAAACAAACCAATAACCCGATATAAGCAAACTTTCGTTGCAAGCATTTACAGAGATAAAGTCCTACAAATGAAAAAAGAAGATATGCTTCGATATAATGAATGGCTAGTCGACAGAATACATTTTATATAGTTATATTGATAACTTGCACGTGATAACCTGAATCAGGTGAAGTTAATAGATAGTAATATAATTGCAACTGTTTGTAGTATTTCCCAGTATCTGTAATCTCCCAATGCATGCCTGTTTTACCTTAATGTAAATGCATTGACTTTCCTGCACCAATCCACAGTACTTAAATGCGTTAAACAAATTGACCTGACGCGAGAGCGACTATCACTCCGCCCACTGGTCACATGTCATTGTTTGTCAAAGTAAATGCAATGCCTTAGGAAAATGCAGTGTAGCATGCAATACTGATCGCTGATTGGATTGACGATTTGTTTTATTGACAGTCGGTGTCATGTCAATTGTGACATCGTTGAGCAACTTGCCAGACAGCGTGCTATCTCTGCTATGTAACTGTCCTCAGCGTGAAGAGCCAGAACCATATATACTGCCTAAGTATATAAACTGCCCGTTACGTGTATAACGTATGTAAACAATGGCTATCATCTTAAATATATTACTCGTATTGAATTGTTTCTGGTCACTTGGTTGCGTAAATATGTATGACATTTTCAAACCAACTATATAACCGTACTGTGAATTAAGTAAACCACATTCTCAGATAGAAGTGATCTTATGTTTACAATAGAAATAGAACATTGTTATTAAGGTAAGGCGACTCATTATTTTACATTTCTGTATAAATACATATGTATTGTAACATACTTATTTTATATTAGAGTAAAACAGGAAGATTTGTGATTCATAAAAGTATTCAATTTTTGCAACGACATTGTAGTCGTTTACATTTTTATGAATTGGGTTTGGGTCGGTCCCTTATACCCTTCGGCCACGGAGGACCAAGTCGTGTGTACCTTACCATGTAGTCAAACGCCTTTATACCAGTGAAGACCAAACCATAACAAATAAAAAACGGACATTTCCTTGGTTATAGTTTTGCTTTTAAAAGGAACCATTTATTTATATTATTTAGTATCAAAACTGCTGCTATGTATGCATGTGTTGTTTCCGTGAAAAGTTTCAATATTTTGTACAAATTTGATTTGAAATTAAGGAGCTCAATAAAGACTGTTGCAATATCCCTAATGAATAGATATTCTAATTTATTTGTTGCGTTCTGTGATTTTGATTGATAATTTAATAAGATTGTATTGGCGATAACAACAGCTGTCATACGTGCTGTGTGGTGGCCGTAATCCACCCCATACTTTACAAATTTGCCTTGAAGTGCAGTAAATAATTTCTTCTTTTGGAATAATTGAGAGTCAGTTTGTGTTGCCTAAAATACAATACCTCTTATGAATAAATTCAATAAAACCGAGATTGCATTTTACGTATCTTGGTTGTGTTCTAAACGATCATTTCATCTGAAAAATAATAACTATAACACGGTAGTCTTGCGTACCTTTTAAAGATGGTAAAACAATTGCTCTTGCTTTGACGCATTTCTGTTTTCATTTTCGATCCTTTGAGATCGTGGAAATCATTCGGAGTTGCTTTAAACTTAGTCTGTAGAACAGACCAACTTTCCCGATTAGGTTATTTAAATAGCAATATTGGGAAAGCCACATATGAGCATGTTGATTGGTCGTTTGCTTCAACTGATATTTTGAAGCACGTCACAGTTTAATAAGCGTTCAATTGCTGTGAACTGTTGGACAGGCAGAGAATTCCCTGCTTATTTATTGGGGGTTAATAGACCTGATTCGGGAGAAACGAGGTTCTGGGATAGACTCCTTAAAAAAAGAATAGTGTTTATACCGTTGTCAGAGACCGTGGGGTGTTGCATATTTCATTAACCCTCCTGGAGACCCTCAATTTAACCGATTTTATTAACAATATTCAAGACAATAAGGTAGGTGCGTATTCAAAAACATGCAAAAAACAAATCTAAAGAGTTCCCCTTCTTACAAAACTAATGTCTTTCATATCATTAAATCCCTTGAATGATAAGTCGAGCCTTTTTGTGGTTATTTAATAAAACATAACATAACTATATGTTATTCTAATTTGTTGTAAGATCATATTATTTCAGTAACTGTACTTTTGATTTCCCTTAAAAGTTTGTGTTACAGTGATATATATTATTCTATTATATATGTTAATGAGGGCGGAAATCATTAAGCATGGCATACAAAATAACATGAAATAAATATAAACAAAACAGTCATGAAATATGAAATGTCATGACTACTAAACATGAGCATAATGGCATGACATAATATGACATGAATTAAGCATAAATACATATTAGCAAAAGTGTCATTATGAATTGTTATGAAATTCAATATGAAACATAATTATATGAAATGTACATATGACATGTGCATATGACATATGACATGGACTGAACATGAAACATAGCATGATATCAATATGGAACCAGAAATAAATATAAATTATATATATTAACAAAAGTGTCATGAGATATGAGTTCTTATGAAATTCAATATGAAACATGACATACGCATATGACATGTAAATATGATATGTTCATATGATATATGATATTAATTGAACATAAAATAAAAGATAATATTAATATGGAACAGGAAACAAATAAAAATAAATATGAACAAAAGTGTTAGGAAATAAAAATTGTTATAAATATGAAACATGACATAATCACATAACACATTAATATGACATCTAACATTGATTAAACATGTAATATTTCATGATAACATATTGCAGGGAATTTAGCGTTAAAATCATATGCATGTACAAAGTATGTATTGATTATATATACAAGGGTAGATCAAAAAGTTCGTAGACTTTTACAATATTCTTTTTTATAATAGCGCCTTATTTTTGAATAGTTGACGTATCATGCTAAAATTTTCAAAATTTGTCCTATGTATGTTCATTTTGAAAAATACGTTACGCTTATAAATTAATTTATATTCAATAAACATGATTATTTGTATAAAATCGTCACTTTTTCAGGAATACTACTACCGTCATCATGGCGGCGATAACGTCAACCAATTTGTATGATATGAGAGAAAAAGGCCACGTTGAGCCAGGATGCAACAGAAAAAGGGAAGCATTTCTGGTATTTGTGATGGTTATCTTACTCGCAGCCGTCATCGGAATCGTTGTGTGGCAGACGAATAAGCTGGAAGACGCCGACTGCAACAATTCCAACCCGACTCCAATACCGCAGATTGTATTCTTCCCGTTACACGTTGGTAACTTGATTATTTATCAGAATTTTACGTTAAAATTAAGTAATGCCAGTGATGCAAAGCTAACCGCGAGATTACATGTAACAGAAAATGTCAATAAAGTACTAGAAGTCCTTGATGACTGCTCTCATGACTCAAACACGAACATTTGTATTGACTGGAAAGGCGATAGAAAACTGACAGTAAATTATACACGTCATCACGTCGAAAAACTCAACTCAAATTTAGATTGTTTTGAAGTCGAATGGTCAACGCGAGGCTGCATAAACGAAGTTCTTACCGACTGTGTTGACGTTTCGTCTGCACATTGGTATGGTGGATACGCAGATTATGTACAGCAATGGCCGTTCGAGAAAAACATAAAAACCATGGCCGCTTATGTTGCGAATGACTCATACCAAGGCGAAATCGGTGGTGTTTTGGAAAGGTATTTCTTTTCGTCAAATGGTGTAGGTATATTTATAGACAATGATGTGCCGCTATATTTCAGTTTGAATTCGCCCGAGAATGGATCCATGTGTTTTACAGCAAAATATGATAAGTATCCGTACTTCAATGATGGTACTGTTTATTCGAACTTAAAATATAAAATATGTCAGGCTGCTGATGTGAAAGAAGTACATACTAAAATGGCGGCGATGTTTGTAAATAGACCAGATGGAATTCCTGATAAGAAATTATTCAAGTATCCTATATGGTCTACATGGGCACAATACCATAAGGATATCAACCAATCGACTGTCCTCGAATTTGCTGAAGAAATCTTAAAATATAACTTTACGCATGCGCAACTTGAAATTGACGATGATTGGACACCAGCGTACGGCGATATGGTATTTAACACAAATAAGTTTCCGAATGCTTCAAACATGGTTAAAACTTTAAACGATCTTGGATTTCGGGTAACAGTTTGGGTCCATCCATTCTTTAATGTTGACTCTAAAGCATTTATGGAAGCGGCACAGCATTTCTTTCTCATACGCCAGTTTGAAGATCAAATATTGGCATTGACACCTTGGTGGGATGGCAACTTGGCGGGAATTCTCGACGTCACCAACGATGCAGCTGTTAAATGGTTCATGGACAAATTAAACAACATTCGAAAAGTATACAACATCAGTTCGTTCAAGTTCGATGCCGGAGAGACATCGTGGATGCCTCATATCTACAGTGCCGCCATTATGCCTCGTAACCCGAGTGAGATATACCCAAAGCTGTGGGTTAAATTGGCTGCTGAGGCAGATACGACGTATCACCAGGAGGTCAGAGCCGGGTACCGTACTCAAAAATATCCAGTCTTCGTCCGTATGATGGATAAAATGTCGAACTGGGGTCATAACAATGCCCTTAAAACAGTAATTCCCTGTGTACTGACTTATGGAATTCTTGGCTACCCTTTTGTACTTCCAGATATGATAGGGGGTAATGCATACAATGACCACCCTGATCCTGAATTATATATCCGCTGGCTTCAGTTAAATACATTTCTTCCCAGCATGCAATTTTCCATCGTTCCGTGGATATACAATGAAACAGTAATCGACATTTCACGGAAATTCACGAAATTGCACGAGTCTATCGGGGAAACATTAATTAAATATGCTAACATGTCGGTGGAAACCGGAGAACCAATCATTCGTCCGCTGTGGTGGCAAGATCCCAATGACGAGGTGGCTTTGAAATGCGAAGACGAATTTCTTCTTGGAGACGAGTATCTTATTGCACCAATCATAGAACGGGGAGCAAGGTCACGTGATATTTACTTTCCAAGAGGGATATGGAAAGATGAATTGCGTGTTAACACGTCATATATAAATGGCCCAGTCTGGAAAAGAGGTTACCGCGTAGAAATTGATGAATTGGCTTACTTCAAACAAATTATCAATTGAAGAACATTTGTTTAAAGTTTACCAATCTTTCAGGTCAAGTTTAACTAAATACTAAGATCAATTTTTTTATTTCAAATTTTTAAGATGCTATTATTTTAGCTTCGTTGATCATTTTGTGAAAATTTGAACACACTGAACAATAATGTCTTTTTTTCTCGGATGAGTTAGGAACGCCTGTCGTTGTTTTGAAGAAAATGTTTCCTGAAAGTAGACATTTCACGGTTTATATCTTCGGCGCTTAAGAGCAATTAAAGGGAGATAACTTACCGAACTGGGCTATACTTATGAGAAATTATTTGTTTTGACTTTAACTGTGCGTGGTTATTAAATGTGTAATGAGTTCACATTGTCATTTAGAGAAGCTCAGACTCGTGAGTTAAAGACAATCTTAGCTTGAAATGTTTAGTGAAACTTGCACAATTATACGGAACAGTACTTCTTCCTTCACACATATATCACTAGTATGTTAAAGTACATTCAAAAACTATTTCAAAAGCGCGTATGTGTTTCTAAGTTATAATCAAAGCACTTGAAGTACTGACACCTAGGCAAACATTGGTCAAGTAGAAATGACATGATAATATTTGTGTCAGTATTTATATAAAAAGGATAATCGGTGATCCGGAACTCAACTGTTGAGCTTCATTTTTCAGCGGTAGAATAAAGGACATCCTTCGGTTTCTTGAAATTGTTACTATTTATAGAACGTCATCCTACGAGGCTTTGAAAAGCGACTTCTACACCTGGGCAATGGCGCCAAGGTTAAACTACTTCACGTTATATTGACTGTGTCATTTGCTTTAATAGTAATTTCTATTTGACCTAGACAGTATAATACACTTTTTACTATGTGCTTTAACATTCGCTGTAGTTTGCTTATTTTATCTATTGATCAGTTATTTATTAGTTAGTTACACGCCGGTATATTTGTGGGAAAATTACCCAACAACGGGAGTTTATGAAAATTACAAGGTCCTCTATGGTTGTGTAGTCAAAGCCGCGGTCTCGCGTTATTTTATGCAATCGAGGGCTAAAAGACGATTCGTTATCATAACCACTGTTTCCTGAGATCCTGGAAGGTTAACCAGTACTCGAGCACACCCCGTCTCCGCAAGTAACTGATAACTTTCCCACTTGAATCAGCGATGAGAGACGAATGGTAATGAGACGCAGATTTGTATATCAGTCATCATGGAACCAGTGGTGTGGTGAAGATTCGAACTAACGACCCCTGGATTGATAGTCAATTGCGCTATCGAATGAGCTTATCGCGCCTGGTTCGTCAATAAAAACTTGATACCATTGGCAACTTATTATATGTTGACATTTTGTTTAATAATAATTTAAATATATACTCAAGAGATATGAAAATGCACCCCAGGAAGCGATACATAGATTAGTTCCTATATTGATATATGCTAAATTGTAATAAAGATATATATACTTCGTGTATTTGCATTAAACATATGGAACACTGTCATTCTGTTAAAATTAATTCCCTTGATTGCATCCTTAAAATCTAATATATTTATGTAGATGTCTGATTACTTCATGTAATAAAGCTTGTCATCTACCTGCGAAATAGTGGTGACTCCACTCAGTTTCATTCTGAGGCCTTCCTCTTATCATAAAGATTTAATTATTACAGGTAATTCAACAATAAACTTTACGCATATTTCTGTTTGAATTACTTCCTCGTGTTTAGTGTGGTTTATATCGTACAATACCGTTGTATTATATCAACATAATATTATTAAGATACATAACTACAGTATTCAAACCGAGCATAAGCTTATAACGTCTCACACCACTTTTACATTTTCGAGAGAGCTCCATTGTAACAGCTATGTCAAAAACACAGTGAAAAAAAACAACAAAATCTGCAGTATGTGCCTGGTCTCAAATTCTGCAATGGTTCAAGATATGCAATTATAAAGTGGAAAAAGCATACGATGACCAGGTGGTTTGTTGTTTTTTTTTCAAAAGTAAATGCTTTTGTGAAACATATCAATTTCCAGAGTATTAATATGTCAAATATTCGCCCACGATGCGGTTCAAACCAACACTTCTAAAATGACACTAGAATCGCCCAGAAGTCTGGTATAAGCATCAAATTGTCAGTGGTTTCTAAAAGAATATCATTTAACACATGGTAGGAAAAAATAAATCACTGATAAAAGAAAAAAAGAGAACTAACGTTTTATTTATACTTCCTTTAACAGTAGGTCCGGAGTACCCAAGGGAGATAATAGTATTGTGAGTCCATAATGAATGTTACTAAATAACTGAATGAATGGGGTTTAACCGCAAGTCGACTCATAAACGTATAGTATAGGTTGTGCAGAATGGATTTTAAACAAATTATGAATTCATACAATGGAATTTACTTTTATCTGAAAGATATTTGAACCTGACATAGCTTATGGATTTACTTAACAACACTGTAGCTAGTTTAAGCAAATTATAACTGGTCCCTTCATCAACAACATCAAATTTGATGTGTTTTTTTTTTAAAAAAAGGTCTCCTCTTTGAGTTGAAATATATATATATATATCTGGTAAAACTCTTTCCTAAAATGCAGACATATTGAATTTGTAAATTCAATTTTAAAAAAGAAGGGTCTGGGTCTACTCTTTCATCAGAAAGATATTTGAATCTGGCAGTGCCATAGAAAAAATACAATTAAAGAAATCTCACCTCAATTTCAAAGAAATTTAAGCACTGTCCCATTTTCCCGCTAAAACATAGTATTACTTCTATTCAATTCAGTTCAGTTCGGGTCAGGTCAGTTCAGTTCAGTTCAGTTCAGTTCAGTTCAGTTCAGTTCAGTCCAATTCAATATCTTTTTTGCTTCCTAATGGAGATGGAGATTAAAATCTTACATATATATAACAAACAGATGATATTAAACATGAGCAGATGACGAATAACATAAAAGATGAGAACACGAATAGATAAGAGAGAGAGAGAGAGAGAGAGAGAGAGAGAGAGAGCGAGAGAGAGAGAGAGAGAGAGAGAGAGAGAGAGAGAGAGAGAGAGTGAGAGAAATAGAAAGAGAGAGAGAGAGAATCAGAGAAAGAGAGTCAGATAAAGAAAGAGAGAGAGAGAGATAGAGAGAGAGAGAGAAAGGGAAGAAAGAGAGAGAGAAAAAACAGAGAGAGAGAGAGAGAGATGGGACTGGTCCAGTCATACTCTTAAAATATTGAAAGAGAGAGAGAGAGAGAGAGAGAGAGAGAGAGAGAGAGAGAGAGAGAGAGCGAGAGAGAGAGAGAGTGAGAGAAATAGAGAGAGAGAGAGAGAGAGAGAGAGAGAGAGAGAGAGAGAGAGAGAGAGAGAGAGAGAATCAGAGAAAGAGAGTCAGATAAAGAAAGAGAGAGAGAGAGATAGAGAGAGAGAGAGAGAAAGGGAAGAAAGAGAGAGAGAAAAAAACAGAGAGAGAGAGAGAGAGAGCGATGGGACTGGTCCAGTCATACTCTTAAAATATTGAAAGATATTAATTGTAAAAAGAGGGAAAGACAC